>QEPC01006915.1:764695-778973 GCA_003113815.1 Sphenodon punctatus | reverse complement strand
GCTGGGGAATGGGGCTGGGGGGAGAGTGTGGGGACAGAGGCTGGCTGGGGGGGGAAGGGGGGGGACTGAGGGAGACATGGGAATGGGGCTCGTGGCTGGACTGGGAGACACTGGGGGAATGGGGCTGGGGGGAATGGGGCAGGCTTTGAGACACTAGGAAGTGGGGTTGGGGGGGTGGACTGGGGCTGGCTGTGAAACACTGGGGAAATGGGGCTGCAACAGAGATGTGTCCCATGTTTGGGGGGACAAGTGGAGCTCCTTGCTGCTGCTTTTATGGTGTGCTAAGGACTGCACATAATATTGTTGTTTTAAAATGGTTTGTTTTGTTTGTTCTGTGTTTGCATGATGCATTGCTGCTTTCCTTCTCCCCTCCCAAGCAAGAGTAGAGAGGTCATTTTGTAACTTTGTGGGTCTACTGGTCATGACTACTCTTTGTTAAAATGGTCCCTTCGCTGTTTCACTGCTGCTCCCAGCTGGGAAGTAGTTTTTGGCCTCTCTGCTTGTGACAGTGTGCTTTTGAGCATTTTGCCTGGGGTTTTTGTTGAGAAACAGAAATGCATTGTTTAAATTTGGTTTATCTAGCCCTGGGTCCAGGTGGGATGCAAAAGATACCCCCTGACCTCATCTTGCTGCATGTCTAGGCTGCTGTTTTGATGGGGCTGGCTTGGTGGCAACTCTGGCCTGCAACTGGCCAAACTTTTTAAAAAGGGTCTGTGTGTTTGGACAGGCATTTGGCTTCTGGGGATACAGGATAAGTACTGGGGATGTTTGTCTGGATGGGGCTGGTTTGGTGGCAACGCAGGCCTGCAACTGGCCAAACTTTCAACAAAGGGCCTGTGTGTTTGGACA
Organism: Sphenodon punctatus; assembly: GCA_003113815.1. Lineage (NCBI taxonomy): Eukaryota > Metazoa > Chordata > Lepidosauria > Sphenodontia > Sphenodontidae > Sphenodon > Sphenodon punctatus. Next base: position 778,124 of record QEPC01006915.1, on the reverse strand, counting down.
GGCATTTGGCTGCCGGGGATACAGTGTAGGTATTATGTACAGTGTAGGTACTCGGGGCATTTTTGGGCATCCCCACTGGCCATGACTACTCTTGGTTAAAATCTGGCCCTGGACCTCCCCTTCTTCCGATGATACTGTAAGACCTGGCTATTCCATCAAGCTTTTGGCAAGGGAGATGGGTAGGGGTGAGGGTTAGGCTGGGTGGGTTTTGATTTGTATTGATTTTTATTTATATTTTTTATGTCGTCCCCCTTTGGCTGCATTACTGCTTTTATAATGCATTATATATCTGTTATTTTATACTGATATTTATATTATTATTTATATTATTGTATTCTTATATTTTTGTTTTAGATATTGTAAGCCACCCCGAGCTGCCTTGGCAGGACGGGTGGGGTATAAAATGATTTTAAAAAATAAATAAATTAGGGACTACCGCTCAGGAAAAGGATCTTGGAGTCATTGTGGGCAATATATTGAAATCCTCAGCTCAATGTGCGGCAACAGCCAAAAAGGCAAATGGCATGTTGGGAATTATTTGGAAAGGGACAGAGAATAAAACTAATAATATCATAATGCCTCTACATAAATCTATGGTGCGACCACACCTTGAATATTGTGTGCTATTCTGGTTGCTCTAACTTAGAAAAGGTACAGTGAAGGGCAACAAAAATAAGGGGTATGGAACGGCTCCCATACAAAGAGAGGCTTGATAGGTTAGGGCTCTTCAGCTTGGAGAAGAGACAACAGAGAGGATATAATAGAAGTTTATAAAATCATGAGTGGTGGGGAACGAGTAAATAGGGAGCAGTTATTTACCCTCTCATATAGTATTAGCTTCATGGTGTGTCTCCTAGTTTTAACTGGTAGCAAATATAAAACAAAAGTATTTTTTGCTCAATGCACAATTAACTCGTAGAATTTGTTACCAGAGGATTTTGTCAAGACCAGTAGTATAGCTGAGTTTAAAAAAAGGATTGGATAAGCTCTTGGATGGTAAGTTCATTAACTGCTATTAGCCAGGTAGGCTTAGGGGACGTAACAAGCAACCGTGATCCAATTCACAGTGGAGGTCGTCGACCAAAACCACAAGCACAGACTCAGTGCCATAACCTGGATGAAAGCCAGACTGTAAGGGGTCTAGAAACCCAATGAAGTCAAGGTGCTCCTGAAGCTGCCGGGTTACTACCCGTTCAATAACCTTCCATAAAAAGGGAAGGCTAGAGGCTGGCTGATAGCTGGCGAGGGAGTCAATGTCAAGCAATGGTTTTTTGAGCAGAGGCCGCACCACCACCTCTTTGAGGCAGATTGGCACTCTGCCCTCCTGAAGGGAGGCAATGACGACCCCCGCCAACAATGGCCCCAAAGTCTTCTGGCTGGCCTTAACTGGCCAGGATGGGCATGAGTCCTGTTCATGAGAGATGGCTCTTGACAGCCCCCAGGACATCCTCCACATCAGTGGACGACACCCACTGAAACTGATCCCACGAAACCAGACAAGGCGGGGCTTCCATTACCTCTGGTTCTCCTATTGTAATAAGTAATTTAGGACCCAGCATTGTGTACATATAGTTTGGATTATTTTTTCTTATGTGCATCACTTTGCACTTGTCAGCATTAAATTTAATTTGCCATTTAGATGCCCGGTCACCCACTCTCGCAATGTCGTCGTACAATTCTTTACAGTCTGCTCGGGTTATACATACCTTGACTAACTTTTTCATCTGTAAATTTGATCACCTCACACTCCCTTTTCCAGGTCATTAATAAATATATTAAACACCATTCTCAATACAGATCCCAGTGGCACTTCTCTATTTACTTCTCTCCATTGTGAAAACTGACCATTTAGTCCTACTCTTTGCTGGGTTAACCAGTTACCAACCCACTATAGGCACTGCCTATTTAATTTCCCCAAGAGTTTCTTGTGAGAGACCTTATCAAATGCATTCTGAAAATTCAGATACAGTATATCAACTGGCTTTTCAAAAATGAGTTTTTCAAAAGCAAGCAGAAGACTGATTAAACTGAAATAAGTCTATGGCTGTTTTTAAACGGATCGCGGTGTGTGGTCACGGGGATGGGTGTGTGGCCGCGGTGGGTCTGCGCCCATTCCTACAGGAGCACACCTATCTCCACCCACTGAGTATTAGGCAGGTGATGGGTGGGACCGGGTGTAGCGCAGGAGCATGCATGCACCCACACCCACCCTCTGCTGCATTCACATGGGTGCCTCCATCCATCACCATGCAGCAAAACTGTGTGGAGATGGGTGGGGACATCTTGTGTGAAAATGGCCTACATATAGCCTCTTTTATAAAATAGAAGAATACTTCTTAGCAAATCCTTACCATTCTCAAAGACTTGGGCCCGAATCCTGCAATCATTTAGATGACAGTAGTTTGACTGCAACAGGATTAGTCCTGTTTTTACATGGTTGAGTACGATAGTTTAATTCACACACATCTGCCACTCCTTTGTGATCTAATTTTTGCCACCACCACGACCAATATTTATAGAATCAAGATTTGCTTCTCAATACATACTTCTGGATTAATTTTCCCATCCGAAGGAAACCAACTCTTGGAATCTCCAGGAAATGTTTTATTTTTTAAAAAAAATAAATAAAAAATAATAAGTGTTCATTTTCATTATTCCCCCCACCCCCACCCCCTAGTCCTAACTTTTTCACTTATTGAAAATCTAATATCTTGAGTAGTCAATTTATTTATTTTATTTATTTATTTATTTATTGCATTTTTACCACCACAACCCCACCCCCTTCCTAAAACAGCTCGGGGCGGCTTACAATCAGAAATAAAATACAAATATTTTTAAAATCCATCTATAAAACACATTAAAACACTTATAAAAATTTGAACCATTCAAACAGGACTAGGGAACAACAACAGAATAAAACAATAAATAAGGATGAAGGGGAATAAAACCCCTCCCCCCCTCCCCAAAGACCTGGGTAAACAGCCAGGTTTTATAATATTCCCAGAATGTTAAAAGGTTTGGGGCCAGGCGAGTTTCCTCTGGAGGGAGTTCCAAAGGTGCGGCCCAGCTACCGAGAATGCCCTCTTCATTGTGCCCCCCCCACTTAACACGGGGGACCTCCATGAAGGCACCCCCGGCAGACCGGAGGAGCCGCTCTGGGGCGCCGAGGGCGAGGCGGGCCCTGAGGTACAAGAGGCCCAGACCGTGAAGGGCCTTATAGATCAATACTAAAACCTTGAACCGGGCTTGGCATGCTATTGGCAACCAGTGCAGAGACCGGAGCACTGGCGTGATGTGCTCCCGACGGCCTGTCCCCGAAAGGAGTTGGGCCGCTGCATTCTGCACTAGTTGCAGCCTCCGAACCAGGAACAAGGGCAGCCCCACGTAGAGCGCATTGCAGTAGTCCAGCCTCAAGGTGACGAAGGCATGGATGAAGGAGGCCAGGTCCAGGCCAGAGACGTATGGGCGCAGTCTCCACACCATACACAGCTGGCGAAAGGCAGCCCTCGCAACTACCTCCACCTGCTGCTCCAGGCAGAGATCCACGTCCAATACCACCCCCAGACTCCGAACCTGCTGAGCCATAGGAGGGTGACCCCCCCCAATCAGGGGGGCCGACACCTCCCTCGCTTTCCCCACCAACATCCCCTCGCTCTCTCCACCAACATCACCTCCGTCTTAGCGGGGTTGAGCTTCAGTCTGCTCTGCCACATCCACTCCTCCATGGCCTCCAAACACGGGGATAGCACCGAGACAGCAGGGTCTGGGTCAGTTGAAAAAGAGAGGTACAGCTGAGTGTCGTCAGCATATTGGTGACACCGCACCCCGAACCCTCTCACGACCTCCCCCAAGGGTTGCATATATATATTGAACAACAATGGAGACAGAATGGAACCCTGCGGAACGCCGCAAGATAAAGCGCGGGGGCAAGATATCTCAGCCCCCAAACACCACCCATTGGCTTCTCCCCGAGAGGAATGACCGGAACCATTCAAGAACAGTCCCGTCCAGACCCCCCAGGTCACGCAGCCATCTCAACAGCAGCCCATGGTCCACGGTGTCAAAAGCAGCCGAGAGATCTAGCAGGATGAGAAATGTTGAACATCCTGCATCCATCTCCTGGAGGTGATAGTCGACTAAGGCCACCAACGCCATCTCGGTGCCATAGCCGGGGCGGAACCCAGATTGAAAAGGGTCCAGGAAACTGATGCCATCTAGATGTGCCTGGAGCTGGATCGTCACTGCCCGCTCAATAACCTTCCCTAAAAAGGGAAGGTTAGAGTCAGGTGGGTAGCTGGCGAGCGCGTCCACGTCCAGAGATGGTTTCTTCAGCAGGGGGTGCACCACAGCCTCCTTGAGGCTGGGTGACAACCTCCCCTGCCGCAAGGACGCGTTTAACCACCCTCACCAGCACCGTCCCCAATGTCTCCCTGGATGCTTTCACCAACCAGGACAGGCATGGATCAAGTTCACAACAGGTAACTCTCACAGACCCCAAGACATCCAACACATCAGCTGGCGTCACTTCCTGAAACTCCCCCCCCACAAGGATGGACCAGACGAGGCCTCCATCACCTCACGCTCTCCACCCACTGCCCCCAATCCAGCGTCAAAGTCGCTCTGAATCCGAGTGATCTTGTCTGCGAAGTAGGTGACAAACTCCTCACAGCGGGCCCGGGACAAGTCTCCATCCAGGCAGAGGGAGACTGGACTGACCAGCCCCCGCACCACCCGAAACAGCTCCGCCGGGCATGACTTCGCAGATGCTATGAAGACAGCAAGGAACTCCTTCCTTGCTGTCCTCACAACCTTAACATAGGACCACAAATGGGCCCTATGGAGAAGTCGGTCGGAGTCAGATCGAGTCCGACACCAGCGTCGCTCCAGCCTCCTGCTTACACGTTTCATACACCGCAGCCCCTCAGTAAACCAAGGGGCCCTGCGGTGACGAGACCGAAACAGAGGGCGTCTTGGAGCCACCCTGTCAATGGTCTCCTCCAGCAAGCTGTTCCAATACTGGACCAGCTCATCGACAGAGTGACCATCCAGGTCTAAGGTTAACTCCCTCAGGACCTCTTGGAACCGCTGAGGTTCCATCAGCCTCTGTGGGCGGACCATCCTAACTTGCCCATTCCCCTTCTGGAGGGGGTGCGCTGAGAGACTGGCCTGAAGGAGATAATAGTGTGTCCATGACAAGGACACTGCCCTAACCTCTCCCACTACCGGACCCCCCACCTCAAGGCCAGAACCAAAGATCAGGTCGAGGATGTGCCCCCCCATGTGGGTTGGGCAGGTAACCTCCTGGGGCAAATCCATGATTCTCGCTCCGCTCCTACAAGCCTGGCATCGGCGTGAATGTTGAAGTCCCCCAGAACCAAAGTCCTGGAGGAGTCCAGCACCACCTCCGAGGCCAGCTCTGCTAGAGCGGTAAGGGATGCTGCCGGACAGGAAGGACCCGGTATACCAGCATCCTAGGTATACCAGGACCCCTAGCTTACCCCCAGCCAAATCAAACACCACGTGAAGGGCCTCAATACCTGCAATCTCCTGAACTGGATACCTCCTAACAAGCCAGTCCTCTCTAAAAATAATCACTACACCACCTCCCCGGCCATCCGTGCGGGGCTGATGCTGCACGGCATACCCAGCTGGAGCGAGATCGGCCAAAGTTGGTCCGGCCATCTCGTCCAGTCAGGTCTCCGTAATACATGCGAGGTCCACTACTGCTTTTTCAGGAGTAACATCCATCCTCCAGCTCAGAGCTGCTCTAGGAAACTTGTGTCATTTACATATCATTTATTCTCTAGGTAATATCCTGACAGTGGGTGAAAACACAATGAGGAAGTGCCAAGCTGACTCCTGGGCCACGCCGGAGAGGGCCACTGAGGCCACCACTCCTCAGGTCGGAGGCAATGATAGTTCACACAAACAGCACCCCCTCCTCCAGTAATCTGGGCATGGGGGCTGCTGTCACAGGTCCCTCCATGGCATGGGTTGGCTGTGAAGCTGTACATGGGACAGGCCGTCCGGACCCCTGCTGCACAGCAGGATTGGATTCCTAGGAAGAGCTGCTCCAAACATGGGGCCCAGAAGCACACCTTCAGCCATCCCCGGTGCACGTGTCAAACAGCTGATCCATTTGGCACAGCCAGGCCCCACCGTCAGCTGTTTTGCAGCCAGGGTGAGGGCGGCCCTCCAGGCTTGACCCTCTGATCTTGTCTCACAGTAGAGCTGGGTGGGGCCTGAATACATAGAAGGGAGTTTAGCCCGTTTTATCCTGGGTGGCTGGACCTTCACCCAGGTTGTGTTGCCAACTGCAACTGGCCCACACATCCCATAGCAGCTGGCCTCCTGCCCCCAGCTGTAGCAGATGAACATCTGGTGGTGACCTACCAGATGAGCATGTGACTCCTGTGCTATTGTGGGCTGTCTCATTTATTTTCACCCAATTTCTATAAATGTAAGTAGTACAATATATGGCACCAATGAATTTAGAATAAAGTTCATGCTTAGAAAAGAGACTGATCAACAGTCCAAAGTACATTGAGAAAGGGATTTAAAATTGATACGAGAGGATATAAATACTTTGATTTACCCCATTCTTGGGTTTCTAGAAACATTTGTTAATTGGCCACGTTTTTAATTGCATGTTTAGAAAGTCCCGTTAAAATAATGTTCTTGAATCCATTTCTATTGATGACAACTTCTGATTTTATTGCCCACAGACTGACAACAGTTAAACTGAAATTTCAAGTCCACATCTACTTTAATTTTGTGATTTTCTTAAAGTATGAGCACTCTCTCCAGGACAGGCTGGATGATGACACTTCCAATGGAACAGAAGGAGTAGATGGTTTATGGAGAAGATGAGTTCAGACTTGTACTTGTACTGTTAAAACATGGTTACATGAGATCTACTGATATTTTAAAGCTCTTGGAGTGACACACTGATCAAGATGGTAGTGCGATTGGCCATTTAAAATCAAGGTAGTTCGGTAATTGGGGGATAATGGTGCAATGGCAACAAGGCAAAAACCAAAGTTGTAAAATTTTAACCAAAAAGTTGTAAATGTCAAAATCATCTTTAAAGCTCATTGCTAATTCTACTCATCTTACCTAAGGTGATTTAATTACCATTATCATCAGCTCCACATGATGATTTTGTGTGTTTACAATAGCCTTGGAAAGAAGACATTCTATGTACAGAATAGCTAGGTCAAAGCCAACACTAGCCAGTAATTATTGCAGGCCCTGCACAACACTGGTGTTGCATGCTCTCTATATGCTGCCTAGCTTACCAAACAGCAGCTTTCTGCACTTGTTCCAGCTAAGATGTAGTCTCCTAGAGAGCACAATGTAATGTAACTTGAAGCAATGTGAAAGTCTTTCTTTTGAGGTTGTTGGCAATAGGGGATGTAGTCAATGCTTAGCTACCTCATGATCTTTGCGCTATAGTTTGCCTGCTCTAACCTCATTTTTCCCCCTAAAGTAGATTACATCAGACACTCTTTACAAGCACAATCAGCCCTTCATTTGTTTCCTTGAATGTAAATAAGTCAACATGAAATGGCACATCATACATTCATGTAATCCCATGTGCAAGGTGTAAAAGTAGGACGTCAACATTATACATTTTACTTTTAAGGCATCTTGCATCCCAGCTGCCTGATTTACTGGCATACAAATGTTACTGTTAAGCAACTGGCATGACAGTGCTACCTGTAGTTGCAGAAACACAAGTTTGATTTGCAACTCTAATGAGATTTGAAGTTTAAGGTTTTAGCATACCTAAAGATTTCAGAAATGGTTTTAGCTTGGCATCTGTCTCTTTAGATGTTCACTTAACAGCGTTGTCATGGTAAGGTCAAGGTTACCTATTTGGTAATAGCTTTTCAAGGCTTAAGCTTAAACTACATGGTGCTCTGCAGCTCTAATTTTTCCTTCAAAAAAGCAAATACAGTAAATCACCAAGGATGTGCTTATTAGCAATGTTATATAGCTCCAAAATTAGGGAGTCTCCTGCCTAATTTGCAGATATTTTTTTTAAAATATAGAATAAATATTACTTTAGAAAGTAAATTTGCAGAAGTTATATGTTTAATTCCATTTTAAGTCCATTTGTATCTAGAAAAATGAATTACAGGAAAGGTGGGAATAAGAAAGCATAAGCTAGATTCAAAACTTATCAGCCTATATTTAGCACTAGTGATATTGCCAAGTTTTGACAGAAGAATGACACTATACAATTACCTTAGCTATTCTGTTTATAAGAGAACTGGGTTCTTAAGGTAATACTAAAGATTGCTTCAGCTCTTACACAATACAGCCAGCTTGTCTGGAATTTATAATCGAGTCAATTATCATATTGAGTCTCTAGGTATGTATGTCAATTCAATTGGAGTTAAATGGTAGATGAGATTTAAGACTCCAAATCAGAATTTTCTTAAGAATCTGCCTAAAATATTTGAGAACACAAGCACTGGTGTCTAATCCTGCTGTCTAAACAGGAGCCTCTTGTGCTTCGCCACAGCAATCTGCATGCAAATTCTCAGCAAGGTCCCTATATTCTGCAGCAGCTGGCAATCCATTTTAAAAAGGATATATACAAAATATGAAGCTGAACTGCTGCCTTTTACACTTGATTCATGTTTCCAATCTGTTTTGTAACTATAAAGACAAGAAACTTTAAAAAACAGATTCTAGAGTTCTGTTGTAAAGGGTGGATCTGTTTAAATCCTGCAGCTAAGGAACATCACAATTTATGATCAGGAATCTACGTAGAGTACTGCTACTTCTTACTAATTTTAAGGCTGCATTCAGATGTGCGCTTAATTCGCATAGCAGCAGCGGCAGCATCGTGCGATTTAAAGCAAAGCGCACTTCCGGGTTGGTGTGAATGCATCTCGTGTGCACAATTCAGCATAATGCGAACTGTTGGAGTGCGGTTTTAAAAGCTGCTCCGAGCAGCTTTTAAAACCGCACTCCGACAGTTTGCATTACGCTGCATTGGTGCATTCACACCAACCCGGAAGCGCGTGTTCCTTTAAATCGCACGATGCCGCTGCTGCCGCTGCTGTGCGAATTAAGCGCACATCTGAATGCGCCCTAAATCTTGTAGAATGGTACTTTGAAACACGCAGCTATCAAAATTGCTTCCGAGGGGTTTTCCCTCCCTTATTTTTTGCTCCAATTTCAAATATTGAAGCATTTCAGTAATGAGACTCACCCTCTAGACATTTCACATAGAAGCTGGACATGAATGCTGAGTCCATTTCTCTGCTGAACCTGATGGCTGGTATTCCAGGTCAAAGATAAAATCTTCTGTGTCAGAGAAGAAGACAGACATAACTACTGACTGGACTAAACTAAGAAGTTAGAGTCACTCAATCAGCATGGGAATTTTTAATAGCACTAACTTGCCCTGTTAAGATGAAGTACTCCATTTCATCCTAGATCATGTCTTTTTAGGAGAATATCCATTTGGAAACAATTCCATACTAAAACAAGGTTGGTTTGCAAGAAAATGTTTAGCTAGTTTTAATACTTCCCCTACCTCAAAGAAGATTACATTTTTAGCAGTAAAGAACAATGTTAGTTTGTTCTATAAATTCTGAAAAAGCATATTTGCTCTCCTTGAACTGAACTTCTGTATGTTCCAATCCAAACAAAGAAGAGATACTATTAAAAAAAAACACCACCTGAAGCTTGGAGCCTGGCATCATCAATAACAACTAAGTGTCCCCAGAAACCATTTCAAAGACGTGAATATTCAAGAGAGGAGGCTTTAGAAAGCAGGGTCTTCAATCTTGTAAGGTGGGCTTTGAATCAATCTAGACAGTTACCAATGATTAGCATCTGTTAGGGGTGTGTAGAAGACACCCCATTTGTTTTTTTCCCCAAAAATGTTTTTAAAAATATTAAAAACCCTTGTCCATGTCATGGTCATCTCTTGTCTCAACTACTGCAACCTCTTTCTCACTGGTCTTCCTCACTCTCACCTGGCTCCTCTCATTTCTGTTCATAACTCTGCTGCCAAGGTAATCCACCTTGCCTGCCGCTTTGACCACATACAGCCCCTCCTCTCCTTTTCCCACTAGCTCTCTCTTCCTAAACGCATTCTGCACAAACTCCTGGTTTTTACCTACAAGGTTCTTCATGCCTTGCTCCCCACTATCTCTCAGTACTCATTTCCTGCTACATTCCTGTCTGAGAGCTCCGCTCCTCCTCTGCCACCACCCTCACCTGCTCACGGCTCCCCTCCTCCTCAAAATGCATCCGACCCTTTTCCCTAGCAGCCCCCCATGCCTGGAACTCCCTACCTGAACACATTTGCTCGGCTTCCTCCCTCTAAATCTTCAAATCCCTCCTCAAAACCCACCTCTTCTGTCAAGCTTTCCCTGGCTCCTCGTTCCCCTCGCCCCCTTGCTGACTTATCCTGAATCATCATAGCCCGTGTAACATTAAATGAGTAACTAACTACGCCTTTGTAACTAAGTCAAGCACGCACACCTGAGACTTCACGAGTTCATGTATGCATCCTTGTCTCTTCCTGTGTCCCCCACTCCCTTTGTCTCCCCCCAACCCTTGTCTCTCTTAGATTGTAAGCCTGATGACACAGGGACCGTGTCTCTTTCTTACAATTGTAAAATGGCAGGTACATTGCTGGTGTATATAAATGCTTAATAATAATAATAATAATAATAATAATAATTAATACATTAAAAGTCACTGTGTATGTGCAAATTGGCCACCAGGCCATTCTGTGCATGCATGCCTCTTTTCAAAGCGGCAATGGCAGTGTCACCGCTATTTTGAAAAGGGCAGCTGCTCTGCGTATGTGCAAATTGACCACTGCACATATGCAGCCTGGCTTACCATTTCCAAAATGGCAACCACAAAGGTGCGCATGCACAGAATGGTTCAGCAGCCTGCAGTGTTTTAATTTTTTTAAAGTTATTTTTTATATAAAATTAAAAATGAATGAAAGTGAAGAAATGTCATATGCTTATTCATTCATTTTTGTGTCCTTAGTTACTTGTATCCTTAGTTACTAAAATGAATGGGGCTCCATTCATTTTAGTAAATGAATGAATGAAACAAATTGCACACCCCCTACCATCTGTACTGCATTAGAGTCTAGGCTGCTATCAGTTGCTCTTCCTGGACACAAGCTCTGATTTGTTTTCCTATCATGATCTTCATGCCCCAATTCTAGCCATAGGAGGGAACAATAGCTGAACTGAACTAATGGATATAAGCCGTTTATAAATAAATTTAGGCTGAAAGTTACAATATTTTTAACCAGAGCAGCCAGAAAGTTGTGAGAGCAAAGAACCTGAATAGAATAGTTTAACAGCAAAATTGGATAAATTTAAAATACAACTTGTGAGGAGTTTTCTATTTGATGTTACAGAATGAATTCCCCTCCCCCCAAATATATTTTGAGTGCCCCCCCTCCCCACCTTTTTCCTGAGCCATCAAATCTGCTGAAGGTGAATTGATGGGTACTATAATTATTTGTATTACAATAGGTGCCTGATTGGTGGGACCTGCATACATGCTCAGGATCTAACTCAGGGGTGGGGAACCTTTTCCCTTCCAGGGGAAGGGGAAATTGGGGGGTGAGGGAAAGAAGAGGAGGGTCCAGATCATAGATCTTTGCCATGACTCCATCCCTTATCCTTGCGTGCATGCCCTCATCTCTGCTCTCTTCTGCCCAGCTCAGTCATTCAGTGCTTGAGGGTACAACTGGATCTTTCAAGAACTGCAAAGGGATCAAACAACACATTTGTGGTCCACATCCCCTCCCCCCCTGGATCCTGAGGTTCCTCACACCCCTAAGTCTAAATGATCACCATAGTTAGGGTTGGGAAGCAATTTTTCCTGAGGGCAGATTGGCACTTGACTGAGGTGTTTTTGTTTTGTTGCCTTTCTTTGCATCATTGGTGTGACTTGTCTGTATAAAGCATCTGGATTTTTCTTTTTATAATTTTTTCCCCATGTTATTTCAGGCATCAATGTGCTTTGGCTGGTCCTGGTGTCTACATGTCAGATTTTTTATATAAGCTCCGTTTCTTGTCAGATAGATTTTTCTGTGCAGCGTTTCTGTATGATGAAATCTTGCAGTCGTGTAGGAGGCTGCACTAGATGACCCTGAAAATCCCTTCCAGCTCCAACTATAACTAGAAAATGTTCTACTTCTTGAATCTTCTCTGGTATGTATATTAACAATTTATAAGGAAACTAATTGACAGTGAAATCCAGTTCCAAATTCTACTCTGGAAAACACAATTATGAATGAATGAATGTTTATTATAGCATTGACTTTCGCCATAGCCTATATAGCAGTCTTAATTAACATATAACATAACAAACATTTCATATCCTTAAAACATATAAATATAGAAAATATTTAAAAAATCAGTTCCGCAGTACAAATGCACAATTAACGGAATGTACAATATACAATTAAATAAAGTCTAGCCCATCAGATTCATTAGATTCAGAAATCAGATGAGAAAACACCACACATAACATATTGTCACTGACTACCCAACCTACAGGTCTGTCTTATAATTAGTAGATGTGGGTTGCTGTAAAGCTTGTACTTGGGCCAAAACCAGCTGTCTCCTTTTAAAAGCCAATTTAATAAAGATTGCTAATGCGGTAAGCGTGTCAACCGCTGATAAATTCAACAAAAATTTAAATATACCATCTTTCTCCCCCTCTGTCACAGATTCTATTAAGGGGGTTAACCAAGTATGTCTTATCCTATGGTAGTAAGGACAATATAGAACAAAATGTTCCATTGTTTCAACTTCACGCATAGAACAGGAACATAACTGCAATTCATATGGCATACCCCCAAATCGACCTTCCAGTACTGATGTTTCAATTTGAGCGAATCTGAGGAGAGTAATATTCCTCCTCAAAGTTACACTAGGAAGAAGATCCAAATAAGGTTCTAGGGCAAAGTTTGTTTTAATTGCCCCCAAGTCTGGGACTACTCTCCATTGTTTTGTTGAGGCAAAATAAAGGAGTTAGGGTTCAGGGTTCTAAAATTATTTTTAAACTGATGTCGGTTTTAATGTATTTTATTGTTTTAATGCATTGTTAGCGGCCCCGAGATGCCGTGGGCATGAGGGGGCAGCATAGAAATGTCAAGAAATAAAAATAAATAAAAATACTGTTGGATAGCAATATCTCTAGTAGGGGCGGGAAACCGGTAAAATCCGGTATCCGATAATGCCGGTACCGGGCGTACCGGCATTATCGGATTCGACCCGGTAATCCGGTCTGGGTACCGGATTCCGGGGTACCGGATTTTTTTTACATTGCAGCCATTTAAAAATGGCTGCAATGTAAAAACTTAAAGCCCCAGCAAAAAAGTTTTTTTAAAAAAAAACCTCCCCGAGTCCAGGCTGCGCGG
>QEPC01006915.1:681544-745019 GCA_003113815.1 Sphenodon punctatus | reverse complement strand
AGAGAGAGAGAGAAAGAATAATGCATCCAGGAACTTCCTCAGGGCTGTGTGGATGTGTGTGTCTGTGTAGGGAGAGGAGAGTATGCGAGTGATTATTTGTGTCAGTGTGTGGAGGGGGGAGCGTGAGTGACGGGGGGGAGGGCCAAGTGTGTGAGTGACTCTGTATGTGTGTTTGTGTCTGTGTGGGGAGGGGGGAATGTGTGTGTATGTGCCTGTCTGTGTAGGCAGAGGGGAGTATGTGAGTGACTGTGTTTGTGTGGGGAGGGGAAAGTGTGTGAGTGACTGTGTGCACATGCTAGGGGGGAGGGAGGGAGAAGTGTGTGTGCATGCTGGAGGGGGAGGGGGGAGTGTGCGTGCACGCCACTATCATTTCTGTAAATCATAGGCACAAGACTGTACTCTTCCTTGCAAAGCATGTATCCCACAAAAGGGGAAACTATGGTTTAACTGTGGTCTTCTATAATTAGTGATCATAACAAAAGCAAATATTCATAGTTGCATCAAAGAAATCATGTTACAAAAACAAACTGAAAAAGGTCAGTCAAAGCAGATTAGGTACCCCCTGCATTCTCAGTTTAAATGTTGCTGAAATACCAGCATAACCCTAAAATAAACCAAGAATCAAGAAAAACACTAGAATTGACAGAGTGTGTCACTTTAAGGCATAGAATCTGCAGTATCCCCAAGAAACCATTCAAGACGTTGTGTTGAGTCTAACAAAAACAACATTTTCCACCATTAAAAAAAAAATAAAAAAAAATAAGGAGTCTGTCTCAACTCATCAAGTCACTGCAGTCTTCTCTAGGAGAGTATTTTACTATCTATATGGTTTTGCAACAGTAAAGTTACACTGCGCTTTCATGTTACTCTGTTCTTAGCAGACATCTCAGTGTGCCTAGCAAGTTTTCACCCTTGCATTTGTAGTGCACTTCAGTGTCACACAGCTGCTTGTATTCGATGGAGCCATGAAAGGAATTGGGGGCGGGGGGGGGGAGGCAGCTGAGCTGCTAATTACAATCTGTGTAGGGGCTGGAGGCCAGTAATAATGGTTACACAGCTCAGTATTGTACTGCGGCAGCTGGAGGAATTATGGCCCTTGCATTACCAATCACAGATATTTCAAATTTATACGAAAGCCTGTTGGTTTAAAGTGGAAGTTAAAGTGGGAACAAATTCACTCATGCTCCAAAAAGCATGGAAATTGTAGGTTAAGGCTTTTACTTTAACTTATGTGCCATTTAAGCAGTAAAGACATTGAACAGTCTCGCATACTGTGCTCGCTTACAACTTCGACTCCACATACACACACTTTGCCATAGTCTTTCAAACCCAATGCTCTTCCTCTGCAGGTTGTGGGCAACACTGAAGCTGGGGAAAGGAGGGGTGAGGAGGGCACAAAACTCCTTCTTTTCATCCTTTTCTTTTTTTTGTGGAGAATGGGACACCAGAGTACTGGGAGGCTGTACGTGGGGATCAGAAGGTTGCTCAATGTGGGATGTTTGCATGCAGACAAGAGTGGGACAGCTGGTTGGAGGGAGAAGTGTTTTTTCAGGAGGTCGAAGTCAGGTGTGTTTATGGACGGCAATGTTAGGAAGTAGGCATTCTACATGATGCAATGAAACGGAGAAGCACCTAAGGATAGGGAGTACAGGTATATATGGGGGGGGGGCAGGAGTGGTGAGAGGGGTGTCTAATAATGGGGGACAACTCCTGCACACCAGATGTTGGGAAAGACAGTTACTCAATTATGATTACTGCACTAGTCTGCACTCCCCTCACTGGGTACTCATGAGTTGTGGTAACGACTATGAGCTGTTCTTTTGTTATGGGGTACGATGAACAGGTTGTCTGTGGAGTGACCAAAAAGAAAAAACTGAGGCGAAAGAACAACAGGGATGGAAGAAAGAGGCCCTGGAACTTCAAAGAGCGAGGTATGGGAACTCTTGCTCTTGTTCATTCTTAATGGCATGAAAGTTAAGGTGGAAGCCTTAGCGTACAATTTTCAAGCTTTTTGGAGCACGAATTAATTTCTACCCACCTTAACTTCGGTCTTAAACGACAGAGGGTTTTTTGTATAATTCTACAGTAACTTGGACGTTGCTCTGATGCACTTTATGTGGTTAAATGTCCCAGGAAACACCTTGCTTGTGTGAACATGGCAAGCAATGTTCGCACGTACAAAATGAAATATTATATCCCCAATGGCCATGTCATGAAAGCGTACACCATACCATCTACCTATCCTTTCATGGCTTGTACTCAAAAAATTCTGGGATGAATTCCATAGAGTTCTCACCAGGAGAGAGACTTTGTGCTGCAGCCTGGGAATGATTTGCATAACAGGTTCACCAACCAAAAACAAAATAGGTTCACATTACAAGGTGCTTTGGTTTAGAAAGGATTATTTGGTCTTGATTTTTCTGGAGTGCGTACTTCACTTACTACTCTTGAATACCACTGCTTGATGTGTGAACAATACCAAAGGACAAGAGAGTTAAGGACTTATTAAACCAATTTAGCTATACATGTGAACCTGGCCCAGGGCAACTCTGGAATGGAATCTGTTCTGAGCTCCATCTTGATTCTCTATGAACTCTGACTGCCCTGCCCTGTGTATCCCATAACATGCTTCAAATCTATTTAAGGTCAACCAAAGAATGAATGGTACAGATTTCCATGATACCAAATGAAACAAATCAAGAAACATTCTAGCATGGACAAAGTAACTAATTCAGTACATTTTTGCAAAGCTTCAGAAGTGGTCTCACTGCAAAGATGTACGTGAAATAATATTATTGCATTTACCTTATTTACTTGTATTTAGGCTACCTAAAATATATATATATTGCATTATTATGAACTGAAATTTTCCTGTTTTGTAATCTGACACCAGTTCTCACCCAATGGAATAACTAAATTAAATAGCCGATTTAAAGTTTTATAATTAATATTTAGTTAACTGATAAAAGATCATGAAAGTTCTCTGAGAATTCATGCCCAATGCTACCAAGAAATTTCTGTTGAAGACTTCAAGTACATCCATCATCCAATATGTTCAACAAAATTATGAATTCATGCTGCTATAAAACAGTTACTAAACTGTAGCTATTAATCAAAGCTATTTGTGAAAAAAGGCAAATATTTTCTACTTTATGGTAACCAGTAGCTGGTTTTACCTGGAGTGTAAGTAAAACGTTGAGACTGGCTTTTTTTCCTCTTGCCATTGCAAAGGTAAAACTGCACCTGGACTGCAGCTGTAATTGTTTTGTTATGGTATGGAGGAATTTCAAGAACAATGTTAGCCTAAATGAAAATTGGAAAAAACAAAACAAAAACAGCACTACATTTAAAAATGCACATAAAATACAGTTAAGCTTAACATAACTACTGGGTTAACTTAAATGGGCGTTTTTGGGTGGAGGTTCATGGGTATATTCAGGCAGTAAAATAGAATTTAAACAAGAACGATTTAAAACCTATGATGCAGCAGACCTTTCCCATATTCTGGAGATTACATCATTATTATTTAAAGTATTACATAGAGGTAGTAATTTATCTTCAAGTGCATTAGGATGCTGTAGAAGCAAACCGATACCATATTTTTATGTCACTATTTTGATAGGGAGAAATCCAATTCCATGGAAGTAACTTTCCCCTAATTTTTCAAATCAAGTTTAAATTTTATTTGATAGGAAGCAGACGTGCCATGGCTACATTACAGTGATAATGGGGGTGGGGGGAGAGTGGGGAATCCAACGTTAGTTTTTAAAATATAATTTGATATTTGAAATTGCTTTAAAACAAAAACACTTTCAAAAGAAAGAAAATTAAGTTTCTTACCCCATGACATTTTTCCCTAATTATTTTCCCTTCTACTTCCCACTGCGGTCGTCCATCTGTAAAGAAAAAAATGTAGGTTACAAAAGTATATGGAATACTATTGTGTATGATGGAAAAAGAACTTAAAATATTAAAAAGGTAGCTTTCTCTCGGGGCTGGTGATGTCGCAGTCCATGCACTCCCAAGTCAAGCCACTCCTGCTCAACCTTCTGGGTACTCATTTCAACCTGAACCACAATGCTCATCATCTTAAGGTTTGTTTCTCAAGAGCAAGGATAGTTACTCTGGAAAAGCTACTGCCCTCTACCTCTGTTCCAACATGCAGGGGAACATATCTTGTTCTCCCAATCTCCTCGCAGGGGGCTACAACAAATAGTGAGTAAGATATATTTTCCTTTCATACACACATGGGAAAGGGATGGAAGTAGCAAATAAGTAGACACATGGGGCACTGAAAAGAGAAATACTGAGATTATTTGGACTGTGGAAGACTGCAAACCTAACTCTCCCCACTCCAGATCAGACCACTCTCCCTTTATCCTCACATTAATGCCCCCTGCTTGTAGAAATACAGTGGAGGATAGAGTTAGGCGGTCCTTACCTCCAAAACAGTGTATGTGAGAGCAAGTCAATGTGGTGTTTGCTTATCATTACTGCCATGAGAAACTCCACAACTACTGGACAGAATGGAGGTCAAGAGGTCAAATAGACCAGAAAGCAGAGCCAGAGTAATCTAAGGAAGGAAGAAGTGGCAGCAAACAAACACATAATCAGAAGCCCTTTTGCTTGCCTGCATTTTATCAGGGCAAACATCCACAATGCAATCTGCCAACAACAGGAAAACTGTTCTCTGGGTTGTAATTCTAGACTGTAATTAACGCAGGAGAGCAGCAACAGAGGTGCAGTGCATGGGCTTTGCACCTCAAACAACTTCTCAAAAAATTATTTGTGAAGATACAGCCTTAAAAACATTTCCACTGTATGTCAGTGAATGCACCCTCAACAGGAGCATTTGAATTACACTGACATCAGCGTGGAACATCTTCCATATACGGTTATGAAGAGAGGTGCGACCGTTTGCTTTCTCTGTATTTAAGGGAGAGTGTTCAAAGCCTGCCTAAGTCTTACTGGAGAACTGCCAAGTAATTTCTGGATATTAAAATTAGGATTAGACTCCATGTGAGCAAAAGAAAGGAAAACCCTACAAGGGCTCCATGGCTTTATCTTTACCACACATTATCTTTAAAGAATTAGAAAGTAAAATAAATACTTTTTAACATATTTCCTCAGCATTAATGTTAATCCAATATTTTAATGTGAATGTTAGTTGTTATATTAATACTTTAGTCTATGAATTAAAAAATGTAACGTTTTGCCCAGTTTTAATACTGTGCTTTTGAAAGACTGAAGCTTGACAATGGGCAAGTATTAAAAAATATGCAGGGTGTGTAGTTTTACACATGCATCAATAGGACTTTTATAATTTCCTCAGACATTCTCTTTCTTTCATTAACAAATACAGGTTAACTAAACTGTAGTCAAAGACTACAAGAAGTATCTGTCAAATAACTGATAAGGATGGATATTTAACACTAGGTAAGCTGCAAAATAACTGCTTGAAATTTACAAACTGAGACACTGTATTAAAAACTTACGTAAAAAATCCGGTGTAGGAGGGTACAAGGTAGTGCCAGAAAAGGGCACATAATAGTAAAGAACCATGCAAAAAGCTGGTGCTAAAAGATGCAGGTGCAGAAGATGATGCCTAGCATCAATGAGGCATACAAGCCCAAAGATCTGTGGGTAATTTTAGGAGCAACTCTCAGTCTGTGGAGAATAGTGGTGGAAGAAGGAACTCTGAGGGTGAGCTCCACACCAAGGGTGGAGATAGAAACTGGCCACTGGAAGGGGATTGCTACTGGACTACCTAGCTTCAAAACACAGACCCAGGACATGAAGGCTGATCAATAAAGATGCCAACAGCATCGTGGAAGAAAGCGTCTGCTAAGAGATGCAGGTGGGGGACTGCCCTTTTCGTACGCCCAGAACAGACTTTTGGAGTATTTGAATAAGAACTGTATGTTTAGAAAAATCAGTTCAGTTTAATTTATTGTACTTAGCACAACGCCATCGTAAAAACATATTACAAGTAACTTACAATATGTAAAAATAAAATCAA
This sequence comes from Sphenodon punctatus, assembly GCA_003113815.1. Classification (NCBI taxonomy): domain Eukaryota; kingdom Metazoa; phylum Chordata; class Lepidosauria; order Sphenodontia; family Sphenodontidae; genus Sphenodon; species Sphenodon punctatus. Next base: position 739,000 of record QEPC01006915.1, on the reverse strand, counting down.
AATAAGGATAGAGACATATAATTGACTGTATCCAGAACTAAAATAAATACTACTAGATAAAATCTACAAAGTAATTATAAAAATATGTCCCAGATATCTACAGTACGGGACCACTTAGTCTTCCCCTGATATTTCATTACACAGCATAACCAAAATTCGTACTAATCTACTGATGTTGTTAAATCCAAGCCTGCATAGATTGGTTTAAAATCCAGAAATCTCTCTCTTATGGCAAATGCAGCCTTAAGAAATCCAGCCATGGCCTAGTCACCTTTATGTTTGAGTCCTCAAGAAGTATGCGTACTAGCGCATGATTTGTATTTAACGAAAATCGAGTCAGATGGGAAATCAAATCGTGTGCACGAGGTTTATAATACAGTTTACATTCCAGTAAGATGTGTTCGACATTTTCTGGCGCCCACCCATCAGAAGGACATAGTCGTTGGGCATATGCCATTTTTAGTATCCTACCATGCAATATCTTTGAAGGCAAAGAGCTCAAACGGGCACAAAGAAATAATATCTCGACCTGAAAATCTGGAGTTCCATTAAATACAAGGCCATCTGATCTGGAGATGGAATGACGGATAATCCCTTAAGAACGGGGTTCCCCTAATACGTGCAACCGCATTTTGCCTTTCTAAGTCCCGTAATCAGTGGAATAACTCTGCTCTCACCTGGAGCCTACCCTTTGCCAGAAGACTTTCCTTAGAATAGCCCACCCTGGCCAAGTAGGTTTGTCATTTCTTTGTCCCATGAACTAACAAAAGAATCCTTCAGTGTAAGTCAGGGACTTTGGGAGATAAAAGATCTTAAGCCATAAATCTATTGCTTCTTTCCTTGCCATCATCTCCCAGCTGAATTGGCCAGTCTCCAATCTGAGTGCCTCAGTGGGTATACCACGAGGGGTTCTTAACAAAAGGGAGAAGAATTTATTTTGAGGCAGATTAAAGCCTCTGGGAGGTGGATTTTCCCCACAGTCCAGCACCATATAAAAACTTGGCCCTTATTTTAGAGTTATATACGCTAATGGCCCATTTCAAATCAGTCTTCCCTAGGTGTCCAAATACCCTGGCTATAGCTTGGGGGGCACCCCCAATATCTTGTTTGGCCTGCTGGTAATGTTTAGATCACCGCAAGTTGTATTGGAGGTTTATACCCAAATATTTAAATACCTTTACTTGTTGCATCAATTTACCCTCTATAGACCATGAATATGTTTTACTTTCATTGGAGAAGACCATAATTTTTGATTTCCCATAATTGATTTCCAATTTATTTTGGTGACAGTACTTGGCAAAAATTGTTAGCTGACGTTTAAGGCCGACTTGCGTCTGGGACATAACTGCCAGATCATCGGCATATAACAAGCAGCCCACAGGTCTTGCTGCCAATTTGGGAGGATGTAGTATAGGGTCTGCCAATAAAGGGACCATATCGTTAATATATATATTAAATAGCGACGGGGCCAGCAGACAGCCTTGTCTAACTCCCTTATAGAGCAGTACCTCATTTGAAAGATGACCCTGAGGGTCCAGTCTAATCACCATCCTTGCATGCCGATGCATAGCCTGGATTAGGAAAAGCAATCGTGGATCTATGGCCAAGGCCGTGAGCTTTTCCCATAGTATCTCCCTATTTATAGAGTCAAATGCGGCACGGAGATCCATAAAAGCCACAAAGAATCTGCCATTTTTACCACTGTACTTACTTGCAAGATGGTATAGTATTGCACATTGGTCTATGGTAGATTTGGCTTTCTGGAACCCGGCCTGTTCCAAGTGGATGATGTTTTCAGTAACCAGCCATAAGGTAAGTCTTGAGAGCAAAGTTTTAGCATAAAGTTTGCTGATTACCCTTAAAAGGCTAATTGGCGATAATCTGAGGGATTGGCACACTGCCCTTTTTTGAAGATTGGAGTAACCACTGCCTGGCCCCATCCCTTCAGAAAAATCCCAGTGGCATTGATTATGGTAAACAAGGCCGCTAGATAAGGGACTCACCAGTTCTTAAACTGTTTTACAAAGTCAATTCTAGTATTATCCGCGCTGGGGGCCTTATTATTGTGGGCAGAGTCTATAGCTTCCATAATCTCCCCCTGGGTAATTGGAGGCCACGGATTTAGATCCTCAATTCATGATATTTCAGAGGAAATACCATTTTGTTCAGTAGCATATAAATCCTTGAAATACGTCTCCCAAGTTTGAGCTGGAATTGGGAAAAAACTAAGCATTACTCCTTGTTTAAGTGTGCCATTTACTATTTGCCAAAAAAGTCTTGAATCGTTGTCTTTTCCGGCAGTATATAGAGCATGCCAGACCTGAGTAATATATCCTGCCTTCTTATTTTTAACTAAAAGTCGGTATTGTTTTTTAAGTGGAAAATACCGGGGAGGAAGTTTATCCATCTGATTATTGCAATATGTATGGTAAATAGATATGAAGGTTTGTCTGGCCAGGCGAAATTCTCTGTCAAACCAAGGTTTGTTTGAGTTATGGTGAGTGCAAGGTGCCCTTGCTTCCTTAGTTAAATATGGGAGCAATGTCTGGACCAAGGTTTCATAATCAGCAATCGCCGCTTGGCCCGATAAGTCTGCCATAGTTCTAGCTCTTATTAGTTGGATGGGTTCAGATCCCAGGCAGGCTGCCAATTGCGGTATTAGTTGTGGGTCCCATTTTTTAGGTAGATATCGATCCAGCTCAATAGACTGTGCATGCGGGATAGAGGGAGAACCCTCGTTTTTACTGTTATCCTGATTATCTACCAGGCAGTTCCACTGGGAGATGATCACTATGGTGGGCTTTCCCAATACTAAAGTCTTCCACATATGGAAGGACAAGTGTGTTGACTATAATATAGTCAACTACACTACTTCTTTGAGTACCAAGAAATGTAAATTCACCCGGGTTATCTGTGGCCCGAGCCCCATTTAGTATGGTCAAATTTAAGGAGGCCACCCGGTCTACTAGTTTAATACCTGAACTATTTATTGTGTTGTCCTTTGAGATCCTATCTTGGAAACCCTCAAGGGCAGGAATAGCAAAGGGCGATCAGAGGGGAGGTAATTAGCTATAGCGATGTTATCCCTCCCTATTCTAGCATTATAATCCCCTCCCATAATAGTAATTGCTTCCGTAAATGCCAAAGATAACTCTTCTAAATTGGTTTGAAGACGATTCCATAAGTTTCCATCATAGGCAATAACGTTCAATGGTGGAATATAAATGGAAAGGATAATCAACTGTACATATCCTAACTCCAGTATTATCCCACATGCTATAGGCGGAAGATACAATTCTTTCACTAATTGGTAGTTTAAACAAGTAGCAACAAGGCAAGTAATTCCTCCACTAGGTCTCCCCCTTCTGCTATTAGACACTGCCTGTACTGAGTAAGAATCGTAGCCTTCCATCATAATCTGGGACATAGACCAGGTTTTCTATAATAGTACTATGTCAAAACCCTTGATATAGTTGATAAATGTGGGGTCTTCTTTACGTCCCTGCCAGCCTGCAATATTCCATGAGCAGATTGAGAGGGGTCTCAAACTGGGAAATTGGCATAGTCATGCAGGTAAAAATTGGTAATCAGGCACTTGTGAGACTTTTCTAATAAGGCTTGCTCCCACCTGTGTTAATCTTCCAGGGGAATGTAGAGTTAGAGGGTGATCATCGAGATTGCCAGCATCGCTTTGAATAGGGGAGACCAAAGGGCCTGATGTAATAGTACCCCGGGGTTGGTTTGCCTCTTGCAAGTTTAGAGGTCTATGTAATATCGTAGTCTCTAACTGAGAGGAGTTGAAGCAAGATCCAGAGTCTTGTACCACATCCTCTGGTAGAGGGTTCTCATTTATGGGGAGTTCGGAGTCCCGCTCGTGGGTTTCCGATTCTGTAGAATCCGAACACCCTGTCCTATCTAATATAAGCCAGCCCTGTATATGTAGGTGGAGATTTACCCAGTCCAAAAAGGGATCCTTAACTCTATTGAGAAGGGATCCCTGCTTAAAGGCAATGGCTCTAGCCAGGATATTTTCAACTTGTTGCAAATATATACCTGTCAATTTAGTCGGGCCCTGTGTCTCCAAAGCCTATCTCGCAGATCACCTGAATTAAGCAGAAGCTTCCAGCGTCCGAAACGCCCCCTATCTAGTAGCTTGGTTGCTCCTATAACCTCAGAGATTGATACATCTATCTCCATCTTAACTTGGAGATATTCTATAAACTCCCAAACATCCAGATCACCCTCTTTAAGGAAGTTAAATTGCCTCTTTTGATTAAAATGACACAAAATAGCTGGTGCCCATTTCTCCTTTGTGCCTTGTGGCCACACCTTAAGAGATAATAATTTCTGTGCCTGAATTCCTTCTGTATTAATATTTGAGGTATGGGTAGGGGGTGGTACTACTTCTATATCCTCAGGGGTACCTATTACCTGCAAATTTGGAGTATCTGCAATGAGGGGAACTCCAGTTCCAGTTACCAGTTTTATTATTATGGGCAAGCTTTCGCTATATCAAACAGACTGTACATAAAATAATGATAATAACAATATAAAATAGATATAAATAGAAATATAAATGAATATAAATATGAGTAGAATAAATACATAAAGTACAGCTACAAAACCATGCCTTCAATGGCACGACTGGCTATAAACCGAATCAGCAACCAGAACTAACAAGGGTCTCCCGACCCCATACTTCGCAACCCTATTATACAAGACGACACTAGTTTCCCCATGCCTAGGCATTAGGGCGTGGTGCCATTGAAACAAGAGAATATCAATCCTGGCCACAAATCACGGTGCCATTCGTCTCTAAACTGCAATAGTAGGGGCACAAGTTAAATCGAGCTGTTCTTAACAACGAGGCAACACAACTTGTGATGATCTGGGACTTGAATCATATCTTATCTTTATCGTGTATCGAGCCCAATCAACCCAACATCACCGGCCTAAAAGTTCACGCTTGGCAGATGCCAAGTGGACAAAAGAAGCCAAAGCAACCGTTGCCCCCCTCTGGGGGAGGGAGAGGAAAAAGGCGTAGCAATCCTTGGATTCAAAGGTCTTGCCCAACGGCAGAAGCGGAGCAAGCCATACTGCCCTGAGTGATTTATAATAGGGACATCTCAGAAGAAAGTACTCTGCTGATTCTACCTCGGCCATAGTGCAAGAGCACAGCCTAGCCTGGTAGGGAATGGAACGATACCTTCCCTCCAGGATGACCGTTTGCATTAGCTTAAACCGCAGTTGTAAGTATGCTCTCCTGAGCTTTGGACTTACCAACATATCCAAATAGGGCTCTAAGCAAAAGCGTGTTTTAAAAGGAGCCAAGCAAAGGTGCCACTTTCCAACCTCTAAGCACTGAAATATCCTCCTGGTTAGCTACATCCTGAATCCTAGCCAGGACCTCTAATTTAATTGCTGCTAGTGGTTTGCCGGCAAAATATTGGAAAGAAAAAACATGTTCACTAATCAAACGTGCCAAGCGGCGGACCCATGGATAGGTCCGCACTCTCTCATACAGCAGCTCCTCCCCAAGGCAATGGTGGATGAGGGCTGTTTTTCCCTGGGAAATCACCTTCACCCAATACCTTATGAAAGCTTTATTAGCCAATGATGAAATCGAGGGGATGCCAGTCTCAGCTCTTAATACTGCGCCGGGAACCCCCGAAGCAGTCCTCGGGACACGTTGGAGGAATATATTCTGCACCCTCTCCAATGGAGCCAAGTCGGTGGACAAGGGGAACTCTATTAAGCCTACTGTTGGCTTGGTGGGCTAGTGTTTTGGGCCCCCTGTTTACCTATATTAACACGCATGGTCTTCTCCCCAGAAGTTGGCTCAATAGTCTGGTTGTCCCGATTTTCAAAAAAGGTGATCCAGTTTTGTCTTCCAGCTATAGGCCGATAAGCCTTTTAAGTGTGGTCGGGAAGCTTTATTCTAAATATTTGTTAAACAAACTTCAAGTATGGCTTTCCAGCACCAAGACAATTGTTCCAGTACAGGCAGGCTTTCGTAAGGGCCAATCTACTCTTGACCACATATATGTCCTCCAACGTATAATTTCAAAGTATACTCGCCCACGTAGTAAATCCCGACTCTACCTATGTTTTGTTGATTTAAAATCAGCATTTGATACAGTAGATAGGGAACGTCTCTGGCACAAACTGAGCCTGACTTCTATCGATAGTCGCCTGCTGTTTCTCATCAAATTGTATTGTAATAATACCATGCAGGTTTGTTATGCCCCCGCCCACCCTCCAACAGAGTCGATCCAGGTAAATCGGGGGGTCAAGCAATGATGTATTCTGGCTCCGGCCCTTTTTAATTTTTTCCTCAATGATGCAGTGGCCTTTATTTCTGAAATTGATTCGCATGCCCCTAAGTTGGCGGATCATAGAATCACGATTCTACTCTACGCAGATGATAGTGGTCTAATCTCGCAGACCACAGTTGGTCTGAGAAGGACTATGCACAGGTTTCTGACTTACTGCCAGCAGGAGAAATTATCCATCAACTTCTCAAAGACTAAAGTAATGTGTGCAGGGGCTAGAAAGTGTCTAGGGCGGTGGCAGTTGGGCACTCAGCCAATTGAGCAAGTGAGCTCCTATAGGTATCTTGGAGTCTTGTTCTCAGCCACTGGGTCCTGGCAAAAGCATTTCAAATTGGCTTTTGCCCAGGCAGTGAAAACATCTGGTGTAATCCAGAGTTACTCCCGAGTCAAGGGCTGGAGGCTGGTGAGGCCTAGCCCTATGTTTATTTAGGGCTAAAGTGGTGAACCAGCTCTTTTACGCCTTTCCTGTTTGGGGCCCAATGTTTTTGAATAGGATTGACTCCCTACAAAACGCCTTTCTACGAACTGTTCTGGGTGCCCCGAAAGGGACCCCTCAGGCCCTTTTGAGAGCAGAGACAGGTTCCCGGACTCTGAAATCACAGGCTTTCCTGGCAATTATAAAATACTGACTGAGAGTGACCCTATTCCTCCCTGGCCCCTGCCATCTTGTAAGCCTGATATTTGGAGACCAATATATTACTTCTTGGTCTCAGTTTGTCGAAAAGGAAGTTCAGAGGCTGGGTTTTTCTAGAGTCTTTTTACAATTTCTGGGCTGTGAGAGCACTGTGTCCTTTGGGATTTCATGAGCAAGGATTCACTGGATAGTTCAAGATCCAGAATCCTGGTTTTCACAGAGAGAAGCACCGCTCTACCCGAGCATTCAGCTGTCACCATATGACACTAGCTATCTTCTTCTCTGGATGGACTGGCGGATGAGACAGGCTCTAACCTTATTTAGATTCAGTGTCTTCCCATCTGCCATTATCCAGGGTCGATTTGCTGGCTTACCTCTGGCCCTCAGGTTGTGTGTAAATTGCTCCTTATCTCAGGTTGAGATGCTTGAGCATGTTGTTTTCTCCTGTCCTGCTCATGCTAAACCTAGGTTAAGGTTTTTGCACATTTTCATCCAAAATTACCTGGGTCGGTCTATGGTTGCTCTATTGATTAAACTGCTCTCTGGTAGAGATTCTTGCCATTCTAGAGCTATGGCTCGATTTGCTCTGTGTGTCCTAGAGATGAAGAGGAATCATAACATGACGCGACTGTGATTGTGCGATTTTGCCAATCTTTATGCTGTGTTTTATTTTAATTTTGCAATTTGTAATTTGGTCAAGGGGCATATCCCCTGTTTTGTATGGTTTATTTTGCACTAGAGTATTGTTTTATTAATACTTTTTAAATACTGTAATTTATTTTGTATTTTGAAATGACCTTCGGGTTACTCAATTAAACTAAACTAAACTAAACCAAACCGTTTGCTTGGGTCTGCTTAGGTTCCTCCTGTCTCATGGGTATACGCCCTGCGGTATTCATGGCGTCAAATTTCCCCCCAACAGTTAGGGTTTGGGTGGCCACTTCTCTTTTCCCCAAGATGTTTACATCCCTTAAATTCATTAGTTCTGTCCATTTGGTAAATTCCAGCTATAGGCCACCAACTAGAACTTTCATTGAGAACAGAAAATCATTCGAGTGGTTTATCTCGTCCTCCAACTCTTTAAATCTCGTGTCTGTATCTATTTCCAAACTAACATTCAAATTGTCAAATTTCCGGTTCAGGGCACTTAGATGGTGCTCTAAGCCAGAGGAAATAGGTACAACATCTGACAAAGCAGAAGGTTCTAGATGAACCGAGGAGAAAGATAAGGGAGTCTGCATAGCCTCACTCCTTTCAAGTCTCTTCGGCAACTTAGTTTCTGCATGAGGGGAAAAAAAGCGTGTCAGCTTTGGTTGAGTAAGGGAGGAGACTTTTGGTGGAATACAGTCTCTCTCTGCCTGATCAATTTCCTCCACCAGTGATAGTGGTGTGGAGTTATATAGGGTTCGAGACCTAAGTTCCATAGTTCTACTAGATAGAACTATCTATACTTAAAGTAATAGAAAAATTCTAATAGCAAGGGAAGAGAATTGAGAGAGCTTCCCTGCACAGGAGGTAAATACGTTCCTCTATAACAGACAACAATCTAAAAGGAGATCTTCAATCCCATTGCCACAGGAAAAACTCCCTTGGCAGATGAATAAACACAGATATCTGAACAAAGTTGTATTATTCAGGGCAAATCATGAGCTGAGTCCTGTCTGTAATCAAATGTAGCGTTCAGAGAGCAATCCAAGGGGGACGTTAGACTCACGCCCTCCTGCTACGACTCCTTTTCTCCCGCTCTCCTCTACTCCACGCCGAGGTCCCAATCTCTCCAGGTCACCAGCCGCAACAGATCAGAGGGGGGTGCCAATGCCAACGACAGCCCCACCAACGGTCGACACCCTTTGGTGTCGCCCAAGGGCTGACGCCCACGGGCGTCAGGCCCTGGTAATATACCTGAGTGAGGGGGGAGGGGAAGCTCCAGTGAGTGGCAGGAAGTCGCTCCAATCCTCCAACCTTCCCCAGTGACAGCACTCCACACTGTTTAGAAAAATCAGACAAGATCCTACTAGACTCCTAGTGGCTTGGGCTGGCGAAAAAGGGGAGGTTGGAGGCCAGATGTACAGTCACTAGGCTGTACCTTAGAGGTGTGCACCGGGGACCCATGTCATTAATTTTTGGTTGTTATTTAAATCTTTAGTTTTCGTACATATCAAAATTTCATTTTTGTTTTCGATTTCCATTGGTTTAAATGGAAATCGTTTTTGTTTTTCATTATATTTTGATGAAACATGGAGGGGTTGTACATCCAATGGAAGGCATTATGTGTACCAAATTTCAGAAAGATTTGATAAAGGAGTTGAATTATGTTATTTTGCAAAAATCTTGCAAAAATCTTCATGTTATTTTGCAAAAATCTTCTTCGTGGCTGTAACTTGTCTCCCATATAATCTGGATGAAACCTGGCGAGTTTATACCCCTCCCCATGTTCACTATCTCTGCCAACTTTCAGAAGGATTGCATAAAGGTTCCTGGTGGTATAACCAATTAACTTGATAAATGTATGTCTGACTAACATCTTTGTAGTCCAACCAGTGTACATGAAATTTAGCAAGGCCATATCTCACACCTTCAGGATCATCTCTGCCAAATATTGGAAAGATGTGATAAAAGGTCCCAATTTTATAAGCCTGCACAGCATATGCAAAGAATGAACCTATGCCAGGGATTCGCTTACATGTCACTGTTTGTGATGCCAACTGACCAGCAGAAATGTCAACCAAATATCCTCATTCTGTGCTGTGACCACCCCAACTTCGCTCCCCCACTTGTTACTGGGAAGTTGGAAGCATCTGTTTAGGCAAGAGCCAATAAAGATTTTCTTATGTCCTCTGGCACAGTGCTGCAGGATGTGATGGTGATGGTAACTGACCAGCCTGGATGTGTAAACTACGTCTCCTGATTGTTGGCATGCTATCCTCAAAGTCCCAGTTATGTCCCTTCTGTGCCTGCCTCGGGGCCACCCCCTATTCCCACCTCGAAGTCACCACCAATTGGTCCTGTAAAGCTGGAAACCTGCAGCAATTGGCCAGTGAATGTGTCAGTCTGTTGGGTTTCTCCCCATCCTCCCTCCTATAGCCTCCCTCCCCATGCTACACCAGGTGCCTGCTTCTGACCAGCACTGCATGTGCTGCTACGTATCTGAATAATCATCTTCAAGCAGACAACTTCAATTGCTTATAAAATTGGGGCCCTTTATCAAATTGTCCTGTAGTTTGGCAGATATTACAGGGAAGGTATGGGATACATTCCTGCCAAATGTTTTGTACACAAGATGGAAAAATGTTATAGCCAGAAATGCTTTTTCAAGTTAATGGCTTATAACATCAGGATCGTTTATTCAATCTTTCTGAAATCTGGCAGAATTGGTACCCTTGGGAAGGGATATAACCATTCCAGGTTTCATACAAATTGTATGGAAGGTGAAGCTGTAGCCAAGAATGTGTATGCAGCTTTTCTTAAAATCACAACCTTCAACTGCTTATAAAATCAGTTTCCTTTATTATTATTATTATTATTATTATTGAGCATTTATATAGCACCAGCAACTTATCTGGCACTTTACAATTGTAAGAAAGAGACACGGTCCCTGCCCTAGCAGGCTTACAATCTAAGAGAGACAAGGGGAGGGGGGGAACAAAGTGCGTGGGGGGGAAACAGAGGAAGAGACAAGGATACGTACACAAACTCATGAGGTCTCAGGTGCACGTGCTTGGCTTAGTTACAAAGGTGTAGTTACGCATTTAATGTTACACATTATATGATGATTCAGGATAAGTCAGCAAGGGGGTGAGGGGAACCAAGAGCCAGGGAAAGCTTGATGGAAGAGGTGGGTTTTGAAGAGGGAGTGAAGATTTATCCAATCTTTCCGACACTTGGTAGAATTAGCACCCTCCCCAAGTTTCATCAGAGTTGAATAAGAAACAAAAACGTTATAGCTGGAAATATATTTTACCAGTTTTTTCCTATTATTTTGACAACAAAAAAATGTATGTCTTTGTTTTCGTTATTTTTCATTTTCGTTATTACAATAATGAAAACAAATTTTTTAGTTTTTGTTAACATAATAATGAAAACTAATTGCACGCCCCTACTATACCTGTGAATACTTACCCCAAGATCAGACCCTGACAAGCATATCAATCAAACAAGACAGGCTACAGCCTGGGTTCAGATGTTTGCTAGGTTTTTTTTGAGAATTCTGGAAGCCAGGAAGGCAATTTCAGTTTGGAAGCGGAGATAGATGAGAAGCTGGTGAAGCCAGTCACAAAGAAGGAAGAAACCCCTGCGACTTATTTGCTACTCCAGAGTTGTGTACAACAATCCTTTGGAGCGGAGCTCCAAGCTGATATGGAATCTATTTCTTAAACAGTAACTGAAAGCCAGACTCTGCCATCTCTACTCGTACTTATTGTAAAAAGGGGGTTACTCACGCACGAAGACTGCTCCACTGCTCAGAACTCCTGAAATCAATGTGGGGCGACAGAAAGGGAGACGGCGTGAGGACCCAGAGATTACCAACGACTCCCGTCAGGCTGAGTGCAGCCAGCTGCGAGCACCCCAGCCGCCTACTAAACGCTCTGCCCTTGCCAGAGGCGGTGTTACCTGTGGAGCGCGAGGCGACAGAGAGGGAGACGGCACAAGGACCCAGAGATTACCAGCGACTCCCGTCAGGCTGAGTGCAGTCAGCTGTGAGCACCCCAGCCGCCTACTAAATGCTCTGCCCTTGCCAGAGGCGGTGTTACCTGTGGAGCGCGAGGCGACAGAGAGGGAGACGGCGCGAGGACCCAGAGATTACCAGCGACTCCCGTCAGGCTGAGTGCAGCCAGCTGTGAGCACCCCGGCCACCTACTAAATGCTCTGCCCTTGCCGGAGGCAGCGCCGGCGGTGCACACGGCCTTAAGTGAGCTGCTGGGCGTGCCGAGTGGTTGCTATCCCCAGCCACCGCCCGATGTCAGTATGCATGAAGGGAAGACCGGAAACGTCCGTTGGGCTGCCGCCGCTCTCTACTACATTTAAACAACGGCGGCTGGATAGTTTCTTTTGCAGTTCGGTTGCGGGTGGTGGTGGGGATTTGTTAACTTCCCCTCCCCCCGCTATGCCTACCAACTCTTGCCTGCCCCCTGGTCCTCCCATTGAGTTGGCCTCTTGCCATCAGGGGAAAGGTCCGTCGGAAACCCCCATGGATAGGGTCCCCTCAGTGTTGGGACTTTTGCTCGAGTCTGGGCTAGACGGGATAGAACTGCCAGTGGGCGAAAGGCTGGCTGCTTTTTTGACTGAGCACGTCATGCTTACAGCAGAGACTCTACAGTTCATGTTCTGTAAACTTTCGTATATGCAAGTCAAGATGGATTCTGTTGAGTGGTTGTTGCAGGGCCCTGCTCGGGCCCAGGCTGTTGGGGGGCAGGGTTGGAGGGTCCTGGGTTCTCCTCTGCCCCTTCCAGGGCTGTCCCCTGCTCTGTCCAATCAGTTCCCATCCAATCAGCCCCTGTACCTCCCCATCTCCCGGCCCGGACCCCACGGAGTCCGGTTGTTTTTCCCCCTATTATTTTTTCTGACAAAGAGGAGCCTTTTGGGCTTTTGCCAGCCTCTCTTATTTTTACTATACTCTCCTGAAATGGCCGTCGAGCCCCGTTGTGGGGCACCCCATTGGATGTGGCCGAGCATCTTAGATTCCTCCTAAAAAAAGATTGTAATCACGAGGAAAGACATTGTCTCAGTCGACCACCTCCTTACTTTACCGGACAGACAGATGATTATTGTCACCTTTGTATCCCCTGAATTGCCTTCCCTTATTCAGACTCGGAAGGATTACCTTGAGGACCGGGCTGTTTTTATTGCCCGCGCCTTTCAGGCCTCTCCCTCGCAGCAAGAGGGGTACTCTAGGGAGCCTCGGACACCAGTTCCCGCTACAGGGGTGGGAAGTGGGTCTGTCTCTCTTCTTCCACGTTCCTCTCCCTGTTTGGGACCTTTGCCCCGAGTTTCAGCCCCAGGGCCTTGCCCCCGTTCCTTCTCGGCGGGGATTTAGGGGCCCGCCGCTGACTCATTCTGACATCTCAGCGGCCAGTCGTGGTCGGGCTTCTACCAACGTGCCGGCTCTCAGATCGAGTGGGGTAGCCCCTCCTCTGTCCCCTCTTAAAAGTAGGGAAGCCATGCCTTTCCCCTCTCCCTCAGCAGCCCTACAGGCCCGCTGTCTGCAGCGTTTGGAAACTCTGTATATGCAGCTGGGGGAGCTAAAATCTGAGTTAAAATCTGGGGAGAATAGGCTTGGTTCTTCTGGTGCTCTTGCGAGGTTTGCCCCCAAGCCCCGACGCTCTATCCCATTGTCTCCCACCCTGTCTACCCCCATTTATTCTTCTAGCTGGCTACCCTCTTTGGGGGTTAGTCCGGCTGCGAGGGACCAGGAGGAGGTGGCCTCCTCCCTACTATTGTCTACTATTGCAAGTCCTGAGGGGCAACCCCCCCGGGGGAGCAGTCAGGTCAGGGGAGGTTTCATCTCTGTTCCACGCAGTCCTCGTCACCCCAGGGCAGACCACTGCCCTTACCCTCTGGGGTCTCCCAGACGGGTTTATCTTTACCCATGTCCCCAAGCTCATCTCAATTGCTCATTTGCATGCATTCTTTCTACTCAAACAACTGAGGGACTATTAGGTTCTAAGGAGTGCTCCCTTGTAGCGCCTGCCCATCCATCGGGTAGAGTGCTAAATCCCCCCCCCCTTCCCCCAAAGCAGTGACTCACAGGAAGATCCGGCCCGTCCTTTTCTTTGACTTCTTGGAATATTTCAGGGTGGAGGGTCCATGGGTCTGATTTAGATTTTTATAATTTTTTGACCTCCCATGACTTGGTGCTCCTCCAAGAAACGTGGCTGACAGAGCCCCCTTTTTTCAGGAAGTTGGAGGGGTTTTGACACCTACTGGTTGAATGCGGCTCCCTCCAGCTCTCAAGGCCGGCCTAGTAGCAGTCTTGCATTGTTTATTTCCTCCATCCTATCTGTTCAAGTCCAGTGTCTTAGTTTCAGTAAAGCCTATTTTATTCTTTTTTATTGTTTGTTTCACACTGGTCTTGAAATGGTAATTGGTATTGTTTATATTCCCCCTGAACAGTCTGTTTATTATAATCCAGCCATTTGGGTATCCATCACTGACCAGGTTCAATCTGCCATGGAAAGGTTTCCGGCTGCGTTTTTGTTGCTTGGAGGAGACTTTAATTCAAGACTTGGAATCCTGAGTTAACCCAGGTTACCTCTATTTTGGAGGACTCAACGGATTTGTTATTTATCCCCACCCGCCATTCTATGGATCTAGTTGTAGGCCTAAGAAAGACACTTATGGAAAAATTGATGCTCAATTTGGACCTTATCATCATAAATGGTCGGGTGGAGAATGACCTGGCGGGTAACTTCACCTTCCACTCCCCCCAGGGTTCCAGTGCCCTTGATTTTCTCCTCATTCCCCCCAACCTGTTGTTCATGGTATCTAAATTAATGGTTGTCCCTCTGTTTGTCTCCAATCACCTGCCTATAACTTCATCTGTTGCTGACCCCCTGGCTAGGATTGCTGCACCTGCTCCTGGCATGTTATCTTCATGGGCTGACAAAGACCCCCCTCTGGTACGGGTTAAGTGGTCTGATGTTCAGTTAGATGCTGTGGCCGTGTATATAGCCTCATCTCCAATGAACAGTCTTTGTCTTGAGATTGCAGCCCGAGGCCCAGACTCGGTGGCTCGGTACGAGGACTTGGTGTCCTTGTTGTCTCCCTTAATTACATGGAGGATTACGGACCATTTGAATTCAATCCAATCCCCTAGTTCAACCCCTCCTTGGCTTGACATGGATTGTCGCAGGTCTAGGGCCATTCTTCGTTGAACTGCTAGGGAGCTTAAGGTCAACCCATGTCAATCCCTTAGGGTTGGACTAGCTGTGTTACGCAAGGACTACCGGAAGCTTCTGGCCCTCAAGCTAAACAATCATCTAAAGGCCCAGTGGTCCCTGCTTATTACCGCAGCCAATGCTAGGGACTCCCGTAAATTCTGGGATATAATTTGTTTGCACCAGAGAAGGGGAGGGCCCCCTGGTGGGGTTAGTCTCCACCCTGTAGTATGGCAGAATTTCTATGAGGCACTATTTTCTTGCTCCAAGTTGGGACCCTCTGCTATTGACATTCTGCCTTCAGATGGGTTTCAGAAGTGCCCCCCCACCCCCGTGTCTACCGAGGAGGTAGTGGCCCTTATTGTACATCTTAAACTTGGGAAAGCCCTGGGGCCTGACTTTATATCTCCTGAATTACTGAAAAGTAACCCAGAATAGTGGGCCAGGATGCTGGCTCCCCTTTTTACTTATATTAATGATACCGGTGTTTTCCCTTCTTCTTGGCTTTCCAGTATCATTATCCGCATCTTTAAAAAGGGGGATCCTATGCTTCCTGGGAACTATCGGTCTATCAGCTTACGCAGTATCGTGGCCAAACTATACGCCAGACTGCTACTGGACAAATTACAAGTTTGGATGGCGAGGTCCTCCATTATCAAACCTGAGCAAGCTGGCTTTCAGGAAGGCCTAGCAACAACGGACCATATTTTTGTCCTGGCTGCACTAATTTCTAAATATGCCTCCTCCCGGAGGAAACTCTACTTATGTTTTGTAGACCTGGAGAAGGCTTTTGATTCGGTTTGTAGGAAACGTCTCTGGGTAAAGCTGAGTTCCCTAGCTACTGATCCCAGATTACTGTTCCTTTTGATCCAACTCCATGTGGGAAATTCTCTGCGAGTCCATTTTAACCCTCGAGATGCCTTATCTAGGCCAGTGCTGGTTCGAGCTGGTGTGAGGCAGGGGTGTCTATTGGCACCTGCTCTTTTCAATTTGTACCTGAATGATTCGGTGCATACTTTGAAAATGATCAACACGCATGCCCCCAAAATCAGTGACTGTTGAATCCCCCTCCTCTTATATGCTGAAGACACCATACTGAAACGTTCAATACAAGCATTTGGAGACTACTGTCAGGCCGAACTTTTGTCAATTAACTTTGCCAAGACCAAGGTTTTGGTGGTTGGGCCTAGAGGTGCCCAGAAATTGCATCGCTGGTCAATTGGCACTAATTCCATCGAGCAGCTTCGGCGTTTTAAATATCTGGGGGTAATTTTTTCCTCCCATATGGGCTGGAATGCTCATTTTGAGGCTGTACAAAAGCTTGTTAAGAAATCTTGGATGGCAATTATTAAGTTCTTTTTTGGCCAGGGGGGGAAATTGGTTCTTCCAGCCCTTCGTCTGTTTAGGGCTAAGGTCATAAGCCAGCTCCTCTACGCGTTCCCCGTGTGGGGGCCATCTTTCCTTTTACAACTTGAAAGTATCCAAAATAGGTTTCTCCGCTCCATTTTGGGTGCCCCCTGGGGGACTCCCCAGGTTATCCTGAGAGCAGAGGCCCTCTGTTTGCCGCTTAGCGCATATGCTCTTCAGGCGCTGGTTATCTATTGGGCCAAGGTGGTATTATTCCCCCCTTCTGAGGACTCTCTTCTAACTATGGCTATTAAAGGATGCCTTGGGGATTCCTGGAACCAAGTAGCTGTGAAGGAAGTTTACCACCTAGGGTTCTCCCCAGAGAGCATGAAAAGTTTAGGTCTGGTGGCCACTAAGAGCCTGGTTAAAAGAAGGGTGCGGGATCAGACACTCCAATTGGAGGGTGCGCTTTTGGCCACTCAGAAGGTGGCCCCAGCATACAAACCCTATAATCCATTGGCCCCGGGGCTTATTATCTCTTTACGTGGCACGATGCCGACAAACGTGTGGCTTTCTTTCAAATGAGAGCCAACGTATTTCCCTTGGCAGTAGTGGATGGCTGCTATAAGAGGATCCCATGGGCCCAGCGGCTCTGTCCCCTGTGCCATTTGGGAGAGATAGATACCGTAGATCATATGGTTTTTAAGTGCCCTCTTTTTGCTGGTCCTAGATATAAATACCTTGGGAGGATAGTTTTGAGTTCTAGAGCACCTAGTTTAGAGATACAGAGATTGCTCAGCCCGAAGGATTCGGCTTCATCTAGGGCAGTGGCTAGCTTTTCCTCAGCAATTCTCTGTACTCGACAGGCGCTCATGGATCCTCTGTGTTTGGTTCGAGTGGTAGCTCTTGATTCCTGACTGGAGGCAAAGCCTTCCTCAGGGTTTGAAGTAGTCGCCCTTTGGTTGACTGGTGGTCTGCGTGCCAGTGCCTTGCGGTCCTAGCTTCTGCAGGGGTGGGCCGGATTTTTTGATGGTGGATGGTCTGGGTGTAAGTTTTGATTACGAACGGCTGTTTTTGGCCATAGCGGGGGTTTATTGGTACATTGTTGCTCCGTGGTGCCTGTTTTTTTTTTTTATTGACTTACCACTTGTGGGGTTTTATTTATTTACTTATGTATTATGTTAGTTTTGTTAAGGCCTTGGCTAAACAATAAAATTTGATTGATTGATGTGTGCTAAGAGGATTGGCATTATTGGGTGCACAGTGACAGGCAAGCCAATTCCCCAATGAGCTCACCAGCAACCCCTACAGGGCCTAGTAGGCAAGCCTGGTGACATCAGGCATAGCCATAACCCTTGCCTTTTCCCATTAAAAAAATTACACATAACACCTCATGGGATACATTTGTACCCCAAGCAGGTTTTCACCTGTGGAATCAAAATGTACCAAAAAAATTAACTTTCTATTACAGTATCCACTCAGTCTATGTCCTGTGCGCGCGCGCGCACGCGCGCACACACACACAAGAGAATCTCTTTTATGGGGAATATTTGAACCACAACTGTATAACCAATAACCCGCAAAAGTCATTTTCTTGTGTAAAAAATACTTTTTATTCAAACTGTTATAGTAATGAATAAAATGATTTATTCAAATCATTTTATTCAAATAATTTAATAAATATTAACTAGTTCCTAACTTATCAAAACCTAGAGAGAAAATATTTATTAAACATATAAACCTAT
Organism: Sphenodon punctatus; assembly: GCA_003113815.1. Classification (NCBI taxonomy): domain Eukaryota; kingdom Metazoa; phylum Chordata; class Lepidosauria; order Sphenodontia; family Sphenodontidae; genus Sphenodon; species Sphenodon punctatus. The sequence goes on along the minus strand of QEPC01006915.1, from coordinate 721,068 downwards.
AACTTTGAAAATGTAGAAAATGTAAACAGTGAATTGAAAAACTGCGAAGTAGTAAGCAAGCAGACATTTGGCCATAAATACATTCCTCACACCTCAATCAAGAGATGTGGTGTTTCTTGCACACAAATCGGCCACATTCCTCACATTTATTCCAGGTCTTTCTGTCATCATGTCTTGGGCAAAGGTGGCATCAGCCAACTGAGGACCCTGCCTGTCCTTGTTGCACACGTGCAGGTTTATAGTCCAAGGCCTGTTTTGTCTGCATGGTGAGATGCTTCACAACAAGCAGTCTGCCCCCAATATGCGGATTGATGAGTTCTTATCCTAGCTGGCACAGGAATAGGCGCCGTTTTATTTTGTCATCTTTTGCATTCCAGTTCGGATTGACACACACACACAAAATTAAACTGGCAATGGCAGCCACATCCACCATATTGTAGGAGAGAGCCATTGGCCACCTGTTTGCTCTCCTTTTACAGCTGTGTGTGTTAGCCAGACAGTCAAGGTTGTCAACACCACTTTGGGTTGCATTATAATGTAAAATAGAATATGGCTTCCTCTGATCTCCTTCCATTACCATGTCATGATGCATGGTCGACAGAAGGAGTACCACTTTTCCTTTTTTGGGGTCATATGAAATTAGACTGTGTTGCCCATCAAACCCCAAAATGGTTGACAATGGTTCTCTTCATGGATGTGGCTGCAGTGCCGTTGGTATGTCGGATTTGTTCCTCCAAATTCTCCACACATATGTCAAGTCATTCTCCATCAGAGTTGAGGCAAGTTCGGTACTAGCAAAAAGAATTGTCACCCACTACATTTCTTCCAGTTCCATAGGGCTGAACAAGTTTTTGAACAACATGGGTGCCCACCTGTCCTTCATGTCGAGTCCCCAGTTGTTTCCCCAGGTAGATGTCTCCTGTGAGAGGATAAGATATTTCTGCATGACAGTACCACTATATTTTAAGACCATTCTTGCTGGGTTTGCTGGGCATGTGTTCTCTGAAAGGGCAGCGCCCTCTAAAACCAACATGTTGTTCATCTACTGTAAGGTCAGTGCCAGGTGCCAGGGATATACTGCTAGTTCAGCTGCTGGACAAACAAATTCCAAACATTGCGAAAGGCTGCCAGCTTGTTTAAATTTCATTTTTTCAGAGGTGTTCAATTTCATTATTTCCTGCCAGTCTGAAGTGGGGACCTTCTGGAACCTTCTATGGTGTTCAATTTGTCTTGCAGTCTGCAGTGCCAGACATAGGGGAGTTTCCTGGCAGTCCAAACCAGTCTGAAGTGGCAGTGAAGGGGTTTGTTTTAATTTCATCTGCCAGTCGGAAGTAGCCTCGACTTCCAGGTCCACTTTCAGTCCGAACTGGCCTTGAAAAGTGTTCAGTTTGGTTGATTTTGAGCTGGGGTACCAAAATCCCCCAATTAAAGGCATTGGTTGGGGTAGTTTTGCACCCCAGTAGGAAAATGTCATTGAAATTGGGGAATTTTTTGCTCTGGAGCACATTTTTGATCATAGAAGACAATGGTAAGAGGTATATGGCTGAAATGTTAGTATGTTTCGCACAGAGGTGTCATTAACAATGTCCTGGAATCTCAAAGCTGTAGAGCCACTAATTAGCATATTTTAACATGCTTTTCCCACCACTCTGGGTTAGTTTTGTACCTCACAGGAAGAGGCAAGGGATAATCATCACACAAATATAGCACTTCTAATTTGGGAATTAAAAAAGCATTCATCAGATTAACATTTGTTAATCTACCATTTGCAAGACAGCATCTAAACAGGAGACATGGTATAAGTAACACTGAGCCAACAGAACCTCACCAGAAATATTCAGTTTCAGCAGATGTTTACCATCAGCCCTTCAATTACTTAATTAGAACGTTTCTAGATTAAAAATGAAGATAGTATTTAATATTGTTACAATGTCCATTCCTTCAACCTTGGCATATTGGTTAATGTATGTAAAAAAGGGTACCAGAAATGATTCCTGCAAGATGCATCAGGTGTCAATCTTTCGTAGTGTACAGAACGATCAAATCTTTTATGAAACTCACCCAGCCCTCTGTTACCAAGAATTTCATGACTCACAATCGACTGTTTGGAATTCAAAATTATGACACACCTTTGTTTTAAAGGGAATAATCAGAACTAACTGTTAAAGTGCTGAACAAAGATTTCTGGCAAATATGTTATTGAAAGGTATCGAAAGCATTAAAAAAAAACCTCAACAAAGTACTTAAATAATAGGCTGGCTAACCAATCTATTATTGCATATTAAGGGATGAATGCTTTAAGGATTATTTTTATTGCAAGACAATATGATGCCGAATGCAACAATCCCTTCATTTAAAACCACATAGACTGATTCTCTTCAATTCTTGCCACTTTAGAGGGGCTAGCAGAGTTCACACAAAGCTAAAGGCATTTGCTAATGCATATTTATAAGATAAGCACTTTAAAATGAAAACTGAATTCAATGCATGTTAATCACTTTGCACTAAGGCCTAGATTCTCAAACTTTAGGGGCATGCAGAAGGTGTTCTGAGGAGTTCAAGAAGGACCCCAGCTGGCAAACATCTAACCTCACACTCTCACTGAGCTAGGGGGAATCTCCAAAATAATGGTATGGCAAGGAAGAGTGTGTGTCAAATAACAAGGGTGGAGGGAGCAGGGAAAGAGGGGAAGCAACAGGGTGGGAAGAGAAGAGAGAGAGAGAGAGAGAAAATAAAATGTTGGGGGGGGCAGGGGAGGCTCAGCTATGACAGACAAGTGGGGAGGGGGGCGGGACATGCGCATGGCTCAAAAAAGTGAGAAACTCTGCACTAAGTTAGCTATGTTGGTAATCCTGAAAATAGAATCAATAAGATCCATACACATCTGACTGCATGTGTCCAAGTGTTCAGTCAACTGCACACATCTGTCTACTTATGTAGGCCAATATTTGATGTACACGCATTAATTGGGTATTTACTGGAGTATAATGTTCAGTTGTGTGCTTTTCTGGTTGTATGTGTATAAACACCTCTTTTGCCTGGTGGTGTATTTACCTAGCAAACTAGGTACAAACAAACGCATGCATACAAATATTTAACTTTGAAATTCGCACTCACAAATTCTTGTTAAGTATGAGCTCATGTCTTACCTACACTTAAACCATTTTCTTGCCTAGATTTTGTTCTCCTTCCCATTTTATTGTTGGGTACAATGTAAATGGTGCCCATTTCTCACCTAAAATCATGCCACTGCACCTAGCGCTGAACAAATTATCATACTGCCAGTATGTCAACTCAAACAGGGAATAAACAATTGGAATAGTTTGTGTTGAGCAGCCCTGTTTACATGTTCTGTACTAAAGTTTTTTCTGCTGCAAGACAAGAGAAGGAAAATGCAAAGCATGATGCATAAAGCAGAGCTTTTTCTACACTGCTAAGCAGCCTAGTTGTAGGATTCCAGGTGATTTTTAACCAACTTTCTGGCTCAGATGGCATGGATGGTACCATCTCCATTTGCAGCAGGCAGCAAGACATGTAACAGATTTACAATCGGCAATCATTTAATAATTCTACTTCTCCAATGGCCCAATAGCTCAATAATCCAGTTAAAGCACTTTTTTAAAACACTGAACTTACCTTGTCCTTTTTCAAAAAATATTATTTTTGATTCTGGGAGAAAATTAGATCCAGTCACCACCATTTCATGACCTCCTTTTACTGAACAGCTGCTGATGTTGTATTTCTCAATCTGAGGAAGTTCTTGGGCAGATCGCTGAGCTTTTTTTTTTTTTTTTAAAGGAATGAAAAAATAAGTAAGGAAAGAGTAGGTTAACCTTCACTGAAGTCTCAGTTAAATCTGATTTTGACAAATTCAGTATATTCAAATGCATTTTAGCAAAGTGGATGCAAAGTTGTATTTGCTTACAGCTTTGTTTGCCATTTCAAATCTTTACTTTGGTATTCAGTTCTTCACCTCACTTCAAAGTATAATTTGGCATGTTTTTAATACGATTGCTGCATGACGTCCAACAGATAGGCCAGTCACATCCAAAAAACCTGCCAAATAGTACTGCCAAAGTGAGCAAAGTAGGCATTACTGAAATACTGAAGTATAGAAATGAAGAAGCCAAACCGTAAATTTTATAATGTTCTTGAAAGCAAATTTAGATATTTGTTTGTGGGAATAAGTATACAAATTATCTGTGCAAATACAAGCAGGCCTATCCTAATATAAATAATTAATTATTCGGTGCACTTTAATATTTGAGAAATATTATTTCTTTATTTATTTATTATAAAATTTGTATGCTGCCCCCTCCTGCTAAAAGTATATCAGGGTGGCTAATATATTAAAACAGATTAAAAAACAACAATAATACAATTAGGAATCCCACAATAAAACAAGTTACCCCCTACTCCACCCTAACTCAACCCACCCAACCCATCTGCCTCGGGAAAGGCACGCCAGAACCACCAGGTCTTACATGGTTTACAGAAAGAGGGGAGGTCAGTGGTCAAGCAGACCTCCGGTGGGAGGGAGTTCCACAGCCACAGCGCAGCCACAGAGAATGCCCTCTGCAAAGTCAACACCTGAGAAACCTGGGGGGCCTTGAGGAGGGTGCCACCGGCTGACGGCAGGGGCTGATCCAAGATCCGGAGGGTGAGGCGGTCCTGCAGGTAGGCAGGGCCCAGGTCATTTAAGGCTTTAAAAAGGTCAACACCTTGAACTGGGGCCAGAAGACTATCGGCTGTCAGTGCAGACAGCAAAGCACTGGTGTAATGTGCTCGCGTCGACCCGTCCCCCGTTAGGAGATGAGCAGTCGCATTCTGCACCAGCTGCAGTCTCCAAAGCAGCACCAATGATAGCCCCACAGAGTGCATTACAGTAGTCCAGTCTCGAGGTAATAAAAGCATGGACGATCATGGCCAGATCAGAGTTCAAAACATACGGCCAAAGCCGACACACCAGATGTAATTGACGAAATGTCCCCTTTGCCACAACTGCTACCTGGACATCCAGGCGGAGCTGCGGGTCCAGGAGCACCCGCAGACTCCAAACCTGACATACCAGGGCAGGACGGACCCCATCAATGATGGGGGCCACCACTCCCCCAGCCTTCCCCACAACCATCAACTTCATCTTGTTGGGATTTAACTTCAGGTGGCTTGCCCTCATCCAATCCGCCACAGCCATCAAACACCAGGTAAGCACCGAGACTGCCGGGCCTGAGTCAGATGAAAAAAATGAGAGATATAGCTGGGTTTCATCAGCATGTTGATGACACCGTACACCAAACTCCCCAACAAGCCCCCCACCCCAAAGGCTGCATATACACATTGAACAAGAGAGGGGACAAGATAGAACCCTGCAGGACTCCACACGCAAGGCCCCGGGGAGAAGATGAAAAATCACCCAGGACCACACGTTGAGTTCTCCCAGCCAGGAAAGAGCCGAACCACTCAAGAACAGTCCCGCCAATCCCTGCCCAGTCCCGCATCCGAATCACCAACAACTCATGATCAATGATATCAAATGCAGCCGAGAGATCTAACAGGATCAACAGGGACAAACGACCCTGGTTCAACTAACGGGAGAGGTCGTCAACCAAGGCCACAAGCACAGTCTCCGTGCCATAACCCGGGTGAAAGCCCGACTGCGAGGGATTGAGGAAGTTAACCCAGTCCAAGTGCCCCTGAAGCTGCAGAGCCACCACCTGTTCAATAACCTTCCCTAGAAAGGGAAGGTTAAGAGACCGGCTGATAACTGGCAAGGGCGCCAGCATCCAAAGATGGCTTCTTGAGCAGGGGCTGCACCACTGCCTCCTTGAGACAGCCCAGCACCCTGCCCTCCCCAAGGAAGGTGTTGACAATCCCTGCCAGCAACGGCCCTAATGTCTCCCGGCTGGCCTTGACCAGCCAGGATGGGCATGGCTCTAGTTCACAATTAGTGGCTCGAACAGTGCCAAGAGCATCCCCTGCATCTGAGGGAGACACATCCTGAAATTCAACCCACAAAACAGGACAAGACGGGGCTTCTACTGCCTCAGGCTTATCTACTGCTAAAAATGTTGAGTCAAAACTGTGGTGGATTTGAGCAATTTTATCCGCAAAGAAGTCCACAAACAAATCACAGCGGGCATTTGATGACTAAATCCAGGTGGAGGGAGGCCAGATTGACCAGCCACCTCACCATCTGGAAAAGCTCTGCCGGGCAGAACTTAGTGGACGGAATTAGGGCAGCAAAGACAAGCTTTCTTTGCTGCCCTTACCGCCACAGGTACACAACCAGACTCTATGCCACAATCAGTCAACTTCAGTACGTGAGTGACGCCACCGTTGCGCTAACTGCCACCATTCCCACTTCATCCGCCACAGCTCCTCCGTATACCACGGGGACCTGCGTTGCCGGTGGTTCGGAAGCGGATGCCTGGGATCCACCCACTCGATGGCCTCCACCAACACGGAATTCCATATGGTCACAAGGTCATCGAGTGAGCGGCCATCGAGATCAGAGGAAACATCCCCTAAAGCAGTGTTATACCTTCCGGGTTCCATAAGCCATCGGGGGCGAACCATCCTAACCGGTTCCGCACCCTCCCGGGGGCCAACATGCGCCAGGATACTAGTCCGGAGGAGATAATAATCCGTTGATGACAAGGGCACTGATGACACCTCCCCCACTAACAAATCCCCCGCCTCAAGGCCTGTGCAAAGTATCATGTCCAGGGTATGTCCTCCAACATGTGTGGGGCCCCACCATTCTTTGAGAGAGGCCCATGGTTGCCGTGGCAGCTATGAACTCACGCTCTGCTCCTCCAAGATTGGCGTTGGCATGGATGTTGAAGTCTCCCAGGACTATAGCACTGGGGGACTGCAAGACCACCTCCGACACCAGCTCCGTCAGCGTGGGCAGGGAAACTGCTGTACAGGTGGGTGCCCGGTATATCAGTAGTATCCCTACTCTTTCTCCGGCAAAATCCACCGGATGAAGGCCCTCTAAACCCATGATTGTTTGCAGAGGGAATCTCCTCACAGAGAATGTATCCTTAAAAATAATGGCTACACCGCCGCCCCCCTCCCCCAGCCGAGGCTGATGTACGGAGTACCCAGCTGGAACAAGGTCAGCCAATATAGGCCCCAACTCAGTGCCCAGCCAGGTATCCATAACATGTGTGAGGTCGGCTGCCTAGTCCAGGATCATCTCCCAGACCGTAGTTGACTTATTGGTTCTACAATTTGTGTTTCCAAAAGTAAATAATTCTTTATTGAAAGTCAATATTAAAAAACAGATGCTCTGTCAGAGAAGCAGTTCCTCAAAAATCTGGTTCCTCTTTTAGAAAGTTTCTTTTTACTTAGTAACCGAATACATTAATGTTTTTAACTTCATATTCTCTTAAGTGGCTAATATACACTATATAATACAGTACTGTGTATACATTATAAAATTCCAAAAATATTTTATAAGCCAATCCAGATCATCCTATCAGAAGTCTGATTTGTAAATTTGAACTACAGATAATGTTTTTTTTAGGACAGCACAAAATGTTTATGCCCACCAATTACTACACAACTTACAGCATTCAATGGGTATGGAAGCAGTTTGCAGAGACAAGACTTTTCCACTAGGCTGCGGGATGTGCACACGAAATACAAGTCGCACTCTGGTATTTTTTCTTCCAATATCTGTTTCTCCTTTACGAAGTTCTATATCTGAATTGCGGAGTTTCAAAATGCCTGCACAATCAATACTGGGAGGTGGTGTGTAAGGGAAAAGGGAGAAAAACAAAAGAGATATTACTACATGATTCCAGATGGTTCCAGATGCCTCAGATCTGCTGTTTCAGTATTTCTGAAAGCTCTTACTGTGACATTTCAAGTTAGGGGGAAGGGGCATATTAGACAGAATTTACAGCAATAATCTACGTCCCCTGCTCTTACTATGTCTATACAGTGTTTAGCACAATGAATAGCACAATCTGGCAATAAAGAGTATGCATGTGGTACCACAACATAGAAAAGGGAAAAAATGAACAATTTTTATTATTTGTGTCTTGAAATATGCCATTCAAAAGTGGCGAACACTTGCCCGAAACAAGGAAACCATGTGTAATGCTGCATGGGGAACAGTGTTCTAAATTGTTTAACTATACAAAGCCCAACCTGGTATTCCAAACCAACATTTTATTTGTAAAACAGGATACTTTAGTTTGGTATCCAACAACTAACAGTGTGTAAAATGTGATGCCACCATTGGCTCAAAGAATGCAACAGGAAACAGGAGCTTTCTGGATAAAAATAATTCTAGTAAAGTTTTTAAAAGTGCAGTTTATGGTGTTCGGTTACATTACAGTGCAGTTTGATTAAGAAACAGTACATTCTATAGAAATTAAGATTGTTTATAATGCAGGTCACACCCATTAGTAATATACCCTCCTCTACATGGATTCAGCAACTACAACATCCCTTTGTGCATAAAGTACTACCACCTAGGTGTGATGCAACAGCGTTATTTTCCGCCCAGCAGCTAATTTCCGCCATTATGGAAATTCACTTGTTTTTTTCGCCTGTTGCCTGCAACATTTTGCTATTTCGTGACCTCTGTCGATGCTGTGACAAACAGTGCCCGGCCTGCAGAGCGAGAAGTATACTGCAATTCCACAATAATTTTTCACATTCAAGATCAGAATGGTATTAAATGTCAATTTTCCGTTATATTTCTTGCATTAGGTCTAATATCGGAAATGGTTTTAAACGGCATTTCTGTCTCTTCTGGAATTTGCTTTTCCTACAACTGCTGCTTTTCCAGCCTTTTTCTGCTGTGATTGCCCCCCTTGTAAATTCTGGAAAATAAAACTTTTATTTTTGTGTTAAAAAAAATCATTAATTCTGGAATGGCCCGCCTGTATAAGGACAGCCAGGAAAATAAATTCCAGAAGATAAGTTTTTTTCAGTCCATTACCATGCAAATGCAATTGCTCAAGTAATGAATTCCGGAAGTCCCGCACTCAAAGAGCTGCTCTATGATTGGTGGTTGAAGGATCATGTGTATCCCTGTTTTTAATGAAGTTGCTCCCTTAAATTGTGCCTTGCGGCCGGTTCCCTTCCATTTGCCATCGCTTGACCCCTGGAGCTGAAGTACTCGATCAGAGTGATCTTGCACTTCCAATCCCGACCTGACCGACCGACCTCGCGATTCCAATCCCGAGCCAGTGACACGTAGACACAGAGGAAAGAGAGAACTTGTTTTTAAAATTGAGTGAGTCACAGAAGTAGGTATTGGAACAGTGGGAAGGGGACATTTGTTTTACTTAAATAATCATTCCGGTAGTTTGGAGCCCAGGCAGGCCGGCCAGCGGCCATCATAGACAGAGAAGGGTTCTGTGTGTCTTGCGTGTATCTGTGTGGGGACAAAACGGCAACGGGCTGATAAATCTTTTATTTATGAGGCCACACGCTGCGTGTTTCTGGTGGGATGGCATATGAAGAAGCAACACAATAGCCCAGCAAATTCCGGTATTCCGGCTAATTCCGGTACATGGCACGGCAATATATTCTCCTTTTGTTAAGCTGTCACTCAATATCAGACTTGCAAAGAATCACAAAGAACTACTAAGATACTGCAAGCAGCTGTCTTTTTTAATTAAGCTTGCACTGAGGAAAAGATTCCACTGCTGAACATTATAGCTCAGTGGTTCCCAATTTTTGTTCTGTGTGATTCCATTTATGAGTTAAATATAACTCCAGACCATGACCCCAAATATCAAAGGCATGCAAAGTATATAGAATATTAATCAAGAATGTGACCCCATGTGCAGACGAGGTAACTCTACTTGGTATTACAATCGACAGAACAAAGCAGTAAAGGCAAACTCAGACTACCTCAAAAATTACTAATTTCCACCTTTGCATGGCTCAGTGGATTAGGTTATGATTAATTGGCTAATTTGTAAGTAAACTTCCAAACATACCTGGCGGACATATTATTTTCAGGAAGAAGTGGAATTTCCAGAACTTTTGTGCTGGCAATTATTATCTCTTGGCTAGCAGTAGCAACCGTTTTCCCAGTGATTCTGTGCACCTGGTAGAAGGCATGCGGTCGTAAGTAGCGGTCATCTGCTGTTCCTATGAACATCTGTAGATTTACTGGCTTTTCATTGTAGCCCAGGAGCTGATTAAAAACAAGAGATACACAATTCTAAAATGTTAAATGCGTTTATGGTATTAGTAATTAGACTATTGCATTCCTATTGTAAAAAACAATGTTGAGAAAAAATGTGAGGTTATTTAACTTTTTGCACCATAATATGGCCAGACAAGCTATTCTATATTCAGCTCATTTTTACTCTATTTTCAAATAAACACTGACCAAAAGAAGAGACTTTAAATATAGCTTTATAGCTGCCACTCCGACCACTTACATTTTCTTTTAATTACACCGGAACGTAAAAACATTTCCCCCCAACGCACAAGTAAGTCGAAGAAAAAAAATGCCTTGTGCACCTTCTGAATTAGGCCTATTAACATAGCCTTACTGCTTCAGCATTTTCTATAAATCTAAAACCAGTGGAAGCTGCTTAGGTCATGTTAATGACGTGGGGTGTTTTTAAATGACCAGGGCAATTGGGGTGGGGAGGGTGTGTCCGTGGCTGCTGTGTGGCAGTGCCACGGAGCACCCACACAGTTGGAGTGAGTGGGTAGCATTTCAAACAGGCGGCTCCCATCATGGCTACCCCAGCCACGGAAGAGGTCGCCATACATTTGGCTGGCCCCGCACGGAGCTCTCCAAATTTCCCAGCAGTGCTCTACGACTCATGGGAGCACACATCCGGCCACTCCACCTTCAGACGGGCATTTGGATCCATGGCTACTGGGTGCCCATGCAGGGGTAGCATCTCTTTTGAAAACACCCATGGATTCTTTGGAGTGGGCCAGCAAAGCAATGTGAGAGGGGTCAACTGCATTGCTCCAAGTCATCTGTGGTTTATGAGTTCAACACAAATTGCCTGGGGAGTATACTACAGGTTTGGGAAAGAGAAAAAAAAAAGATTTGCTGGAATGGCTAGGAGGAGCTGGAGTTCCTCAATTCCTCTTGGAATAAAGTCAGAAGATAACAGCTACAAATCTTGAGGTTCTCATAAATGCAAAATGAAATGTTGAAAAAGTCAACAGTAGTAATGACAGACTGGCAACAAATTAATTTTTTTAAAAAGCAATTAACATTCACCATACTTATGAAGTAAAACTGACATAATAAACAGAACTAGGGATTATAATTTATTCTGGCAGTCTGGTTTTTTTAATAGCAGAAAATCCAAAATTAAACATTATTTTAAAGTATTTAGCTTTAAGCTTCTAAACAAGTTAGATCTTTAACACAGAAGTCTATTCAAACAAGCTGGAAATTAAATCCCTTCCCCTTTCCCTAAATAACTAAATTGAGTAATAAATCAGAGATATATTGCTCTCATTAACATTTCATTTTAAATACTCAAGTATTATGAGTCGACTTCCATATTAATTAACCCTACAATATGAAAGTTAGTAACAATGTTTTAAAGCTTTTTTTAAATTTAAAGCCAACTTGTGCTGCATTGATATGTTAGATATCAAGTCTACACAACATGTTATTCTGCACTGTCATCTATATGATGCAGTGAGATCCCAATATTTGGCTTGCTACCTCCAGAAATATCAGGGTAGATCTGACTCCTGGATGCTTCAATTTTTGCTATCCAATGCCTTCTCAGATGTTACTACAAACCTAGCAAAATTCTTGGTTTCAGCTTTCAATTTGAGACAATTGTTTGTGGCTTTCAAGCTTCCTATTGAAGGCTGATTACATATAATTAAGCATATGATTACTTTTTATTTGTTAAATTAGCTAGGGCTTGCTTGTTCATGCTCTAAAGTGTATATTACATACTTGTTCCTCCTGGTTTATGTTTGTGCTGTATATGTTTGTTTTGTCAAGCAATGACCTTTGGTCAAACAAATAAAGTATCATTATTACTTGTGCTGCATAAAATCAGTTTTTCAAAAATATGGCTTTTACCAAAGCTATTCTATTTGTTCAGGGAAAATGCATGTTTAAACTTAATACATATTTACATCCAAAGAAAGAAATGGGATGAGGTTTTCCAAGAACAGCAAATATTTGGGGGTTTTCTGAGGAAACTCTTGTTCGAAAGGTACATGAAGTCAACAGACTTCCAAATAAGAAACACAATTGCCCTATTGACTAATATTTTATAGATAATCTGATGGGCCTTCAAGGTAATGTAGGACAACAACAGCATAAGTACAAAAAACTGGTGGTTCTGAAGTGTTCAGTAAGGCAGCCATTCTCAGCCTGATGTTTACCAACATTTTAGGAGGGTTATGATTCTGATGGTTCTTTCCCAAACTGGCCATTGGAACACAAAAAAGATGACATAGGGTGTTAGCAAATGAGACAATAGCCCACACCAGGCAGGTGTCCACCTGCCCGATTTATTAGGTGTTCTCCCCCACCAGGCGCATGGCCAACACCCACCGGATACACAGCCCCCACTCGCAACAGGTTCTCAGAGAACATTGAGCCTGCTGTGCAGGCAAATGCAGACTAACATGTGCCCATGTCCCATTCCATCAGTTAGGTTATGTGCAGCATCTCTGCATGTACAGATCTGCAAACACCATAGAGTCTTGGGGAAAAATTGTAGAGCATTTGAGGTGGCTTGCCTCCTTTAGGGGGCAAGACACCAAGAGCACATTACTCTGGTGCTCTGAAGTCTGCACTGGCTCCCTAGAGCTTTCTGAGCACAATTCAAGGTGCTGATTTTTACCTTTAAGAGTCCTAAACAGTCTGGGCCCCACTTATCTGAGAGATTGTTTGTCCTTCCATGCCCCACTACACTCCCTGCAATCGGCCGGAAGTGCCTCCCTGTGGGTGCCATCTGTTAATCTTGTTCATATGGTGAGGGCTTGCAGGGAGACGTTTTCGGTTGCTGCTCCAATACTATGGAACCCCCTTCCCATGGAGGTTCGTTTAAGCCCGAGACTGTGCATATTCCGGAGGCAGTGCAAGACCTTTTTATTTGTTAGGGCATTTGGCAGTTAGGGAATGGGGGGTTTAGTGGGTGTTTGGGGCACAGGCGTGATGGGGTGGTTGGGTGGGGGAAAGGTTTGGGTTTTTTATGCTGTTTTTATATGCATTGTTTTTATTTGCTTTGTAAGCTGCCTTGAGTCATTTGAAAAGGGTGGGCTAAAGATTGGACAACATAAAATAAATTACAGTTTATTAGTTATGTACATGTGACAGTTTGCCCTAAGTGACTGGGTAACTCCTGGTGAAGGTGCAGTCTCCCAAATAGCAGGGAGTGACTATCTTTTTAAGGGAGTTGGCTGCCTCCGCAGACCAGACCACTCCCAGGGATATAAATACAGAAGACTCTGCAGTAAGATGCTCTGTAGATGGTCTATCTGCATCTGGGCAGCTTCCAGCTGTTGAACTCCTTCTCTAGCCCCAGCCAAATGAGTGTTGTGAATTAGATACATGGCAATTCTGGCTGGCGAAAGCTAGCCAGGACTCAACTTTGGGGCCATTACTGCCTGGGGTTGTCAATGCCTGTTTGGGAGGGCAGGGTGCCTGATGGCCTCAAAACTAATTAACTAAATAATAAATTTATTGTGAGCCACATGGCCATAACAACATATTCACAACAATGTTCGTGAATCAAGATAAATACAATATACTAAAATATAATTCATACAATATTATTCCTAAAACAAAACAAAAAATATTAATATTGATATTAGTTCAGCTATCAAGCAGGATATCAAGCTAGATATCTTATCTGAACATCTTATATTATATAATTATAATCAAAGCCCACAAGGCACCGTAAAATAAAACCTAAGCAAAGCCAAATTATTAGCTTCCACAAAGAGAAGATAAATTGACTTCTTTCTCCATCAAGGTGTTAACATCATGACCGATATCAAGCTGGAGCTGCTGTTCGTATCTCATACAAGTATTGGCAATTCTGGAGGCATAGATTGCCACCAGCTTAGATCTTAAAAAGTCAGCATCTCCAAGCAGATACATTAATTGTTGAGTTTTAGGGCGGGAGGCATTCCAACCAACAACAGCTTGCAACTGTCTATGCTGATTGTGATACATAGGGCATTTCAGAACATAATGTCCTACGTCTTCCATCTCCTGACCACAGAGGCAACTCTGATCCTGGTAGGGAGTTCCTTCCAGCCAAGACGTACGTACGCATCATTTGAAATCTCAGGCTGGTCAAAGCTTTCCTAAGTGCAGGATCCATTAACAGATGGATATATGGGGCCACACCCTTAGCTGGAATCAAATACTTATAAAAGAGAGAGATAAGCGATCTAGAGGCCATGGCTCTCTGTTTTTGTCTATCTATATATAACACTCGTGGTTTGAGTGATTTAACAAAGCCGCTGGTATTATCGCAGAAGAAAACATCTGAGAAACCAAGAGACAAAAGGCATATCTTCACATTGGACCACCAAACATCTGTACCATCTACAGTATCTAACTGTTTTTCCATCATAGCCCGGCCCAGAAGGGAGATATCAGGTGCATCCCTTATTTTTGCCCAAAATGTCAACTTACGTATCTCTATTTGGGCAGCTAAGGAATGGTTACCTAGCTCCAAATTATTATAGCCAAGCTAGATGAGGGCAGGATCGCTAGGACTGGTCTCCAGAAGGCATTAATAACTGGTTCAAGGCAGACTACAGCATGATGATCACGTCCCCAGATTTGAACTCCATAGAGCATGCTTGCTAAGAGCTTAGCAGCCATGATTTTTTGGGCTGCCTTAATGCACCGTTGGCCATACGAAAAGAAAGATCACTGAATGGCCAAGGATTCCATCTTAGCCTTCTGCTTAGCTACCAAAATATGGGCTTGCCATGAGCTATTGTAGGTGAAAATAATACCTAAATATCTATACCTACGGACCGCCTCTGGGGAGACCAGGAATATCTTATAAATCTTTTGGCGAAGACAAGAATTTTAGTTTTATCATAATTTATATTAAGGTTTTTTTCCCCTACATCTTGCCCCAAAGTCCATCAGTGATCTATCCAGCCCCAGTTTGCTAAGTGACACTAAGTGTCATCAGCATACAGAAGCATAAAAACGTTCCTAGCACCTACTCGTGGAGGATATTTCCCAACATCTCTATGCCCCATTATAAGAGGGTTAACAGAGATGTTGAATAGGGTTGGTGCCAGCAGACATCCCTGTCCAAACCAGATCTGAGAGCAACCCATTAGGGTGCTCTCTAACCCTCAAGGCTGTTTTGGAGTACATCGATTTAATCAGAGACAGTAAACGTTTAACTATTTGTGATCGAGCAAGCTCCATCCATAACTTTGTTCTGCAAATTAGATCAAAAGCTGAAGATAAGTCAATGAATGCAGCATAGATCTTATGATTACGGCATTTGTATTTGTCAATGATATAATTTAAGACAAAGGCTTGACCAATAGTAGATCAGTTGGGCCTAAATCCCGCCTGTTCCTCAGCAAGTATGCCTTCCGCTATAATCCATGTTTGCAGTCGGTTTAGTAGCAATCTTGTATATATTTTTGAGATGATACATAATAAACTAATGGGTCTATCATTTCCGGGATTCATTTTATCTCCCTTCTTGAATATGGGGACAATAATACTGGTTTTCCAGGAATCTGGGACTACTGTGATAGCATTAATTAATGAAAATAAATATGCTATGGCAGAAATCCACCAGTCAGGGAGGATTTTATACACTTCTCGTAGGATGTAATCAACCCCTGCCGCTTTACCACCTTTCAGCTTACTAATTGCATCCAAAACCTCTAATGGGGTAACCATGTCCCATTGTGGTAGATCTAAATCAGACAGAGAGGCACAAGAACGTTCAAAATCATATGCACTGAACAGCTCAGAAAAATATTTAGTCCAAGTTGAAGAGGAGATCTTCATTTCCCTTGCCAGTGTCCTCCGCTTCTGTGATCTATTTACTAGATTCCAGAAACATCGTGCATTATTTTTGTCCATTATTTCCAATAGTAAACACCACTGATATTCATAAAATTCCTCTTTCTTCCTTAATATCAAGGCTTTATAATCTTTCCTTAATTTCATGAACTTAACAACAGAGTCTGCGTCCTCCGTTGTTTGAAGATTCCTAGCTGCCCTCCTGAGTGAGGCTCTGGTTAGTCTGCATTCTTTATCCCACCAGACATTTTCACTCTTAGGAGGGTATGGCCTTACTTTATGAACAGAGGTGAGTATCAAGCTCATATCATCCACAAACTGGGACCATAATAATAAGGCTTGTTTCAAGTCTTTGGTTGCCAAAAGATGCGAACATAATAGACAAACATCTGGTTGCATAAGGAAAGCAGAGATTTCCGTCTCTACTACCTGTGACCAGCGAACTGAGTGACGACCTGTCTCTTTGCCCATATCCCTAGTCGATCTCCGACTATAGGAGAATGTAGGTGGATAGTTATCATTGTGGAAAGTAATCTGAAGGGGGAAATGATCAGTAAGGACCTGATCCCCTACCTGAAAAGATAATAAACAGTTCTCACAACTATGGTCATCTAACCTCTGCTCAAGAAACAATCTCTTTTTCATCTGACCCAAGCCTGCAGTCTTGGTGCTTACCCAGTGCCTGGCTGCTGTTGGGGACTGGATGTGGGTGAGTCGACTGAAATGGAATCCAGAAAAGACCAAAGTGATGATGGCTGGCCGGCCTTGTGACCTGGGAGATATAAGGACCCCTGTTATTGATGGGGTTCAGCCTCCTTTGGTCACTCATGTTAGCAGCCCTAGCATACTCTTGGATTCATTGCTGCGCCTGGATTGCCAGCAATTACATCTGGTGAGAAAACGGCAACCTTTTTTTAAAAAAAAATAAAAATAAATCAGATTCAGATTTGCCTACTTTTTTTCCATGCTTCGTAACCTCAAGGCTAGAATACGGCAGTGTGCTCTGCATGGAGATACTCTCGATAACTGTTCGGAATCTGCACTTGGTGCAGTGCACAGCAGCCCACCTTCTGTCAGGAATGGGACACTGGGAGCACAATACACCATTACCCAGAGTCTGCACTGGCTACCAATTGGCAATAGCTTTCTAAGCACAATTGAAGGTGCTGGTTTTGACCTATGAAGCCTTAAATGGCTTCCAAATATCTGAAAGCCCGCCTCTTCCCTCATCTCCCATTACCACCTCTGAGGTCAGACAGAAGCACCCTCTTGCATATATCATCTCCCCATGAAGTTTCTACAACAAAGGCATGCAGAGGCGTTCTCAGTGGCTGCCCCATGATTATGGAACTCTTCCCCACTCCTCCCGCCCTTGGAGAGTTGTCTAAGCCCGAGCCTGCTCATCTTCCAGAATTGATGGAACACCTTTTTGTTTGGCTAGATGTTTGGCAGGAAGGGATAGCACTGGAGTGGGTTAAGGGGAGTTTTAGCTGTTTTTATATGTTGTAATCCACCCTGAGCCTCATTGGGAAGGGCAGCATATAAGTTTGAATTAAATACACTTTGATTTTGCATTGTGTGTTTGTACAAACGCAGGTCCTGCTACTGAAAGTCTAATTACGATGATAAGATATGGGAAGATGGAGTATGTTAATTAACTCAGTCCCATTATGACCCTGATCTCAGGACGAGTAGAACTTTTGTTGATGTACCTCCTGGTATTATTTTAAGATGTTGTAAATAGATTTTTGTTTTAGTTGTAATGCTTATTATGCGAACGCCTTTTTTATTTTATGTTTATATTTTAATTGTAATTGTATGTTTATACTGTAATTGTGATGGCCTAGTGCTATAAACAATAAACTAGGACTATTGAAGGTGTACTGAAAGCTCTTCTGAAGTGTGGAACTACCAACATACCTCTTTGCTGGTAGGTAGCCTGTGTTGTGTGTGGAGAAGCTCTTGGTGGAACCGAGTATCCCCTTCTCCCCCAGCTTTTTCCCAGTCAATTTTACAAAGTCTCTAACCCCTGCAGGATGGGTTCCCAACTTCCCACCGGACAACTGACAAGTAGTGAACAGAAAAGCCCATCAGCAGGGGAAGAAGCCTAGTTGCTGTTAGCAAAGCAGTGGGTATATCCACACATTTGGCATCATGTACAGACAAGCTATGCAAGTCCACGTGTATTAACATCCATCCCTTAGCTACAGGGTGGATAAGTGCACAAACACCCAGTGTCCCAGTTTTTCATTTTCGAAATATTGTCATTCAAGAATCATCACCCGCCTACAGCATCGGATTCTGATTGCCACTAGCCAGTGTTTGGGGCAAAAGTAGTTATATGATCTATTTGAAGTTGAAGGCTGAGTTAACTTAGGAATGGATTCCGGAACCAACTGTAAAACTAAAATTTCTAGTTCACTAGCTTGAAACCAAATGGATTGAAAAGCCCCATTTCAAAGCATAGAAACTGTAGCAGTATGTTGGACAGTATGAACAGTGTGGTTGGGAGGAATTGAGATGGATTGGATACTGCTGTGCCACATACTCCCCCTGTTGGCATGCAGCTGTTGTCTTGCACCAAAGAGTGAGGCTGCCAAATAGCACTGGAGTTCAAAAAAGTGTACATTGAGTTTCATCAGCCCGTACTTGTGACTTTCACCTTACTGACCGCATATAGAACGAGGTTAGGTGTCCATCCGGGGGGGGAGGGGGGGAGTCTTTAAAATCAAAGAATTGAAAACTTAGTATTAATTACAGCCTCCATTCAAATAATCGGCAAAAAAAATGTTCACTAGCCAAAAACTCAGCCAACCCTCACTTGTAAACTTCATTTAACAGTTGAAACTCACATGTTTAATCAATATACACAAGTTAGTGATTTTACAACCCTATGGCTACTAAACTGGAATAATTTCAAATTGGAGTGTAAATTTATTAAAAGCAAAATTCTTTACCGGTTGAGACTTAAGCATTTTTGTAACTTAAAAAGTAGCACCATCATTATGTGGGTATTTTACTTTACCTTGCAAGAAAGCAAAACAGCCTACTTTGGCTACAATCTTGAACACCCTTACTCGTAAGTCCTATTGAAATCAATAGGACATACTTATGACTACATTTTGTAGATTACAGCTTCAAACACCTTTGAAGTTCTTGATTACCTGGTGTATATATATATCATACATAAGCAGTAATAAACCTGGTTCATGATATGCTATTCCTTAGTGCACTATAATACATTATTAGAGGTGACAGAACAACTGTTAATCTCGAAGACAAAATACTCTGCATCTCTCACATATCACTGTAGTTGTTCAACAAACTGACTAATTCAGGAATTCTCAACTGGGTGCACGGGAGCACCAAAGTGCTTGGGCAATGCATGAAAGTGTTCCCAAAGCCAGCTGTCAGAAATGCTCAGGAGCACTTTGAAACAGTCCTTCATACACTAAAGTCAATGTGAGCTGGGCTACTGACTTCAATATGTGGAGGACAGGATTGTGTAGAGAAAAAAATATTCTGTTTTCATTATTAAAACTGCATTCATTTTTGTTTTTTTGTTATTCATATTAGTTTGTTATTTTTATTTTTGTTATTTTTCAGTAATTTCCAGTATATCAGTAATACTGGAAATTATGGGAAATTGCCAAAAGGTACCAGAAAAAAATAAATGAAAATCTTCATTATTTTCATTTTCGTTATTACAACAAAGACAACAAAACGACACACTAATAATGAAAACGAAATGCATACTCCTAGTGGAGGATTATCCTTAACATCCTGTTAGTAAGGCAAACTTTCCCTTTGTGTCTTTCAGCAAGGGGAGAAGATCTGACCTGAGGGCGTTTCCTCTTTCTTTCTAAAGTCCTAGTGAGACAACATCTCCTCAACCCCAAACTTCTTGTTGTGAAAATTAAATTAGAACTGTCCGCCTCCCCACCGCCCATTCCCTCGTAAGTACCGCGCCCCCTCTCACGGCCCATTCCTGCCCCCAACGCCTAGGTGAAAGCATTAGCAGCTCTATTTCTGCGGCTCAAAAGTTAGTGAGGGGGAGGGAGATTTGGGCATTTGTATCCTCACTGATCTGAAACTTCAGGGGGATTTATCCCCTCTATTTTTACTATAATTATGTTGCTGCCAGGTTAATAATTTATGGCAGCTCTCAGCTCACATGCATTAGGCAATTGCTATGGGCCCAGTACTTTCCCCATAGAGAGCCAAGCTCCACCCCCTTCATGCTGTCTCTTTGCCACTTCAAGCAGCAAAGGGACAGAATGAAGTAACTTTCCCACCCAAAGAACCACCTCTCAAAGTCACCAGGGAGCAAGAGCCACCAGTGCTGAACCCTGCTGAGCTTGGAGCCCAGGAACCACATTGTCTGCCACCACTGTAGCCTCTGTTGCCCTGCCACTGACACATGCTGCCACCAGACTTTATCCTGATTTTAAACCATTCTTGCCCCACTACATCTCTGAACCAGTCACCAGCCTCAGTTTTCGGGGCACCAATGGCTCCTATGTGCCTGCAAAATTCCCACCCTGCTCTAGATACTCTGCAAAGAATTTGAATAAACACAGCTCTTCTGCCACGGACCAATAGATTTACATGGTAAACCAAAGGACTAAGTTTATAGTTGCACTTACTAGTCCAGATATGCTATTAGCAATGACATGGTTTCAGTGAGTACAGCTACACGAGCTAAGGCTGGCCCAGTGTCCCATCTGCCCTGGGATGGGTGATCACAGCTGTCACACTTTGGGCAAGCAAAGGGAGCAGGCCATACAACCCCCCCCCCCCCAGGGAACCCGGGCAGGTGGGTTGCTGTCAGAGGTCCTGCTACACCGCAGGGTGGGCCAAAGAACCAGTCACAAGCGTGTGCACTCAGTCCCATACCATCCCCTGGCCTGCCCACTATTCCAGCCCTAGCTGTGATGTGACCATGCAGGAATGGTGAATGCGGCCGCTGCTCAAGGCTTCATTGGGTGGGCAGCACTGAGACCTGCCACACAGGAGGTGGCCCCTTAACCCAGTTTTGCAGCATAACCCCACTCTGGGCAACACTGCTATGCACTATGTCTCCGGCTTTTCCCGGTGGACACACTGCATAGCAGCCGGCTGCCTGCCCCGAGGTGCGGTGAACATCTTGAGGCTGCCAACCATACAATGTGCTGCATCACGGGGTAAGGCTGCCCAGATTGGGTTAGTGTCTTGTGTGGCTACACTCAATGAGGGAACATCATTTCCTAAAGTTTAAGCAGCTAAAACTTGTTCTGGACTACATTTAAAGTTGAATTGCAATTTATCTTATTACTTCAGTAGTCTAATTCTGTAAAAAGAAAAAAACACATAAAAAAGTCTATAGAACAGTAAGAGACAAAAACAACCCCCAAACCCACCAAACCTCCCAGAACCTCCCACTAAACCGACCCAATACCATTTCCCACATCCAACTCCACCTCACAACCCTACCCCGAACCCACCCACCAGACCACCGCCATCCCCTATCCTTGCCCACCAAACTCCTTTAAAAATAAAAACATCTTACACCACTTCTGGAAGACACTGAGGCCCAGGCTCAAACGAACCTCCAGGGGAAGGGACTTCCATAACAACAGGGCAGCAACCAAGCACCCTCATCATACAAACAGACAGTACCCACAGGCAGGTGCTCCCAGCTGATTGCAGGGACTGCAATGGGGCATGGAAGGACAGGCGCTCTCTCAGATATGTGGGGTCCAGACTGTTTAGGACTTTAAAAAGGTCAAAACCAGCACCTTGAATTGTGCCTGGAAAGCTATAAGGAGCCAGTGCAGACTGCAGAGCACTGGTGTAATGTATTTCTGGTGCCTCAACCCTGAAGGGAGGTGAGCCGATGCGTTCTGTACCAGCTGCAGCTTCTGAACAGTCATCAAAGGCTGCCCCACATAGAGCATGTTGCAGTAATCTAGCTTTGAGGTGATGAAAGCATGGACGACACTGGGTAGATCTGAAATCCGGAAGAAAAGACCATAGCCTCCTCACCAGATGATGTTGATAAAAAGCACTCTTGGCCACTGCCACACCCTGACAATCCAGGCGTAAGGGGTCCAGAAGCACTCCAAGGCTGCAGACCCAACTGACTAGAAGGGGGCCGGACTCCATCATTAAGAGGAGTGCCAATCCCCTCCAGGCCACAAACTGACCAGTTATCACCACCTCTGTCTTGTCTGGATTCAGCTTCAAATCGGCACATCCAGTTCCCAACAGCAGCCAGGCATCAGGTAAGCACTGAGACTACAGGGCCTGGGTCAGGGGAAAAAGAGAGGTAGAGTCGGGTGTCATCAGCATACTGATGACACTTCACCCCAAACCTCTGAATGACTTTACCCATCAGCCTCATATACACATTGAACAAGAGGGGAGACAGAATGAAACCCTGAGGAACACCACAGGGAACGTCCTGAGAGGATTACGAGTAATCACCCATCACCACTCTCTGGAACCTCCCTGACAGGAAGGAGCGGAACCATTCAAAAGTGGTCCAGAGGACCCCCGCCAGGTCCCACGGTCATGTCACTACCACCTTGTGATCAACCTGTCAAAGGCTGCCAAAAAGATCTAACAGGATCAACAGGGCAGAATTCCCTTTGTCAATCTCCAGGTGCAGGTCATCGACCAAGGCCACAAGCGCAGTCTTGGTGACATACCCAGGGTGAAAGCCCAACTGAAATGGGTCAACGAATCCAATGATATTGAGGTAAGCCTGGAGCTGTCGGGGAACCACCTATTCAATAACCTTCCCTCAAATGGGAAGGTTAGAGACAGGCCGATAGCTGGGTGGGGAATCAGCGTCCAAAGATGGCTTCTTAAAGCAGGGGCCAAACAACTGCCATTTTAAGAATGCCTGGACACCCTACCCTCCCGAAGGGAGGTGTTGACAACTCCAGCCAGCAACAGTCCCAGCGTCTGCCAGCTGGCTTTCACCAGCCAAGATGGGCAAGGATCTAGTTCACAACTGGTTGCCCTCACCGCCTAAAGCACCTCCCCCACATTGCTGGGCGATACCGACTGAAACTGATCCAAACAAACAGGAAAAGACTGAGCTTCCATTACCTCAAACTCTATGGTAGCACCCAAGTTGTGGTGAATACGAGCAATTTTGATTGCAAAGTAATAAAAAATATCATAGCAGGCATTAGATGACTCCATTGCTGAGCAGAGGTAGACAGAATTAACCAGGCACCTCACCGCCCACAACAACTCAGCTGAATGAGACTTTGCAGACCCTATGATAGCAGAGAAGAAAGCTTTCTTCACCGTCATCACAGTCACAGCATAGTCCTTTAAAAACGATCTATCCCACAAGTAGCCTACTATAACAAGCATTTTCTTCCTCATGTGCTAAAGCAATCTAGTTCATTGGTCTGTTAGATCACAAAATTTGTACAAGTATTTGCCACCTACAGTTTAAGATTTAGTTAATGTAAATTTATTGTTAGATCAGATGTATTTGAATGCTGCATACAGCTTTAACTATGACTGATTAGTTTACCAGTAATCTGAAATATAGAATTTAAAACAAACATCTGAAGAAAAGATTTCAATATACAAAGTAAATATTTTTGAGGTATATGACTGAGTAATGTATTTAATTAAGCAATAACTGTTTTTAAGAAGTCCGATATTACTGCTGAGGTAATTTTCTGATTAACTACAGGTACAAAGAAAACTATGATAAGGAAAGAAGTTTTCCAACTAGATCCAATAAATTTGCTTTAACAAACTTCTTCCAGAAGAACAAGCTGTTTCTCATGTGCATGAATTCTTCTAGTTTCACTTCTTTACAGCCTATTGCAAGGATGGGCAAACCATGAGTTGGGAGTGATTATTAATTTATTTATTATTAATTATTTTTAAAAGCAGGTATGGGGAAACCTTGGGTCCAGGGATTAAATCTGGCTCGAGGCAAGTTCTTACGTAGTCCCTGTTTAGTTCCTGGCCCTTGAATCTAGTTCCAAAAGTATAGAGCAATTAAAGTAGTAATAAGCACAACTGTGGCTGCTTTGACAGCTGTAAATCAGGTATTTCTTGAGTGCTAAGAAAGAAACAGTGTGCGATTTTTTCAGTCTACCCCCCCCATCCACTTGTTTCTATTTTTTAAGACTTTTCTATTTACATTTGTCTATGTCAACCCCTTATGAAATCAACAAGGCTTGCACCCCAAACATTCAGCATGGCAACATAGGCTGCTATTACTAGGGACTAACTACGAAAGCTTACAGCAAAAGAAGGTGATTATCAAAGCAAGAGATACGAGGTTGGAGATAGTCAGAAAAAGGAAGCTCACCGAAGTGTAGGTGGGAAGGCACAGGACCAACTATGAATGGCCACTGCAGACATTTTTAAAGGGTTTAGGAGGGACAAGGGGTACAAGGAGGAGCAGATCTCTCAGGTTTTCCACATTGTATGGGATTCTGTATGTGGTCATGATTTTGTTATTGGTCCCGCACTTCTAATTAGCTAGCGCTAAATCTTGCACTGTGTTGATGAGAGGGGCACAGGACGTTCAGAGTTTGAATCTTACTGTGCCCTTCATCCTTTTTCTTGTTAACCAAACACCCCAGGTTCTTCTATGAGGATATGAAACCTGCTCCTTCACTTTCAAAAGAAGCTAACAGAAAGGTGACAAGGGCAACATGAAGACTATAACCCCGGACTCCTAGTAAGGTAGCTGCAAAATTAGCTATCCATCCATACTGCTAATACTATTCCAGCAGCCTAACAAACAGTTTAATAAGCAATATGTCAGGTTTTTGGCAACCTTATTTTCTTTACAAGACCTCCTCTTGTAGCTGAATTATAGCAACCAGCACTTCCTCCTGCAGCTCTGGTGGTAGAGTTTTCAAAAGGTGATTGGTAGGCCATATGTTAAACCTCTTTTAGGTAAGGAGAGAGTATAGGGATTTCTTTCATTAGTTCATTTTAAAAAGAAAAGAAAAAAGAAAAAGAAACCAGCCCCCAAACCTCTGTGCTACCCCAATGTTAGTCAAGCCTACTACCTATGAAAGAATCCACACAGAATATCACTAATACTAGTCCACACAGGAGAAGTAGTGTATGGAATGTTGGGGAAACTTTACTGCAAGTAGGAGGGCTGCATGAATGGTAGAGCTCACATGGGGGCAGAGGCCACAGGCCATAGCAGCTGAGGAAATGCTGGAATAAAGCTCTGTAAAGAAGACTGAAAGGGTAATGGTTCAAGCATGGCTTATGCAAAAAAAATTCCCTACTATTATTTTAAAAATTAAGTTTAAAGTTAGGCAATTGGCCATCTTAGATTTGCATAGATTTCACAAAAATACATGCACATTTATTGAGATGTTTCCCCCCATTTCAAAATGTGGTGTTCCTCAATTTGAATATTGCTGTTCCCTCATTCTAGAGCCAAGGAGCAGAGAAGTATGGAGAGACACTCAACCCAACTTCCCACATGACTCCAGCTTCTCTGGCAGCTCCCAAGCATCATAAGTGCAGCAAATGGTTATCTTGAGTCCAGCCTCAGAACATGCCGTTATTTTTACATATTGCCAAAGTTTTCTTAAAGAACAAGTGAAAGAAGGCAAATAGCGAATACTGCGTGGTCTCAACCAAATCTGAATGGAATTTCATTGGGGAGGTGGGAGGACACAATCAAAGGGGACTCCACCTGCTGAATACCAAAATACCAAATACCAGAATACCAAAGCCCTTGCAAAACAAGAAATGAGAACTTCTTAAAGAAAAGGTCATAAGAAAAAACACACACACAGTATTAGGAAGCCTAATTATAGAGGCTGCTACCAGCTCCCCCTATAGTCATTCCCATTAAGTTAAGGCAGTCTATTGGTTTATACAGATGAAAGGGTAATCCAGATGTAGGAAACAGAAATCAAGGTCACTTAAGTCCAATAAAATTCAGCTAGGTTGAATATAAGTTAATGAAAGCTATTTCTTCCCCCTTATCTAAAAAAAAATACAAGTCAGGATAACTACTACAAATGATGGGATAGTGCAGAACTTCAGACAAGTTGTAAATGCATACCCATACCCATTATCAAATAAAAACCTTTAACAATGAAAAATCTAGGTACTATTTATTCTGCTTCGATGCCAACTTCAAAATATTTTCAGGTGATGTGGCTCTTTGCCACCAGCTTTGGAAGGACTCAGTTGGAGCAAAAGTGGCGCCAATCTCATGCCGAAGCTGATCGATTGCAACATCGAGCCAGTTTACGGCCTATGCCATGGCTGTCAGAGCAGCGAAAAAGGAGTTTTCGCTACCCTGATAGTGTCTGTGAAAACTTGTCCAGCAGAGCTTTTTTTCCAGGTGGTGAGGGAGTTGGTCAATCCAGCCTCCCTCCGCCTGGAACTGGAGTCTTCCAGTGCCCACTGTGACATGTTTGTTGAGTACTTCGCATATAAAATTGCTCAGATTCATCAGCACTTCGACTCTGCACTTATGACAATAGGAGAACC
The DNA here is from genome assembly GCA_003113815.1 of Sphenodon punctatus. NCBI lineage: Eukaryota > Metazoa > Chordata > Lepidosauria > Sphenodontia > Sphenodontidae > Sphenodon > Sphenodon punctatus. Next base: position 694,568 of record QEPC01006915.1, on the reverse strand, counting down.
AGAGGTTATGGAGGCTTCATCTTGTCTGGTTTTGTGGGATCTGTTTCAGTGAGTGACGCCCGCTGCTGTGGCAGATGTTCTTGGAGTCTTAAAGCTACATTTTGTGAACTAGACCCATGCCTGTCCTGGCTGGTCAAGACCAGCCGGGAGATGCTGGGGCCATTGCTGGCGGGTGTTGTCAACGCCTCCCTGTGGGAAGGCAGGGTGCTGGACTGCCTCAAAGATGCGGTGGTGTGGCCCCTGCTCAAAAAACCATTGCTTGATGTTGACTTCCCCACCAGTTATCGGCCAGTCTCTAATCTTCCCTTTTTAGGGAACGTTATTGAGCAGGTGGTAAATAAGCAGCTGCAGAAGCACCTAGATCGCACTGGTTTTCTTGATCCCTCGCAGTCCAGCTTTTGTTTGGTTATGGCACTGAGACTGCATTAGTGGCTTTGGTAGACAACCTTCACTGGGAACTGGACCAGAATCGTTCGACCCTGCTAATCCTATTAGAACTGCATTTGATACTGTTGATCATGAGATGCTGGTGACTTGCCTGCAGGACTATGCCGTGGTGGGCAGAACTGTTCTTGAACGGTTCTGCTCCTTCCTGGCTGGGAGAACTCAGCGGGTGGTGATCGAAGTTTGTTCATCTTCTCCCCGGGACGTCACGTCTGGAGTTCTGCAAGGCTTTATTCTGTCCCCTCTCTTGTTCAACATGTACATGTAGCCGCTCGTCAAGGTCATGAGACGGTATGGGGTGCAGTGTCACCAGTACTGTGAGGACACCCAGCTCTACCTTTCTTTTTCATCCAACCCAGACCTGGCAGCCTCGGTGCTTACCCGATGTCTTGCGGCTATGGGAGACTGGATGAGGGCGAGCCATCTGAAACTAATTCCTGACAAGACAGATGATGCTGGTGGGGAGGGCTGTGGGTGTGACGTCCCTCATCATTGATGGGGTTTGTCCCTCGCTAGCCTGTCAGGTTCGGAGTCTGGGGGTACTCCTTGAGCCGCAGCGTCGCCTGGATCTCCAGGTTGAGGCTGTGGCGAGGAGTGCTTTCCACCAATTACATCTGGTGCGACAGCTTTGGCCATATGTCTCAGACTCCGACCTAGTCATTGTCATCCATACCTTCATCACCTCAAGACTAGACTACTGTAATGCGCTCTACGTCGGGCTACCTTTGATGATGGTCCAGAGACTGCAGCAGGTGCAGAATGCGGTGGCTCACCTCCTTAGGGGGGGTGAGTTGTCGCGAGCACATTACGCAGGCACTCCATTCTCTGCACTGGCTGCCAGTAGTCTACCTGGCCCAATTCATGGTGTTGGTTTTGACCTTTAAAGCCCTAAATGGCCTGGGCCCCACCTATCTGCAGAATTGCCTCACTCCCCAGGTCCTGGATTGACCTCTATGGTCACCGGGGAGCACTCTCCTTGAGGTCTCCCGGGTTTTGACTATGAGAAGGGCGTTCTCAGCGGCCGCACTGTGGTTATCGAACTCCCTCCTGCCGGAGGCCCGCCTGTCCATAGACCTCCCCTCTTTTCATAGACAGTGTAAGACCTGGCTGTTCTGCTGGGCCTTTGGTGAGGGAGACGAGTGATGGAGAAGATGCCGGGGGGGGAGGGCCGGGGGGGGTTGTTGTCTTTTTGTCAGGTTATTATGTTGTTAAATATTACTTATTATTTTTATTGTTGTAAGCTGCCCCGAGATGCGGAAGCAGGAGGGGGCGACATAAAAATGTAATAAACTAAACTAACTTACCGGGATGGGTCGACATGAGCACATTACACCAGTGCTCCAAGCTCTGCGCTGGCTGCCGATAGTCTTCCAGGCCAGATTCAGAGTGTTGGTGCTTACCTATAAAGCCCTATATGGTCTGGGCCCCTCCTATCCGCAAGACCACCTCACTCTCTGTGCCCTGGATCGACCCCTGTGGTTCACTGCGAGCGCCCTTCTAGATGTCCCCTGGGTGGTGCGGGGGGCAACAATGGAGAGGGTGATCTCGGTGGCAGCACCTAGGCTGTGTAACTCCCTTCCGATGGGGGCCCAGGTGGCTCCGGACCTTGCCTCATTTTGACAGCAGTGGAAGACCTGGCTGTTCCGCCAGGCCTTTGGTGAGGGGGGTGAGTAAAGGGTGGGTGGGGAGGATGAGGTTTTTATTTTTATTCTTATGCTTCCCTTTTATGTGTATTTTATGTATTTTTTTAAATGATGTTTTAACTTTTGTAAGCCACCTTGAGATTCCTAGGCAGGAGAGGCTGGGCATAAATGATCAAAATAATAAATAAAATAGAATTTTATTAGCTGAACTTTATATTTTTTTTCTTTAAAAAAACAAAACACACAGCTATTCTCTCTTTAAAAAGCAGTAGTACAAGACACCACAAAACAGTCTACAAAAGCCCATGCCTATCCAACGAAGACTTGTTCAAGCTAACTACCATTAAGTATGACAGCTACCAAACGAATACACGGTTATATTAGACTGCTGAAATGTATGCCAGCCACATCCTTTATATAGACATAGTAAATTTAACTGGTGGTTCGGTGAAGGAGACTTAAGTGTAATATTACAAAGGGGACACACTTTAAAGCATATCTGTTTGTTAGCATCTGCTATATCCATATAAATAAAATTATATGAAAAATGTTCTTAAAGATTTTAAGATCTTATACCCTCATATTCCTTCATCCCAAGAAAAATTAGCAGTACACAATTTAAATAATGGAAGTTACTGCACACAGTCACTACTGACCTCTAAAAACCCTCCTCTAGTAACAGTATACTGTGACACACCACCCACTGCTTTGTGAAGGAAACTCAGCCAAGCTGTTTTTGTGTTTCTGTATCGTTTCCATAGCAAAGGTCAGTGCATGCGTAAGTTGAACTAAAGCTGGAAGGCTAAAGACTGAAGGTCACTACAGGATAAGCTAGAACAGCTTCGCTCCAAAGCATTTCCAGCTGTACTACTACATTATACTTAGGTAACTTTAGACTACACAGAATATGCAAGCGCATATAAGTTTCACAGATTTACAACAAAGATCAGTCAATTTTTAAATATATATTTTATATATATTATAAAATATCTTTTAGAGCTTCCTGAAAACATGTTTTGAGCTCGGGTACACAAAAAACTTAAGTATAAACCGAAGGAAATACACATTTGGACATTTTAAAATAAACACTCAAGTTTTGGGGTCAAGATCATTTTTTACCGCACATATCCATAAATAATTCCTATCTTGTGACATTCCAAATTCAGCATAAAAATGGATGTTTGTTCCATTCTTGGGGATTACATTCATTTCTATAGCTGGAGTGCCAAGTTATTAGAAAATTTAGCGAAATATTTTAATGAAATCTACTTTAAAATTTGAAATAACTATAAAATCTGTTTACAGAAAACCAATGCTTTATAACAGTCAACAGCCCATCATGGTAAGTATATATTTCCACAAATACCACAAATTTGATATCAGGTGGAGAATTTATGCTTGCTATTTATTAAATCCATAGTGTCTGAAATATTTAATCTCCCTTAATTTTTGAAACCTGAAATACTGGGCACTTTCAGTTCCAACAAATACTGCTGCTACTACAGAAAATTATTACCATCACACAGCTGAAATTTCAACCTACTGCTGCACTTATTCTTAAACTTCAGTTGAGAGCTGTGCCTGCAGGGAGGGCTTTGCTGTTTGCTGCCTGCTGCACCTGGGGCCTGTCATCTTGCCCACACCCATCCTCTGCAGGCACAGTTCATAAAGCCTGGCTGCCAAACACCAGTCAAAGACGGAGGACATTTGTGGGCTGTAGTTGGTTGTTTGGGAGCATGGGTGGTGGTGGAGGGGTGTTAGCTGTTACTTGTTATGGTTGTTTTAACAGTTCTTAATTGGTGGGGTGGGATGGGGGGGGTGAGTATGGACAGGGTTTTCTAATAAGCCCCCTGTGGGAGCAGGGTTGTGCGTAGGGTGGAGGGAGTGCCCTGGCCCCTCTGTAAGACTGGAGGATATGGGTATGGGGGCAGGGGAGTAGGCGTGGAAGTGCCCTGCCACCCCACCCCGAGAGGGAGGTTACATAAGAAGTGCCATACTGGATCAGACCAATGGTCCATCTAGCCCAGCATCCTGTCTCCGACAGTGGCCAATCACAATGGCTTGGGAGAAGCACCCAACAGGTCACAATGTGGGATCCATTCCCTGTTGTTTCCCCCCAGCTCCTGTCATGTTCCCTGATCCTGTCTGGCTAATAGACCTATATTCTAGAAACTTGTCCTCTTTTAAACTCAATTATAGTACTGGCCCTTACCACAGTCTCTGGCAGTAGATTCCACAACCCAATTATACACCGAGTGAAAAAATATTTTCTTTTATTTGTTTTAAACTTGCCACCCATGAGTTGCATGGAGTGTCCCCTAGTTCTAGTACTAGGTGAGAGGGTAAATAACTGCTCCTTGTTTATTAGTTCCACACCACTCATGATTTTATAGACCTCTATCATAGCTCATCTCAGTTGTCTCTTCTCAAAGCTGAAGGAACTCCATATTTGAGTTCCTTCAGAATTCTGGGGTGAATGCCATCTGGCCCTGGTGACTTGTTAGTATTCAGTTTGTCAATTTGCCCTAGAACATCCTCTAATGTCACATTGATTTGTAACAGCTCTTCCAATTCCTCGCCCACAAAGCAAGGATAAGGCGTGGGTACCTCCCCAAAATCCTCCGCAGTGAAGACCAACGCAAAGAACTCATTCAGCTTCTCTGCAATGTCCTTATCCTCCCTGAGCTCCCTTATTTACTCCCTTGTCATCTAATGGCCCAACTGACTCCCTAGCAGGCTTCTTGCTTCTGATGTATTTGAAAAGGTTTCTGTTGCTTGTTTTTGCCTCTTTAGCAAGCCTCCCTTCAAAATCTCTCCTGGCCTGCCTTATTAGCACTTTACATTTACGTTACCAGTGTTTATGCTCTTTCGTATTATTTTCATTGGGATTAGCCTTCCATTTCTTAAAGGATGCCTTTTTGGCTCTAATAGCCTCCTTCACATCCCCATTTAATCACAGTGGAAGATGTCTGGTCTTCCTGCTTCCTTTTTAAACATGCAGGTTCAAGCATAGGGGAAGGGGGTGGAGAGGAATGCCCTGCCCCCCCCCCCCCAGTGAGGAGGAAGCTATGGGCATGGCCGGGGGGGGGAGGGGGGAGGGATTGGGAGTTTGTGGGGGTATGGTAGGGAGAAGGGGGGTGTTTGCCTGCCTGCCTGATTATACCTCTGGAGGCAGTGGGCTTGGGAAACAGTCTCGGGGTACCCATTCTCCCAGGTCCTTTTGGGCTTTCTGACCATTGTTCTCCTGGGGGGCAGGGGGGAGAGACTGATAATTGGGAGCTGGGCAGGGGAGCCCTTGAGGGGAGAGGGCTAGCCATTGGGACTTTCTAGAGAGGCACCTGTTGCCCGTTTCCTTGTCTAACTCCCCCTCGTGTCAGAATATCGGGGGTTAAGACCAGTAGGGCCCCTGACATGTCACTGTTGCTGCTTAATCAGAGGTCAATGGCAAATACCATTGTCAATGACTTCTACCATTCATGATTTGATTCAGTACGAGGCCACCGACCTCATACACATTTCAGGGACCTGGTTGAATGAAGCATCTGGGACAGTATTGTCTGAGATGGTGCCAGCCAGGTACTCTGTACAGGATCAGCTTCAACTCGGGGCTGAGGGAGCAGAGTGGCTGCGATCTGTAAAGACACCTTGGTCTTTTGAAAGTATCTGGTGCCTAACTCATCTGACAGAGTGTGTCCACCTAGTGTTAGATTTGGCTGGGGATAGAATGGGAATTTTTTTTGGTGCACCAACTACCCCACTGCACAGCTAATTTCGTTACTTCTCTAGCTGACCTAGTCTCAGAGATGGTGTTGAAGTCGCCTAGGCTTATTGTCTTGGGCTATTTCAACATTCACATTGAGGCTGAACTTTCAGGGACAGAGCAGGAGTTCACGACCACCATGACCGCCATGAGCCCATCCCAGATAATATCTGGCCTGACACATGAGGCAGGGCACACATTGGATTTGATGTTTTGCAGCAGCTTGGATACAGTGGTTCAGATTATCAGGGTGGTTGGTGGCAATGTTATCACACCATTGTCATGGTCAGACCATTACCTTCTGAAAACCCAGATCTCAGCCCTTCTATGCCCTCATCCAGGTGGTGGATTAGGTTGATCTGTCCCCGAAAGCTAATGGACCCATTTGGTTCCAGAATTCTTTGGGAGATTTACATATAGACCACAGCAGCTACCCTGTTGGTGGCCTGGTCGCCTTGTGGAATAACACCTTGCCCATGGCCATCAACGCGGTTGCACCCAGGCATCTGCTCCCACCACTGCAGCAGAACAGGTCCCCCTGGAATTCAGAGGACCTGAGACAGCGGAAGTGGGGGGCAGGGGGGTAGGCAGTTAGAGGACAGGTGGTGCTCGACTTGACTGAAGCTTTTTTCTCTGCTATTATAGCATTTGCAAAGTCTCATCCAGCAGAACTGTTCAGGGTGGCGAGGGGCCTGGTTAACCAAGTCCGTCTCTGCCAGGACACAGTCATCTAATGCCCGCTGTGACATTTTTATTAGTTATTTTGCAGACAAAAATTGCTCATATTCACCATGACTTTGGTGCTGCCACTTCATTTGCAGAACCAGAATCTGAAGTTTTGGAAGTCCGGTCTTGTCCTGTTTCAATAAATATTACCCACCAATGAGGGGGAGGTGCTAGGGGCAATGAGGGCAACCAGTTGTGCATTACCTCTCTGACTGCTCCTTCAAGGTGTCTCTTACCAAACCCACCTCCTCTTCCTTTCCCATCTCTTGGTTGGTGTTCACCCAAGGCTCTGTCCTTGGCCCTCTCCTGCTCTCTGTCCCTAAGCAAACTCATTGCTTCCAATATCACCTCTATGCTGATGACACTCAACTTTCTCCATCTGTTCAAGCTCGCCTCACCAGCTGTCTTGCTAATCTCTCTATCTGGAAGTCTCAACATAAACTCAACATGGCTAAAACTGAACTCCTTATCTCCCCCCCCAAGCCCATTTTTCCTCTCCCTCCTCCCTGTCGAGCCTCATCGATGGGGTCACCATCCTTCCCATCCCCCAAGCCTGTAGCTTAGGCTTCATCTTTGACTCACCCCTTTCTTTTAAACCCTACATCGATTCTGTTGCCAAATCCTGTTGCTTCTCCCTCCATAACATTGTTAAGATTTGCCCCTTTTCTCACTGTTTCCTTTGCCAAAATCCTTGTTCACGCTCTGGTCATCTCTCGCCTCGATTACTGTAACCTCCTTCTCACTGGCCTCCCCTGCTCTCATCTTTCTCCCCGTATCTCCATCCAAAACTCTGCTGCGAGTGTCATCCACCTCGCCCGTTGCTTCGACCACATGCAGCCCCTCCTCTGCTCTCTTCACTGGCTCCCCCTTTCTGAACGAATCCTGCACAAGCTCCTAGTCTCCACCTATAAAGCTCTTCACATCCTTGCTCCCCTCTACCTCTCTGCTCTAATTGCCCTTCGTACTCAAGTCCATGAACTCTGCTCCTCCACTGTCTCCTCTCTCGCCCTCTCACGCCTCCCCTGCTCCCCTAACTGCCTTTGTCCCTTCTCCCTCCCTGCCCACATCTGCCTTGCCCCCTCCCTTCATACCTTCAAATTCCTCCTCAAGACCCACCTCTTCCACTCTGCCCTCCCCAACTCCTCGCTCCCCTGTCCTAACTTTTGCTGATACCTACCATCTGTTACCCGAGGTCTGTGTACTCCTATCCTCACCACATGGATCAACCAGCCATCATTTTCAATGCAACCTAGCCAAGCACGTGCACCTGAGACTTCACATCTTCGTGAATGTTACACCCCTGGTCACTCCCTCTGTTCCCCTTCCTTTGTCTTCCCCCGGTCTCTCAGATTGTAAGCCCTAGGGCAGGGATGGTGTCTATCCTATTACTTTGTAAAGCACCAAGTACATTGCTTGCACTATACAAATGCTTGCTAATATTATTAATTATAGGGCCACAGTCGTGGCCCTATAGTTAAGGCGGTAGCAAACTCTCATTGAACAGTGCCTATGCTGTTCAGTGGGAGTCAGTAGAGCAAAAACGTCTGGTTGGTGACCATTCTAGCTTTCCTCCAGCAATACATGTGTTCTGTGATTACAAACAATGAAGGGGAGTCCAGGGGTGGGGTGGGGGCTGAAGGTAGGGAAGTCCCCATCCCTCACCTGCCTCTGTCTGCTAGTAGTGCTGCAGCAGCAGGACACGGACACTGATCAGACTAGGAGATAGAGCTGTGACTTTACAAACAACTCCTCCCCATGTGAGTGATCAGAAAGTTGTTGCCTTGACTAGACCACGTGATGGTGTTGAGCTCCTCTAGTATAAAAAGCACTCCACCCCCGCCCCCCCCAGAATGACAGTTCCTCCCAACCCTTTCTAGGAATATAAGAAAATCCCATGGGGGGCTAGAAGGGTGGGTGTTTTGAGAACGTTGGGAGCCAGCTCGAAGGACCTTGTTTACAAGGTAGCAACCTTCTGTTTTTCTTTTGAGTGACTCTTCACAGGCTGTTTTTACACAGTTCCGCCAGGTGGTAGGCCCATGGGCATGCCAGTGCATGGGCGGGGCATGCACATGGCCACACATGCATCCACACTCATCCGCACCCATGGAGCAACTGCCGTTTTTCCTAGTTGCTCCATGCATGGGGACAAAATGGGGGGTGAGCGGGGATGTGTATTAGGTGGGCGCGTGCACATGCCCCCACTCACTGTGGGCACGTGCGCACCGCGTCGTTCATACAGGGCTCCCCCACCCACAAAAATGCAGAAATGTGCGTGTTCATGGGTGGAAGAGGCCCATGTAAAGAAGGGTCACATTGTCACAACTCTTACTTATACTATCTTAGGTATTATTATTATAATTATTATTATAATAAACATTTATATAGCGCCAGTCATGTACCTGGCACTGTACAGAACATAGAAATAGACGCAGTCCCTGCTTGTAGCTTACAATCTAAAAGACAAGGAGGGGGAACAGGGAGAGGGGACAGTGGGAGAGACAGGGGAGAAGACAAACAAACATTCAAGCGGATGCAAAATCTCAGGAGCGTGTGCTTGGCTTGGTTACATTGGTTTAGGATGTAAAGTAATATCTATTCTATCTTGGAAAATCTACAAATATGGGTCTGAGATTATTATGGCTGCTATATCACTAACTCTTCTTAATGAAGTTATTGCTAACAGGAATACGGTCTTCAAACCCCCACCCCATAACCAGTTCATTTGCGCCCCGCACATAATCAATTCACGCTGCCCCGGGGGCTCAAATGAACTGGTGATGGGAGGGGAGGCATCATGAATTGATTATATAGGGAGTGGGGGCGCAAATGAAATGGTTATGAGGTGAGGGATGCATGAATTGATTATGGGGGCACTACTGAACTGGTTAATTTTATATTATATAAAATATAATATATAAAATATCTCATCTCTCTCTCTTTTCATGGCATAATGCGCTTAATAGGCTGGCTGCATTTTGGGTGTCTTGTATGTTTGATAGCAGTGCCCCCAGGCCCACTGAACCGGACGGCACCCCTAGGCCCGCCGGTGGGACACAGAGAGGGACCCATCTTGACTTCTTGGCCAGGGTCCCATTGCATCCTAGATACGCACCTGGTGTAGTGTGCATGACTGATCAATTTGAATGAGCGTGTGAGGTGAGAGCACGTGTGCGTAGTGTGTATGGATGAGTGTGTGCGCGATCTGAATGAATGCGAGAGATGCGAGCATGTGTGTACTGTGTCTGAATGATTGTGTGTGTGATCAGTTAGAATGAGTGGATGAGAGGTGAGAGCACATGTGTGAATGAGTGTGTGACCTCTTTTACACGAGATGCACCCACGCAGTGACATGGGTGGGTGCATCTCATATGAAACCAGGCGCTTGTGCGCTCCTGTGCAACACGCACCTCTACCCATCACCCCTGCACAGAGAAACCTGCGAAAAAACAGGTTGCTCCATGTGGGGAGATGGGTGAGCGCCTGCTTGCACCTGCAGTGTTCTTGTGTCTGGGGCCAGCTTATGCATTAACTATTAAGTTTCAAAAGAAGGGTAAATTACCTAGACAAAAGCTTCGGTTTAAGACTCTTAAGGCGGCATTTCAAAATTATACTCAAACGTTAACATGACAGGAAATTGTAATTTAAGGCAACTTTATTAAATATTAGACCAATCTATACGTTTTTCTATTCTTATTCATTAATTTAAAAATGACAACTGAAATTAAACTGTATACATTCCTCATCACGTATAAGTATTGTTCAGTCACCACACTGCACATATGCAGCTTAATTTTAGTTGTCATTTTTTAAATTAATGAAGAAAAATGTATAACTTGGTCTGATATTTAATAAAGTTGCCTTAACATACAATTTACTGTCATGTTAACGTTTGAGTAGAATTCCTAATGCCGCCTTAACAAGCTTCTTAAACCACAGGTTTTTTGTCTAGATAATAATAATAATAATAATAATATCCTTGCCCAGCCTGATTGGTGAAAGCCAGCTGGGAGACAACAGGGCCATTGCTGGCTGGGGTTGTCAACACCTCTCTTTGGGAAGGTAGGGTGTCAGATGCCCTTAAAACTGCAGTTGTCTGGCTCCTGCTTAAGAAACCATCTGCGGATGCCAATTCCCCAGCCAGCTATCGACCTGTCTCTAAATTTCCCTTTTGAGGGAAGGTTACTGACCGGGTGGATGCCTTACAGCTGCAGGCTCATCTTGATGCTCTCGGATTCTTGGACCCATTTCAGTTGGGCTTTCATCCTTGGTATGGCACGGAGACTGCGCTTGTGGCCTTCATCAATTACCTGTGCCTGGAGATTGATAACTCTGTTCATCTGGTTAGATCTTTTGGTGGCCTTTGATATCATTGATCACAAGGTGTTGCTGATGCAACTGCAGGACCTGGCAGGTGTGTGTGGGACTGCTCTTGAGTGGGTCTGCTCCTTCCTGTCAAGGAGGTACCCAAGTGTGGCGATGGGCGATTGCTCATTGCCCTCTCGGGACCGCCTCTGTGGGGATCCACAGGGTCTTAGTCCATCTCCCATCTTGTTCAACGTGTGTATGGAGCCACTGGATGAGGTCATTCAGAAGTTTGGGGTGAAATGCAATCTGTTTGCTGATGACACCCAGCTCCGCTTTTTTTTTTCCTCATCTGACCAAGGCCCTGCAGTCTTGGCACTTACCCGATGCCTGGCTGCTGTTGGTGACTGGAATATAGTGAGCCAATTGAAGCAGAATCCAGACAAGACTGAGGTGATGATGGTTGGCCAGCTTTGTGACCCGGAGGGAAATGGGACTCCTCATATTGATTGAGTCTGGCCCCTTCTGGTTCACCAGGTTTGCTGCTCTTGAATCCCCTCCCGTGCCTAGATTGTCAGGTTGCAGTGGTGGCTGGGAATGCTTTTCACCAACTCCATCTGGTGAGGAGGCTGCAGCCTTTTCTTTCCGATTCGTATTTGGCTGCTGTCATCTATGCTTTCATCACCTCAGGGTCAGATTATTGCAATACACTATACATGGGCTGTCCCTGATGACTGTTCGGAAGCTGCAGCCAATGTAGAATGTGGCGGCTTGCCTCCTTTTGAGGACAAGGTGCCAGGAGCACATCTCATGAGTGCTCCGAAGTCTGCATTGGCTCCCTATAGCTTTCTAGGCACAATTCAAGATGTTGGTTTTGACCTTTAAAGCCCTAAATTGTTATGGCTACACGTATCTGAAAAACCGCCTGTCCTTCCAAGTCCCACTGGGCCCCTGAAATCGGCTAGGAGCATGTCACTGTAGGTACCATCGGTTAGTCTTGTTCATATGACAAGGGCTCGCAGGGAATTCTTCTCGGATGCTGCGCTGTTGCTTTGGAACTCCCTTCCCCTGGAAGTTCATTTGAGTCCAAGCATCTTCCGGAGGCGATGTAAAACTTTTTTTTATTTGAAAAGGAATTTGGTGGATGGAGATAAGTTGGGTATTGGGATGGTTTGGGGGTTTGAGAATAGAGTGGTGGTATTAGGTGGGTTTGTGGGGGTGTGTGGTAGGGTTGAGGTAGTTTTAGAGTTTTTTGTATTTTTAATGTTTTTATGATTTGTAAGCTGACCATAGCCTCCAGGAAGGGTGGCATAGATATTTAAATAAATAAATAAAATATAAGACTGGTATAATATTCTTCTGGCTTCTGTTTAGAAACTTGGTCTTACTAGTATCCACCAGTCAAATCATACAATGCAAAAATCCGAGTTACTCCATGTTGTGAGAAAAATTAAGACATCGACATAGTAAGGTATTTTTATCTTTCCTGGAATTAGGAACATTGCCAGACTTCAGCAAGCTGTACAAATACTGTGTTTTACTATTTTTTTCCCTTTAACAATGTGCATGTTTTATACATAAACTTTCCGATCACTGCTGAAGAAAATAAGGATTCTTTGACACCTTAGTCTGCATTGGCTCCCTATAGCTTTCTAGGCACAATTCAAGATGCCGGTTTTGACCTTTAAAGCTCTAAATGGTTATGGCTCCACATATCTGAAAAACCGCCTGTCCTTCAAAGTCCCACTGCGGCCCCTGAAATCGGCTAGGAGCATGTCACAGTGGGTACCATCATGCTCCTGAGTGCTCTTTCCCCATTTGCACCATGCATTCAATACTTATGGCATTGCTTGATAGCATGAGTAGGCTGAATAGAAAGAAAGCTATTTACACGCAAGTTTTCTTGCAGCAGTAGCTGCAAGAAAGTTAAAGGCAGAACCGTTCTCCATTATAAACAGGGGACTACTGAAGCCCCAGATTTCACAACCTTGGAGCTTGAGTTCTAGATCAAAAGCTGGAGGAGTCTGAGAATGATTGGTGCAGCCAAAAACATGTTAAGCATTAAAAAAATCCATTCTACTTGCTGCCGCATGCAGTCGCACAGCTACTGATGGCCATTTGTGGTGTTAGGGAAAAAAAAAAAAGGATA
>QEPC01006915.1:647372-658707 GCA_003113815.1 Sphenodon punctatus | reverse complement strand
GATGGGGAGAGATCAGCATCTGATTTCCCCCCCCGACTTAAATAGGAAACATTTCCATTTAAGTCAATGGAAAACCAAACCTATTCATTGCCAGATCTGGCTGGCAGTTGGCCAGCATAGAGATCTTCTGCCTGTCTCCCAACCTCCCTTCCCCCATTTCTCCCCTCCTTTCCTGTTAGCCAGCTATTACAGAAAACTCAGTTTCATTGGCTGGCTTCTTTAAGTTTGAAAAAGGACACCAAAAACCCTGTGCCAGCCAATACAACCAAGAGAACCAAGCCACTGATCTATGGCACATCGGTTCTTTCCACTGAATTGGATTAATCCGATTCCAATATTCCCATCCCTACTATTCTCCACTCTTATGGCAGAAGGGCTGCATTGCTAGCTTTTCCTGGAGCCCTACATACTGCTATTCCATGCTTTACCAGGAACCACAGAAAGTTCCTTTGTAGATTAGCAAGCCTAATAGTCGGTGGTCAAAACAATTGGGTATTGGGACCAGGAGGATACATTCGGAGGTTACTGGAGAACATCCAGTACTCACATTTTAAGAGAAATCTGGTCTGGTTTCCACAAGAAAGGAGTAAGCAGCTTAGATATTTAGAAAACTTTACTTTCTTCTTCCTAGTTTGATTGAAAAAAGGTAATCCAAGTGAGGCTGGCATTCAAAAAGTAGCTGAAATAGCTGAAGTGGGGGTCATTCCAGCACAGCATTTTAAGGATCAGAGAGCCATATTCACTCTTCTTGTCTGACAAGGTCTCTGCTAATTTCCCTTTGGAGTCCCAGAAACCACCACTGCTTGGCACATGTAAATAACTAAACTTAATCTCAGGCTTGCTTCTTTCTTAGTTCTCCAGTTACACATATCCTCTGTAGCAAGTATGAATCCCTTTCTCTGCCTTTAAAAGCAGCACTGTATCTGCAACACATTTATGAACGTAGGTAAGACATCTCGTATATATGTTGGTGTCTGCAAATAATTAGAATATGTATTGGATTTTCTATGGACAAACTATTTTATACATCATCTTGCAATATACACTCTCCAAGCCCTGTACAGCAGTGGGAGGCAAACTCTATCCCCTGTTTCTCCTCCTGGCAAGAGAGACTAATGCTGGGTAGGGTGGGGTGCATCGAAAGGCAAAGGGAGACCTGGAAGGCATGACCATGCACTGCCCGTAGGGGGCTTTTGCTTTGTACACCAGAAAAACCATCAGGTAGGCCTGTCAGGTGTGCCCATCTCCTTACCTTTCAGCATACTCTGCCCTTCAGCCGCCCAGCACCCCGCGCTTCCCCTTCTCACTCAGGTAAGATCCATCCTGGTGCCCCACCAAACCTTCCATTCCCCTAGTAACTTCCTTTTATCCCACCTTTCCTAGGACTCCTGGAGCAGAGGGAACTGTGCTGCCTTGGAGGTGGAAGGAGTATGTGGCCAGTTGACCATTTTTAGATTGCCAATACATCCACCAGACCAGGGCCGGCCCAAGGGTTTGAGGGGCCATGTGCCAAGCCTTGCTGCGGGGCCCCAAAGGCTTGCTGGTCTGCTGGCGGCTTTGCCACTGGCGGGTTGGCAGAACCTTATGGCTGGCAGAGCTCTGTGTGCATGCCCCATCCATGCACTGGCGCGCCCACGGACTCCCCACCCGGCAGAGCCATGTAAAAATAGCATGTGAGGAGCCACTCGAAGAACAGAGGTTGCTACCTTGTAAATAAGGTTCTTTGAGATGGCTCCGAACATTCTCACAAATACCCACACTTCCAGCCTGGCATGACATTTTTTCCTTATATAGCTAGAAAGGGTTGAAAGGAACTGTCATTCTGAGGGGGAGAGTGCTTTTTATACTAGAGGAGCTGGAGACCATCATGCAGTCTATTATTTGGATAGGATGAGCAGATGCACAACCCAGTTGTGAGAATGTTGGGAGCCATCTCGAAGAACCTTCTTTACAAGGCAACAACCTTCTGATCAGCACGTGGGAGGAGCTGTTTGTAAACAAACAGCAGTTAGGGTTGTCCCAGCTGCTGCTCCTGCAGCACTACAAGAGGGAGATAAGGGGGAATATGGGGGATCCTAGGGGGGCAGGAAAGGGGAAGAGGGATCCTGGGGTGGGGAGCAGGGATGGGGACCCTAGGGAGGAATATGGGGGACACTAGGAGGGCAGGAAAGGGGCAGAGATTCTAGGGGAGCAGGAAAGGAGTAGAGGGATCCTGGGGTGGGGGGCAGCAATGGGAACCCTAGGGGGGAAGAAAGAGGACTCCTGTCCTGGGGGGCAATATGGGGGACCCTAGGGGGGCAAGAATAATCCAGGGGAAGGATCCATACCCCAGAGGGGCAGGGAAGAAGGGATTGCGGAGCCTGGGCTGGGCGCTTCTGCAGCAGCAGCTGGGGGGGGGGATGGGGAGGGTCAGGCCGGGGCTGCGGGGGATCGCCTCCTCCACCAGAAGGGTGAGCAGGGTGGGGGGGCGCGAGGCCCCCCCTAGCTGTGGGGCCATGTCGCCGGGGGAAGGATCCGTACCCCAGAGGGGTGGGGCAGAAGGGGGGGAGCTCCTGGGCGGGCCAGGCTCCAGGTGGGGACAGCATTTCCTCCTCTCTTTTCACCGCTGCGGGGGATGGGAGGAGGTGGCGGCGATGCCCCGGCCCAACTCCCCTGGCGCCCAGCCTAGGCTCTGCAATCCCAGGCGCTGCTGCAGCGGAAGCGGAGGGGGGTTTGGGCCAGGGCATTGCATCCTCCGCTGGCTGGGTGAGCAGGGGCGGGGCCCCCTAGCCACGGGGCCATGTGCCTGGGCTCCGGTGGCACATGCCTTGGGCCGGCACTGCACCAGACCAAGAAGATTCTCTATCCCTCCTCTGCAAACTAGAGTTTCATTAAAAAAAGGAAAACAGGAAAAAGCAAAGACATTTCAGATGTGAAATTAAATACAATTTTGATTACTTTCACCAGGAAAAATATCTTCACAGCCAGTTTGGTAATATGGAAATCTGGACTTGCAAGAAGTTGCCATGATAATAGTTTGGGAAATGCAAATTAATAAGATATGTATATTATTCCTCTTTCTGTTAACTATATAAACAGACACAGATTCAATATGCATTTTCAGAACAGTTTGCAACAGGATGCCATTGTTAACTCTCAGACTGGATTACCACTTAATACTGCCCTTCTACAGACTTGGAAGTGTACAAAATGTTTGCCCCTTATACTCTGTAGAAACAGCTGTGAGGAGAAGCCAGTGGCTTCCTCTGCCATTTATTAGAAACAGAAAAACAAGATCTCCATTTAGCCAGGAAGTGTTACTTATAGGCTTGTCCAAGCCAAATTTGAGAAAACATTATCCATCCACTCTAGATAGCTTGATCTGGGCTTCAAAAAGGGTCCTTTTTTTAAAGAAGCTTTCACATACTATTTTGGGAAAGGGGTGACTGACCCTCAAATCCTAATGTGAGCTAGCTCAAACACATTTAATCTGATTTAAGCTAACTGCCGCTTACCATCCTATTACACCACACACTCAGACCTTATATAGTA
This sequence comes from Sphenodon punctatus, assembly GCA_003113815.1. Taxonomy (NCBI): domain Eukaryota; kingdom Metazoa; phylum Chordata; class Lepidosauria; order Sphenodontia; family Sphenodontidae; genus Sphenodon; species Sphenodon punctatus. The sequence continues at coordinate 655,176 of QEPC01006915.1, read as the reverse complement.
CAAGCGTAACTTACCAGGTTTTCCTTAATATGTATTTATGGTGGATGTCAGTGCTGAATTCCATTAATTAAAAAAAAAAATCTACTTCAATAAACTCAACCTACCTATGTCCCAAGTTACAGTAGTTGCAGACATGATGTAAATGACTTCGTGCTCGAAGAAGTTTCTAATCGGTTACTACCTTGCAGGTAAGTTATGGCTAATGTGGAACATTAACTTTATATGGGAAAAGATGGTGATGTCAAATATATATCTTCATGGCAAAATCCTACAGAAGAACAAACTGGACAAAGAGGTACTGGTTTGAACTTTTTTTACTGGCAAAGACAAAAAGAAAATGAAGGATGGGTAATGTGTGCATTATCCAGTATATAAGTATCTCTAAAACAATATTTTAAGAAAAGCAAGACTTGTTAGTTTAAAAAAGAGACGGTATTTACATGGAGGTAGATTTAAAATTGGTTAGTGCACCAAGAAATAAAATATCCTTAAAAACCATATTGAAGTTTTCATGAGCAGATTATTTTAAGATAGCAAACAGCAGTTACAGCTATAATTAGATGTCAAATGTTTTCTTATCTGAAAGTTTCGTTTTGATTTTTTCAGGTCCACCAGGTCCTGGTATTTTACTAATTTGAAGCACTGGAGTAGCCAGTTCTGTTAGACAATGTATAAAAGGTAAGAAAAGAATCCCTGCCCTCAGGAGCCAACAGTTTCCAATTTCACCATGTACTGCACACAAGTGGACTGCTGCACCGATGAAGACACTTGCTAAATTCACTGAGGTTGTGTTAGATGAATCAGTCTGTTTTGGAAAAAGGTTATATATCAGAATATAATGAAGTTCAGGACACAAAAGTAATTATTATGTGGCCAGAACATTGTAACACTGAAGCAGATTAATTGGCTCTAGGTAATTTACCTCCATTATGACATTCAAATAACGTATCCATTTAAGTTTACCTTTGAAAAACCTCAGTGTACTGCTGAAATGAAAACATTAACTCAGCCAAATCATTCCCTTCTCTCCCTCCCCAAAATTGAATTTAGTTCCCTCGTGCTGAACACATTCAGCACAAGCACTTTGTCCTTATCTACAAGCCCCACCCCCTCTCCCTGAACATGATTCCCACTACACTCCTGTCCAGCAGCACCTTTCCTCCTGTCACCACCATCAGCTGCTCATTACTCCCCTGCTCCTGGAAATGTATCCACCCCTTTTCCCTTGTTGTCCTGCACACCTGGAACTCCCTCCCTGAATACATTTGTTCTGCCCCTCCCAGTTTTCAAATTCCTCCTGAAAACCTACCTTTTCTGTCAGGCTTTGCCTAGCTTCTCATCCCCTTAGTCTCCTCCCTGATTTATTCAGGGTCCCCATCGACCTTGTAACAAAGCTAAGCACGAGCATCTGTGGCCTCCCAACTTCATGAATGTATCCCAGTCTCTCTCGCTCCGTTTTCCACCACGTTTTGTCTCCCTTCGCTTGTCAGTCCCTTGGTGCAGGGTCCCCGTCTATAATTCACTATTGTACAGTACCAGGTACATTGCTGGCACTATACAAATATATAGTAATAACAGCAAGTTTTCTTATTCTTATATCACTTACCGAAATATAGGAGTATGGCCAGGCTTCGGTTTGTTCCATGTAAAGTGTGAAGGAACAGAAAGAAACTGGTCAACAGGCAAGTCTTTTTTTAATGGAGGTTGAGATCCAGAGCTATCATCTATTGCTGTTTCAAGGGATGGCGAGAAACTACCCTGTTCTTCACAACAGAGATCTATTTTTCCTGAGAGGGTGGCAGTTTGATCATCAGAGGTCTTTCTTGTTTTAAGAGGGATGTCAGTCTCTGCACAACACTGAAATGGTGAAAGGCCAGGATTAAGACCTTGTACGCTATTTAGCCATGTATCTTCCGTTATACTTCCTCTGGGAGAGTGACACGGTGATGGAGTTGGAGAATGATGAGGAGAAAGTGAGCCAGGATAACAGATCTCAGCACTGGAGTGTCGTCTCTTCCCACATGGGGATGTAGGCCTCGATGATGGCCTTGATGTTGGTCTAGGGCTAAGCCAATTTTCATCTGTTATACTAGTTCTAGGAGAATGACAAGGAGATTGTCTAGGTGACAAGGCATGACCATATCCAAAAGGCTGTTGCCAAGATTCTTCCCCTGGACAGCCTCTTGGAGAACCGCCAGGAGATGCCAAAGGAGAACCAAGGGTAAACCGAGCAGCAGCTTCATTCAGTTCTGACTCTACATCATCATAAACGTGAGAGAGAGACTCACAAGAAGAAGCATCCGAGAACCAGCTCCTGGAAGAAATGCTGCTGGCAGGGCTTGGGCTAAGGGATGAGTCCCTATAGGATGGCTCAAGAGGAAGATAAAGGTGGTCCCTTGAAGGCCTCTCCATATATTCATTTTCTGGGCCGTTTGTGTGCAATTCATCTTCATTAGATTCTATCCCTTGATGACAGTTAGGAGAAATGGATGTAATTTGAATGCTAGGGCACTCAAAGGGTTTAGGGCCAGCTAACGAACTGTATTTAGAATCTGGTATGTCACAAGTTCCTTCATAGTTTTTATGACCCTGCAATCTAGGAGGTGGAGACAAAGGAGAAGGGTGTGACTGCAATCCCTGGCGAGGAATACAAATTGGCTGATTTACAGAAGAAGATGGCTGGTCTATATTAAAGATGTATATGGATGCACAATCATCTTGTTCAAGGTCTGAAAAAAGCAAACAAAGCAATCATGAGTGCCCAGCACTGGGTATCACAAGGTTACATATGTTCTTGGTAACTCATTTATAATAGCCTAGGCTTCATCTTTGACTCACCCCTTTCTTTTAAACCCTACATTGACTCTTGCTAAATCCTGTCGCTTCTCCCTCCATAACATTGCTAAGATTCGCCCTTTTCTCTCTGTCTCGTCTGCCAAAACTCTTGTTCATGCTCTGGTCATCTCTCGCCTCGATTACTGTAACCTCCTTCTCACTGGCCTTCCCCGGTCTCACCTTTCTCCCCTCATCTCTGTCCAAAACTCTGCTGCCAGGGTCATCTACCTCGCCAGTCGCTTCGACCATGTGCAGCCCCTCCTCTCTTCGCTTCACTGGCTTCCCCTTCCTGAACGAATCCTGCACAAGCTCCTAGTCTTCACCTATAAAGCTCTTCACAACCTTGCTCCCCCCTACCTCTCTGCACTTATCGCCCTCCATACTCCAGCCCGTGCACTTCGCTCCTCCTCTGTCCCTTCTCTCACCCTTCCACGCCTTCCCTGCTCCCCTAAGCGCCTTCGTCCCTTCTCACTTGCTGCCCCCCATGCCTGGAACTCCCTCCCTGTCCACATCCGCCTTGCCCCCTCCCTTCATACCTTCAAATCTCTCCTTAAAACTCACCTCTTTCGCTCTGCTCTGTCTGACTCTTTATCCTGCTGAGCCACTATTCCTATACCTACGATCGGTTTACCCTTATCCTTGCAACATGGACCTGCCTGCTGTCATTCTCATCGTAACCAAGCCAAGTACGTGCACTTGAGACCTCGCATCTTCATGAATGTTAGACCCCTTGTCTCTCCCTCTGTTCCCCTTCCTATGTCTCTCCCCCAGCTCCTGTCGCTCAGATTGTAAGCCCTAGGGGCAGGGACCGTGTCTATTTTATTACTTTGTAAAGTGCCATGTACACTGCTGGCGCTATATAAATGTTTGTTAATAATAATAATAATAATAATAATTACAGGCAAGTCTATGAAATTTCCAAAAAAATGAATGTTTTTCAGCATTTTCATTAACTTGACAACACAAAATAAAACTTCTGAGAAAAAAAAACCCACTACAGAACTGCTGTATTTTATCCATTATAATTGGTTTTCTATTGAGCAGATTCAACAAGAATCCTGTATTTCTCAATGTGCTAGAATACATGTGTTACCATTACAACCTTGATTTTCTAACTAATACCTACCTTGTTCAAAGTAGGTACTTTCTATACTGTACACACAGTATTAAAATAATTTCTTGAGTTTGATTTGGGCCCTCCTACTGCATCCATTGTGCATATGCAAAAACACCAGGCAGAATGGAGGCAGATTCAGAACCCACCATGCATGCTCCAAGTTTTGTTGACTCACCCAAGTGTCCATGGTACATTCGGGAGTGCTGGTGGCAGAAGCATGGTTTCTCACATCCTGCATCCATGCCGTGCAGGACAGCAGGAGTGCAGTAATAGGGTGCCATACTCCTGTATATTGCCATACTCCTACTAGAATGGAACTGACAATGCAGTTGTGTTCTACCCTATTGTGCTGGTGGACACATGTAGAGCCTTACATGAGCCCCCTCAGCACTACCAAGGATATAACCGTGTTACTTTAGGTTCCCTCCATCTACAACCAGCAAGATCAAACCCTTAATGAATAAATTGTAAATAATAATACATTTTAATAGTAATAAAAAAATTATTATTATTATATAGCACCCCCCTGCTATGGCACTCAGAGCACTTCACATACAAACAAACAAACACAACTTTTAATCCTCAAAACAACGCTGTGAGGTAGGTTATGCTGAGACACTATTGTGACTGGCTCAGGGTCACTCAGTGAGTTTCTGGCTGAGACTTGACCCAGCGTCCCTCCTACCTCCCAATCCAAGTACTGCATACTTAGACATTACACCACACTGGCTCTCTTAACTTTGCTTATCTTTTTTGGCTATATCGTGTCTTTCTAGTCCTATGCAACAATTGCTAGTGGCCAGTCTAACAATAATATTAAGCACTGAAGCAATACACTTGCAAAATTTTCAGACACTTAAAAATGACCATCGCCTATAAAAACTAGGATACCACTGTAATAAGATGCTCATAATAAAGTCAGTGTGGTGTAATGGCTAAGTATGCAGTACTTTGACTGGGAGGTAGGGGGTACTGTGGTTCAAGTCTCGCCTTTGCCAGAAACTCACTGGGTGACCTTGGGCCAGTCACACTATTCTCTCAGCCTAACCTACCTCACGGGAGTATTGTGAGGATTAAAAATTGTGTTAAATTGTTGTGAAGCGCTACGAGTGCCATGGCAGGGGATGTTATATAATAATAAATAATAATAATAATAATAATAATAATATTATTACAGGTACTGTAAATGAACACTCAAAACAAGTGTTCAACAATGTCTGCATCAGAGACCTAAGCCTTTCTATTTCAGAAGTCCTTTTTCAGTTGCTTATACTTCTCAATGTTTTATGTAGTTTTTCCAGCTGGTCCACCCCCCCAGGATAAACAGAACTTCTTCTGTCAGTTGCCTCTTCCTCCCACCCTCCCCTACCCCCTGACAAAAAGAAGCATATTTTTAAAAGAAAGAGCAGTTGTTTTTTAAGCACTGTAGAGCCCCAATCATTTTAGGTAGAAATTGAATTGTCTGGAGTGTTTAAACCTTAACACCTGCCAAAACCTTAACACCTTCCGCCCTTTCCATTCAACTGAGACTGCCCTTGCCAAAACAGATGACCTTTTCTTAGCTAATTATAAGGGTCTCTACTCTGTTCTTGTCCTCCTCGATCTCTCTGCCACCTTCGACACTGTTGATCATGGCCGCCTCTTGGATTCACTACACTCCCTTGGTTTCCAGGACACTGTCCTCAGCTGGCTCTCTTCGTATCTCTCGAACCGCTCCTTCAATGTTTCTCTTGCTGGTACCTCCTCTACGTCGCTTCCCCTCGCTGTGGGAGTTCCCCAAGGCTGTGTCTGGGCCCCCTTCGCTTCTCCCTTTACACTTTTTCTGTGGGTAAACTCCTTGAAACCCATGGCTTCCAGTATCACCTGTATACTGATGACACGCAACTCAATCTCTCCACTCTCACGCTCTCCCCCTCCATCCAGACTCATATTGCTGACATCTCTGCCTGAATGTCTCATCACCAACTCAAGCTTAATATGGCCAAGACTGAACTCCTCTTTCCCCCGAAACGTTCGCCTCCTCCTCTCTGAATTTCCATTGAAGGAGTCACCATCCAGCCAGTCCGCCAGGCCTGTAGCCTGGGATTCATCTTCAACGCCTTCCTCTCCTTTAAGTCTCAGATCCAGGCTGTTGCTAAATCCTGTTGCTTTGTTCTGTACAATATGGCTAAAATCCAGCCTTGCTTTACTGTTGTCACTGCAAAAACCCTAGTCCATGCTCTAGTCAGGTCTCACCTTGACTACTGCAGTTTTCTCCTTACCAGCCTCCCTTGCTCTGATCCCCGCCCATCTCCATTCAACGCTTCACAGCCAAAATCATCCATCTTACCTGTCACTTTGACCATGCACAATCTCTCCTCTCCGTCCTGCACTGGCTCCCTCTACAGGAATGCATTCAGCACAAGCTCCTGGTCTTCACCTTCAAGGCTCTTCATGGCCTTGCTCTCCCATCTCTCTTGTATCCTACCACGCTCCTGCCTGTGAACTTCACTCCTCCTCTGCCCCCACCTTCACCTGCTCACAAACCCCTTGCTCCTCTAAATCTCTTCGCCCCTTTTCTCTTGCTGCCCCTCATGCCTGGAACTCCCTCCCTGGATACATTCCTTCTGTTCCCTCCGTCCCAACTTCCAAATCCTCCCTGAAAACCCATTTCTTCCATCAGGCTTTCCCTAGCTTGTCAAGAGCGATACTGCATCCTTTCCCCCTCACTCAGAACTTAATTCCCTGTGACTAAGCAAAGCATGTGAGCCTGCAGCCTCTCAACCTTATGAATGTACTCACTTGCCCTGAGGTTTACCTCTCCCTCATATCCCCCTCCCTTGTGTCTCAGATTGTAAGCCCCTTAGGGGTAGGAACCTGTCTCTGACTGTGGATTGTACAGTGCCAGGTACATTGCTTTTACTATAATAAAAAAATAATAATAATAATAACAACAACACAAAATAAATAAATAAATAATTTCTTTGTATTGGACTAACTTCTGCTGGAGTGTGCGCACAAGCTTTTCTTGCATGCCTGACGCTTGTGCACATTTCCCAATTGGTCCAATAAAAGGTATTATCTTAGGGACTGTTTTATTCAAACTATTTGAATTTGTGAAGAGTGTAGCTTTTGTTTGAAGAGTACATTATGACACATACGGCTGTGGAGAAAGCTTGAAAATGTGGCCCTAATGTGTGCCCTGAAAGGTAAAAAAATTAGAAATGATTATATTCTTTAGCAGAGAGAGGTAATGAGGAACTTACGTTCTTTTGAACAGTTTTGACTAGCTGCACACATCACAAAAACCAAGGACAATAATGTTTATTATGCACTGATTTGGCATGAACACAATCTGAGGTAGAGAGAACTCAAACTGTGAACTATGCTACAGCTATTATGTGATTTTTAAATACCACTTTGCACATACCTTGGCTGATCTTCGTCCAATCTAAATGTCTTGTAAGCCTCTCGCTCTAGAAATAGGTTTCAGACATACAGAGAGGATTGCTGAGCACATTGTACACCAGTTCATGGCTACGTAGTGCTATTGCCCAAGGCAAAAATTAGAAATTTGTACAAACAGAAAGGAGCAAAAATTCAAGTGTTGCTTCTGTACCAAGGATGCAAAAATTTTCATTGCTGAATAGTAGGGCCGGGACCACAGCACAATTACCGGGTACCGGATTTATTCCATTGATTTCAATGCGGCACTGTCCCCATTGAAATCAATGGAATAAAAAAATTCCTCCCCCCTCCCCCTCCCAGGCTGCACGGGTGGAAGGGGGGACACCCCCCACCCACCCTGCCCAGCCTGGATTTAAACAAAAAAATTCCCCTGAGTGTCCCACTGCAGCTCCAGGCCGCCGCCGG
>QEPC01006915.1:616418-647195 GCA_003113815.1 Sphenodon punctatus | reverse complement strand
TAAGGGTCTCTACTCTGTTCTTGTCCTCCTCGATCTCTCTGCCACCTTCGACACTGTTGATCATGGCCGCCTCTTGGATTCACTACACTCCCTTGGTTTCCAGGACACGGTCCTCAGCTGGCTCTCTTCGTATCTCTCGAACCGCTCCTTCAATGTTTCTCTTGCTGGTACCTCCTCTACGTCGCTTCCCCTCGCTGTGGGAGTTCCCCAAGGCTGTGTCTGGGCCCCCTTCGCTTCTCCCTTTACACTTTTTCTGTGGGTAAACTCCTTGAAACCCATGGCTTCCAGTATCACCTATATACTGATGACACGCAACTCAATCTCTCCACTCTCACGCTCTCCCCCTCCATCCAGACTCATATTGCTGACATCTCTGCCTGAATGTCTCATCACCAACTCAAGCTTAATATGGCCAAGACTGAACTCCTCTTTCCCCCGAAACGTTCGCCTCCTCCTCTCTGAATTTCCATTGAAGGAGTCACCATCCAGCCAGTCCGCCAGGCCTGTAGCCTGGGATTCATCTTCAACTCCTTCCTCTCCTTTAAGTCTCAGATCCAGGCTGTTGCTAAATCCTGTTGCTTTGTTCTGTACAATATGGCTAAAATCCAGCCTTGCTTTACTGTTGTCACTGCAAAAACCCTAGTCCATGCTCTAGTCAGGTCTCACCTTGACTACTGCAGTTTTCTCCTTACCAGCCTCCCTTGCTCTGATCCCCGCCCATCTCCATTCAACGCTTCACAACCAAAATCATCCATCTTACCTGTCACTTTGACCATGCACAATCTCTCCTCTCCGTCCTGCACTGGCTCCCTCTACAGGAATGCATTCAGCACAAGCTCCTGGTCTTCACCTTCAAGGCTCTTCATGGCCTTGCTCTCCCATCTCTCTTGTATCCTACCACGCTCCTGCCTGTGAACTTCACTCCTCCTCTGCCCCCACCTTCACCTGCTCACAAACCCCTTGCTCCTCTAAATCTCTTCGCCCCTTTTCTCTTGCTGCCCCTCATGCCTGGAACTCCCTCCCTGGATACATTCCTTCTGTTCCCTCCGTCCCAACTTCCAAATCCTCCCTGAAAACCCATTTCTTCCATCAGGCTTTCCCTAGCTTGTCAAGAGCGATACTGCATCCTTTCCCCCTCACTCAGAACTTAATTCCCTGTGACTAAGCAAAGCATGTGAGCCTGCAGCCTCTCAACCTTATGAATGTACTCACTTGCCCTGAGGTTTACCTCTCCCTCATATCCCCCTCCCTTGTGTCTCAGATTGTAAGCCCCTTAGGGGTAGGAACCTGTCTCTGACTGTGGATTGTACAGTGCCAGGTACATTGCTTTTACTATAATAAAAAAATAATAATAATAATAACAACAACACAAAATAAATAAATAAATAATTTCTTTGTATTGGACTAACTTCTGCTGGAGTGTGCGCACAAGCTTTTCTTGCATGCCTGATGCTTGTGCACATTTCCCAATTGGTCCAATAAAAGGTATTATCTTAGGGACTGTTTTATTCAAACTATTTGAATTTGTGAAGAGTGTAGCTTTTGTTTGAAGAGTACATTATGACACATACGGCTGTGGAGAAAGCTTGAAAATGTGGCCCTAATGTGTGCCCTGAAAGGTAAAAAAATTAGAAATGATTATATTCTTTAGCAGAGAGAGGTAATGAGGAACTTACGTTCTTTTGAACAGTTTTGACTAGCTGCACACATCACAAAAACCAAGGACAATAATGTTTATTATGCACTGATTTGGCATGAACACAATCTGAGGTAGAGAGAACTCAAACTGTGAACTATGCTACAGCTATTATGTGATTTTTAAATACCACTTTGCACATACCTTGGCTGATCTTCGTCCAATCTAAATGTCTTGTAAGCCTCTCGCTCTAGAAATAGGTTTCAGACATACAGAGAGGATTGCTGAGCACATTGTACACCAGTTCATGGCTACATAGTGCTATTGCCCAAGGCAAAAATTAGAAATTTGTACAAACAGAAATGAGCAAAAATTCAAGTGTTGCTTCTGTACCAAGGATGCAAAAATTTTCATTGCTGAATAGTAGGGCCGGGACCACAGCACAATTACCGGGTACCGGATTTATTCCATTGATTTCAATGCGGCACTGTCCCCATTGAAATCAATGGAATAAAAAAATTCCTCCCCCCTCCCCCTCCCAGGCTGGGCAGGGTGGGTGGGGGGTGTCCCCCCTTCCACCCGTGCAGCCTGGGAGGGGGAGGGGGGAGGAATTTTTTTATTCCATTGATTTCAATGGGGACAGTGCCGCATTGAAATCAATGGAATAAATCCGGTACCCGGTAATTGTGCTGTGGTCCCGGCCCTACTATTCAGCAATGAAAATTTTTGCATCCTTGGTACAGAAGCAACACTTGAATTTTTGCTCCTTTCTGTTTGTACAAATTTCTAATTTTTGCCTTGGGCAATAGCACTATGTAGCCATGAACTGGTGTACAATGTGCTCAGCAATCCTCTCTGTATGTCTGAAACCTATTTCTAGAGCGAGAGGCTTACAAGACATTTAGATTGGACGAAGATCAGCCAAGGTATGTGCAAAGTGGTATTTAAAAATCACATAATAGCTGTAGCATAGTTCACAGTTTGAGTTCTCTCTACCTCAGATTGTGTTCATGCCAAATCAGTGCATAATAAACATTATTGTCCTTGGTTTTTGTGATGTGTGCAGCTAGTCAAAACTGTTCAAAAGAACGTAAGTTCCTCATTACCTCTCTCTGCTAAAGAATATAATCATTTCTAATTTTTTTACCTTGCAGGGCACACATTAGGGCCACATTTTCAAGCTTTCTCCACAGCCGTATGTGTTATAATGTACTCTTCAAACAAAAGCTACACTCTTCACAAATTCAAATAGTTTGAATAAAACAGTCCCTAAGATAATACCTTTTATTGGACCAATTGGGAAATGTGCACAAGCGTCAGGCATGCAAGAAAAGCTTGTGCGCACACTCCAGCAGAAGTTAGTCCAATACAAAGAAATTATTTATTTATTTATTTTGTGTTGTTGTTATTATTATTATTATTTTTTTATTATAGTAAAAGCAATGTACCTGGCACTGTACAATCCACAGTCAGAGACAGGTTCCTACCCCTAAGGGGCTTACAATCTGAGACACAAGGGAGGGGGATATGAGGGAGAGGTAAACCTCAGGGCAAGTGAGTACATTCATAAGGTTGAGAGGCTGCAGGCTCACATGCTTTGCTTAGTCACAGGGAATTAAGTTCTGAGTGAGGGGGAAAGGATGCAGTATCGCTCTTGACAAGCTAGGGAAAGCCTGATGGAAGAAATGGGTTTTCAGGGAGGATTTGGAAGTTGGGACGGAGGGAACAGAAGGAATGTATCCAGGGAGGGAGTTCCAGGCATGAGGGGCAGCAAGAGAAAAGGGGCGAAGAGATTTAGAGGAGCAAGGGGTTTGTGAGCAGGTGAAGGTGGGGGCAGAGGAGGAGTGAAGTTCACAGGCAGGAGCGTGGTAGGATACAAGAGAGATGGGAGAGCAAGGCCATGAAGAGCCTTGAAGGTGAAGACCAGGAGCTTGTGCTGAATGCATTCCTGTAGAGGGAGCCAGTGCAGGACGGAGAGGAGAGATTGTGCATGGTCAAAGTGACAGGTAAGATGGATGATTTTGGCTGTGAAGCGTTGAATGGAGATGGGCGGGGATCAGAGCAAGGGAGGCTGGTAAGGAGAAAACTGCAGTAGTCAAGGTGAGACCTGACTAGAGCATGGACTAGGGTTTTTGCAGTGACAACAGTAAAGCAAGGCTGGATTTTAGCCATATTGTACAGAACAAAGCAACAGGATTTAGCAACAGCCTGGATCTGAGACTTAAAGGAGAGGAAGGAGTTGAAGATGAATCCCAGGCTACAGGCCTGGCGGACTGGCTGGATGGTGACTCCTTCAATGGAAATTCAGAGAGGAGGAGGCGAACGTTTCGGGGGAAAGAGGAGTTCAGTCTTGGCCATATTAAGCTTGAGTTGGTGATGAGACATTCAGGCAGAGATGTCAGCAATATGAGTCTGGATGGAGGGGGAGAGCGTGAGAGTGGAGAGATTGAGTTGCGTGTCATCAGTATATAGGTGATACTGGAAGCCATGGGTTTCAAGGAGTTTACCCACAGAAAAAGTGTAAAGGGAGAAGCGAAGGGGGCCCAGACACAGCCTTGGGGAACTCCCACAGCGAGGGGAAGCGACGTAGAGGAGGTACCAGCAAGAGAAACATTGAAGGAGCGGTTCGAGAGATACGAAGAGAGCCAGCTGAGGACCGTGTCCTGGAAACCAAGGGAGTGTAGTGAATCCAAGAGGCGGCCATGATCAACAGTGTCGAAGGTGGCAGAGAGATCGAGGAGGACAAGAACAGAGTAGAGACCCTTATAATTAGCTAAGAAAAGGTCATCTGTTTTGGCAAGGGCAGTCTCAGTTGAATGGAAAGGGCGGAAGGTGTTAAGGTTTTGGCAGGTGTTAAGGTTTAAACACTCCAGACAATTCAATTTCTACCTAAAATGATTGGGGCTCTACAGTGCTTTAAAAACAACTGCTCTTTCTTTTAAAAATATGCTTCTTTTTGTCAGGGGGTAGGGGAGGGTGGGAGGAAGAGGCAACTGACAGAAGAAGTTCTGTTTATCCTGGGGGGGTGGACCAGCTGGAAAAACTACATAAAACATTGAGAAGTATAAGCAACTGAAAAAGGACTTCTGAAATAGAAAGGCTTAGGTCTCTGATGCAGACATTGTTGAACACTTGTTTTGAGTGTTCATTTACAGTACCTGTAATATTATTATTATTATTATTATTATTATTTTATTATATAACATCCCCTGCCATGGCACTCGTAGCGCTTCACAACAATTTAACACAATTTTTAATCCTCACAATACTCCTGTGAGGTAGATTAGGCTGAGAGAATAGTGTGACTGGCCCAAGGTCACCCAGTGAGTTTCTGGCTAAGGTGAGACTTGAACCACAGTACCCCCTACCTCCCAGTCAAAGTACTGCATACTTAGCCATTACACCACACTGACTTTATTATGAGCATCTTATTACAGTGGTATCCTAGTTTTTATAGGCGATGGTCATTTTTAAGTGTCTGAAAATTTTGCAAGTGTATTGCTTCAGTGCTTAATATTATTGTTAGACTGGCCACTAGCAATTGTTGCATAGGACTAGAAAGACACGATATAGCCAAAAAAGATAAGCAAAGTTAAGAGAGCCAGNAGCTTATAATAATAAAAATAATAATATCCAATCTTTTTACCTGTAACAGTCTCATTTTGAGACTTGCATTACATATTGCTCCAGACAGCAATGCTGACACAAAGTATATTAAATACCTGTTGGGGTCATGATCCCATCAGGGGTCTCAGCTAGAGGTGAAAGGGGGACTTAATTTAGTATCTGGGGGTAATACCCACATTTTTGAGTAACACATTGGGTACTTGGTGAGCTATCCTGGTACCAATTGGGTACCTGGATATAAAAAAAATCTGATCAGTATACCACAACAGAAAGCCAAAAAATCAGGACCAGGACATTGGTTACCTGAATCGGGTACCCGATGTTGTTGGGTAGATTTGGGTACTGGAAATTTGTCGGCTATACCCACTTTTGTGGGTACTTGTTTCAGCTCTAGTCTTAGCCCATGGTTCGAGAATCTCTGGTTGAAGAAATAAGGTTGACTTACATGGTCTCGGTCAAGAGAGAGGTTTTGCTGTTCTGAGGCATGGGGAGGAGAGGGTGTTGTGTGCATGTGTGGGTTGTTTTTTTGTTTTGTTTTTAAAGCTGTGCTCTCCAAACTTATCTTTTGTGCATTGCCAATGAAAAGCAAAGTGGACTTTTAAACACAAATGTTCAAGCAGGGCACAAAATTTGCAGGCACCTGGGAGCCATTAGCACTCAGAAAACCAAGTCTGGTTACTGCTTCCAGGGTGCAGTAAGGCAAGAACAGTTTAACATGAGGATAAGATCTGGTGACTGACATTTTTTTTTGGCTCTCTGAGTTTGATCTGAAGTTTCATGCCCTGGTTTAAGGAGGAAACTAAAGCAGCACGAGCCTGTTTCTGTAACAAATAAAAGCTATTTTGTGTTTTAACCATGTGCTAAAGTACCACACAGTAATTTACCCCAGACCATTTACGTGTAATATTTACCCCTGGTCAAACAATGGTAGTTTATCCTAGGACAACTAGCTTTTTCTCCTTTGAAGTGAACTCTCAAATGCAGTCACCCAAGTTTCACATAAATGTGTTCTAAAACTCAACTAAAGGGTTTCATGAAGCCTTCTGTCATGAAGTACCAAAGTTAAGGTTTTTACAGGCAACTCTGCCATTTGTACCTATGCTATAAAGCCATACACTTCCCCCTCCACATAAGGCTCTTACCTCATTCACGGGACTGATTAAACAGGGTTAGACCCTGCCTGGGACTACTTATTTCCTATTTTTAAAGTATATTTGGGAATTGACCAAGCACTCTTCCCCCCTCCCCCCAAACTCCTCCCACACGCCAAATCCTTTGATAGCATATTCCTGTCAGACTTCTCAAGCACTCAACGCTGCTTCATGAAATCAGAGAAAATGGAGATTGGGTAAATCACAAGAAACACGGGACGGGTGTATTGCGTGTGCCTCTAGGCAGTGGGTTACTCAGTCAGAAGTTAGAGTGCAGGATTTACCTCACCAGCTCCTTTCCCCAGGTACTAGAAGTGGAACAGTCTCTTTGGAAGCAGCACCTTCAGATGGTGGCTAAAGGAAGCTAGCCATTGGTGGCCATGGTCCTCGGTCTTGCTGCTCATTTGGAGGTGTTTGCTGGTGATGAATGGACTAGAATTACAAGAACTGTGCTACTTAGAATACAGCTCCCCTGATGATCCATTACCAGGGCATTCTGTGCCAAGGACTTATTGGTGTCACGTGGGGAGCATACCAAAAATGTATGAAGAGTTTTGCCTACTTGTGGAGGTTTACAAAACCCTGTACATATCTGACATATTAGCAAGAGCACGAGAGTCTTGTTCTAACCCTTTGGGGCACTCTTAGCATGCTGACAGGGAACCTAAAGAGGCTTTGGCTGGCTCATTATTTGCTGGGCTGTTTGGGTGCAGTACATTTGGGTTTAAACTTTTGCTCTGTGCCCAGTCGTTTCATACAATATGGTAATCACATGAAGCAATAATACCAAGATGCCCTCTAAAAAACAGGTCCTCTATTACTTCCGCCTCTTCTCCTCTTTCATGGAATCTCATGGGGGGGGGGAAAGAAATATTTTTTTTAAAAATCACTAGAAATCAAATCCTTAAAAGGAAGATGTTTGATCCACAGCACCTCTGCTGGCACAAGCAAAAGGGTCAAACTTTCTCAAGACGGCATGCTCTGATCCTAATTTTATTTGGTTTTCCCTCCCGTACTACCAGGAATTATTCTTGTTGTGATGTTACTGCTCATCACCAGAGAACAACAAACAGTAGTAATCTGGGCCTCTATATAACCACAGAGGAGACTATCCCATCGCACATCTAAAGAACTTGGCCACCCTTGCCTCAAGAACTCAACCCTCATATGGCAGTAGATTTCAAGGCCAAGTTCAAATGAGGCAGTTTCCACTTAGAAAGTTGTTTGGTTTTTTTTTCCATGTCTACATTCTTGGGCAGATAGTGCTGCACAAGTTACACATTGGTAAGTGTAATATAGTAGAATAAAAGCTTGCTAATTTTATGTGGCACTAGAAAAAGAACTACAGTGTGTAATGCAGGAATGCTGAGATGAAAGCATAACCCTTAGAACTTTGGGGGAAACCCCAGATCCAGAAGGGAATGCAAGTTTTATGGGAACGTAAGAGTTGGGACCCCTGTAGGTAGTATACATACTAACTCATTTACCCAAATAAGGGTTGTTATTATTATTAAACATTTATACAGCACCAGCAATGTACCTGGCACTTTACAATTGTAAGAAAGAGACAGAGTCCCTGCCCCAGTGGGCTTACAATCTAAGAGAGACAAGGGGTGTGTGTGAGAACAGATGGGAGGAAACAGAGGAAGAGACAAGGATACATATATGAACTCATGAGGTCTCAGGTGTACGTGTTTGGCTTAGTTACAAAGGTGTAGTTATTTAATGTTACACAATATACGATGATTCAGGATAAGTCAGCAAGGGGGTGAGGAATGAGGAGCCAGGGAAAGCTTGATGGAAGAGATGGATTTTGAGGAGGAATTTGAAGATTTGGAGGGAGGAAGCTGAGGTAATGTGTTCAGTGAGGGAGGTCCAGGCATGGGGGGCTGCCAGGGAAAAGAGGCGGAAGCGTTTTGAGGAGCACTGAGACGGTAAGGGTGGTGGCAGAGGAATGGAGCTCCCGAACAGGAGTGCAGCAGGAAATGAGTGCGGAGAGATAGAGGGGAGCAACACCATGAAGAGCCTTGTAGGTAAAAACCAGGAGTTTGTGCAGAATGCGTGCAGGAAAAGAGAGCCGGTGGAGAGAGAAGAGGAGGGCTGTACGTGGTCAAAGCAGTGGGCGAGGGGAGTTCAAAAATAAAATGAGTTTCTGATACTTTATGTTCCAGACTATCTTTAGCTTACACCACCACTCTCTAGCTGCAGATACTTAAACTGAAATCAGGAACAAAGTCAGCGTGGACTTAAATGTTAAGATCTTGCTTAAGATCTTGCACCTCTGACTCAAATGTGATGCAGTTTAATTTTTCCGTCACTATGCATAGGCCACTATTTCAGAATCTGAAGTTGTTCTTTTTGTGCAAACTGCCCTTAACCCAAAACACTGGCTTTAAGCAGCAGATTTATCCTACAACAATTTAATAACCAAGATAGAATATTCTGCAAGATGGGATAGGAAATTCCTACTACTAGTCACTCTGTGGCATACTCCAATGCAGAGGGATTTTGCACAAGATTTCAGGGGCCTGTTTAAAAATGGGGACTGATTATCAGAACCCAGGGAAGCTGGTGTAAGAGAGACAATGCAGTCTATGCAACTGCATCAGCCCTGGCCCCTGAATGAGCTACTAAGGGAACCTGCAATCATGCCACTTATGACTCAGTTGCTTGTGATGGTGGAGTCCTCTGTGGAGAGGGCAAACATCCAGCATCTGATGACATTACAGACCTAAAATCTGTCAGAGACACAGAAGGCACAGTAGAATTCCCAATTCCTTCCTAGCTTTAGATATTGTGGTCCAAATATCTGGACAGCTGCCAAAGACAGGAAAATAGTGTTCTTCCCCTTCTCTATCAAATCCACAAGCAGCAGCACTTGTTCACTCCAGTCAAGGTGTCAAATAACCCCCTTCCTGCAGACTGAGATGTTTCAATTGCTCTCCCTACCGCTTCAGTCTTCCTCTACCCTGCTAGGCCCTTAAGCCCCCTTCCAAGTCTGTTGGGAACATATCAGCAGTTTATACTGAATCCCTAAGCTCCCTGCTCTAGATCGCCTAGGCCCTTCCTATTCCCTGCCTGTGGCTTTGCCCTGTCAGGCTCTAAGCCTAAAGTGGCTTTACAGCTAGTTGAAGAACCATACCCAAACAATACTCATAAATGGCTCCCCATCACTCTGGAGGGAGGTATCGAGTGGGGTGCCTCAGGGCTCGGTCCTAGGCCCTGTACTGTTCATCTTTATTAATGACTTGGATGAAGGAATAGAAGGGATGCTGGATGACACAAAACTGGGATAGCTAACACCTTAGAAGACAAACAAGATTCAAATTGATCTTGGCAGGATAGAATGCTGGGCCCAAACTAACAAAATGAAATTCAACAGAAATCAATGTAAAGTTCCTTAAATGTAAAGTTTTTAGGTAAGAAAAATCAAATGCACAAGTATAGGATGGGCGATACTTGGTTTGGCAGCAGTACATGTGAAAAGGATCTAGGGATTGCAGTTGATCACAAGCTGAACATGCATTGGCAGTGTGATGCAGGTGTTAAAAAGGCTAATGCAATTTTAGGCTGCATTAACAGAAGCATGGTGTCCAGGTCACAAGCAGTAATAGTTTCACTCTAGTCTGTGCTGGTCAGACCTCATCTGGAGTACGGTGTCCAGTTCTGGGCACTGCATTTTAAGGACGACGTTGCCAAAATGGAATGGGTTCAAAGGAAAGCAACAAAGATGGTCAGGGGTCTTGAAACCAAGTGTGTTTTTAGACAAGCGCCTCCCCATCAATCATGCATGTTGCAGGGGTGCCAATGAGGCCCTGCAACTTGTAGGATGGGTAATGAATGGGGAGGCACTTGTCTAAAAAACACCCAAAGTCCTACGCAGAAAGGTTGAAGGAGCTGGGTATTTCTAGCCTGAAGCAGTGAAGACTAAGAGGAGACATGATAGCTGTCTTCAAATATCTAAGGGCTTTCACACAGAAGATGGAACAGACTTGTTCTCAGTTGGTCCTGAGGGCAGAACTAGAACTAATGGGCTCAAATTACAAGGAAGTAGATTTCAGCTAAATGTTAGGAAGAACTTCCTAATAGTAAGAGTTGTTTGACAGTAAACAAACTGCCTAGGGAGGTGGTGGGCTCTTTTTCGCCAGGAGGTTTTCAGACAGAGGCTGGATGGCCATCTGTCAGGGATGCTGTAGCTGTGGATTTGCTGCATTGAGCAGGGAGATGGGCTACATGACCTCTGAAGTACCTTCCAACTCTAAGATTCTGTGAAGGCCCCTCTGGTGCTCTCATTATCTCCCTGATCACTGATCACGCAGGGTTCCTGCTTTGGGCCCACTACCTTTCTGACCTCTTCCCCAGCAGGTTAAAGTGTGGAAAGGGAAAGTCCAGTGTTGCTGCCATGGCAACAGTGCCACCACCTTTACCCTCTAAGTAGCAGGAGGTTAGGGCACCAAGTGGGACTCTGAAGAATCAGTTTTGAGCCCCACTTTGATTATTTTTCAACCTGCTGTACAGCCCTCAAGAGTTGCACACTGGATGAGTGCCCTTTTTACCACCTCTCTGGAACTCCTCTGAATTTGGGCTCTTCAGCTCAGAGACAACATGGGCTGTGGTGGGGGTCATGAGGAAAAGATACGATAGAAGTTTACAAAACCATGAGTGGCGAAGTGCAAGTAAATAGAACGTTAATAATACTAGAAGTTGGGAACATAACTGGCAGCAGATTTAAGTCAAATAAAAAGGAAATATTTTGCCAAAGTACAGTTAACCTGTGGGCACTATGAAGGTCAAGGACCTGTTGTACACTTCTCTAAAGCTGGCCACTGACAGTGACAAAATGCTGGGCTGGATAGTCCACTGGTCTAAACCAGCCTAGCACTTCTGTTCTCAGAAAAATTCCAAGTTTAACATTGTGAGATTCAGCTACACTTGAACTCGAAAAGTCATTTCAGGTCTTTATTGAGCACAATTTAAGTATGCAAGGCTGCGAGCTATGTACAAGTTATGGTAAAATACACTAAGTCACATGAAAGAATGGCATGCTATTGCACAAGTTCAGTTAGGGGGAAAGATACCAATATATATGTAACTTCACCCAACACTACCCCCGCCGCCCTCCTACAAAATATAAGTTAAATAGTTAAATTCTCAACAAGACCTAGAATATTTAAAACTCAGACACCACCAGTTTAACAGTGAAAGTGCATATTAATTTTATAAGCTTAAAAACCACCAGATTAGGAAAACAGTTAAGGCAACAAAACACCATCAGGAAATTATAAGTTAAGGCACACAGTTTCTCACCAAGTGATATGACAATCATATTCCCAACAACAAAAAGTGCAAACATTTTATCACTCACCACAGAATCACAAACTCTGATCACTATGTCTGTTTGATTTCAAACTGTGCCTTAACATACTTGTTTTGGAAGTCAGAACCAGGACTTAGCCACAGACACAACAGGGCTTTCAACAGGAGGGGTGGGGTTGGTGGTCAAATGTACGTGAATGTGGTCAAGGCCAGTAGTATAACTGGGTTACAGAAAGGAATGGACAAGTTACTGGAGGAAACTCCAGAAGCTTTTGCCAGGTCAGTTTTGTTTGGTCAGGAACTGGAAGTGAATTGCCCGATAGTTACCGGTTTGGTTTTTTTAAGCAAATGAGTTTGGCCACTGACTGTGACAGGATGCTGCTGTCAACAACATGATATATCTAGATAAAAACGAACAATTTTCTTGTGAAAGTCATTATGTTATGTCCACAACGTAAACTACATTGTTGACATGGCCTAAATATATTGGAGGAATCAGCATTTCTCATGGGTAGAGGATAGGAAGAGGATGAGACTACAACAAAATTGACCCATTGATGCATTTCTGAAGCATTAAAAGGGTTTACATAGCATAGATTTATCATTATATAAAACCCACATGAATGGCATTTCATATATTACATTTTCTATGGAAACTGTGTCGACCAATATAATGTTATGGAGGTTAAGGCGCAGTTTGATCATTGTGTGTCGATTTGTGATTCCAGATTTTGTGATTCTGTGGCGAGTGATAAAATGTTTGTTTGTCCTTTTTATTGTTGAGAATATGGTTGCCATATCACTTGGTGAGACATTGTGTGCTGTAACTTATACTTTCCTGGTGCTGTGTTACACTGCCGTAACTATTTTCTTAATCCGATGGTTTCTAAGTTTATAAAATTAATATGTGCTTTCACTGTTGTCTTACATTGGAGGTTTAAGCTATGGACTCTCCATGCTTTTACACATTTATAATTCCTCCCCCGGTGTTTACCATTAAAGGAAGACTAGCCAGTAGCCACACACACACACCCCAACAATGCCTGCAGCTCTTCCTCCCTCTGACTCGCCCTCTCTTTGAGTGATGATGGATGAATAGGTGAACGGATGGATGCGCTTGTGAGGGTGTGAGTAATGTAAGGACGGAGTGGGACTGTATGAATCTGTATGCACAAATGCCACAGGAATCTATTTTGGGATTTTTTTTCCATATGTTTATTTGCTATAGTAGTTCCAAGAAACACCTTTTTTTCCCTTTATAACCCAACATTTAAGCCATTTATCTGATTACACTAGGTTTTCTCAAAGAAGACATAATAGTACATGGGACTAACTTTCAAGTCTGATTCTTCTTTTAAACCAACATTAAGACTTATAAAGAAGTACTATGTAATTTTTTTGAATACACTATGTTTTCAACAGTATGTTTGAATGTAGGAAGGTTGGTTCCTTAAAATAATAAGCTCATTAATCCAATACAATTAATAGTGTAGAAAAGTATTCAGTGTCAGAAATACAGCTGCTATAGGCCCTCTATAACAAGAGCTAGAGAGAAGCATTCCTGGAAAGCAGTAAAAATTTTAAAATAAGATAGCATATAGGGATATATCACATAAATGGATATAAAACAATATTTTGCCATATATTGAAACATTTGTAACCCAACAGTTAACTAACTGGCCTAGTTATATTTTAACATTTCTCATTAAAGATTATAGAGTGGGAGGATCAACTCTGTAGTTAAGGCATGTTGCACGTTCCATTATAAAGCCCAAACATTCTATTCATTATAAAATTAACATGATTAAAGTTAGAATCATGAAATTTGTGGTAAAAGATCACTTGAGCAAGCGAATCATGCTGTCTAAACTTTAGCTAAACCGTTTGGAGGATAACAGCTGAGATATCACAGTTTGAAAACTGCACTTTGAAGCCTGTTTTTTCAGCCCGTTAGACCATCTCAAACTGGGCAGGGTAAAGGGGTTTGTGTTAGTTGGGAGGCGGTGTAAGTCTTTTAGAAAATTCAAGGAGACTGCCAGGGGTTGCCTTTGGTTTACTCTTTGTAAATCTAAGTTATAACATCTTGAAAATTCAATGTTAGCCTATGGAGACCATCTCGAGTGTGGAATGCGTACAAACATTCTATGTGTAATGCAGAGACTGTTTAAAAGCAAACCATCTTGAATACTGGGGACTACAACTCCCAGCAAGCGCTGCTTGCTAGAGCCTATCAGTGCTGGGGAAAGAGAGGGAACTGCACATTCCAGGGGGCAGTGTAACTAGTCAGCCATGTTCTGGAGCTCATCTGGTGTAGAGAGGAGAGCAAGCCCTGTGGAAGGGAGAGAGCTGAAGGTCATTCTGATCCGATCCCGCACAGTAGGTGCCTCAGCTTTGGGGCCAGGGACGCCAAGATGGTTAAACAGGGCTAACTAATCCTGCAGTGATGCCTGGGGTCACAGATCTTGCCCCCTAAATCCACCCAGAACCACAGAGCACATGGATTTCAGCAACAGCCCTTCCCCCTCAAAAACATGGGGTGTCTGGGCTGCAGCTCCAATGGGGCACCCCGCTGGAGGAGTATAGCTGGGGCTGGAGTACTGGAGCTTGCCTGGAATGGCCCCAGGTGCAGGAAGAGGGCAGAGGTTTATCCCAGACACAAGGACAGGAGGCTACAGGCAGGATGGAATCAATCTTTCAGTGCTTCTCCCTTCAACTTTCCCAACCCTACTAAGGAACAAGGTACGGGGATGTTCTGGGCTGTTACAGTGCGAGTTCTGCAGGAGGGGGGCAGAGAAATGGTGGGGTCCTGTACAGAGCAGCCCTGTGAGGCGGAGTGGCAAGCGTAGTCCTCTGGGGCGACTCTAAGAGGGAGCCTCAGCCCAGGGAGGGAAATCCTATGGGGGAGCAGGGAGAAAAGGAGCATACCCAAAGGGGGGGGGGCATGAAGGGGAGAGAGTAGAGGCAGAGCCTCTGCAGATAGCTTCCACAGTGGAAGCCACGCACAGGGGGAGAACTTTACAGGGAGCAGTTTTATTGAGGATACAGAATATGGAATCCAGTACAGGCAGAGGTCTGCAGAGCGGGCAGCGCTGTGCAAGAAAGGGAGCCCTGTCCAAGAGGAAGTAAAGCAGAGCTGCAGAATAATGGCCGTAATTGTACAGGGGGAAAGCCCTGAACAGAAGAGAACTGAGTGAGGGAGCTTTGTTCAGGGGAAGAGCTGCAGGTTGGGCAGCATTATGCCAGGTGAAGAGTCCTGTACATGGACACAGAGTCAGGGAGCCATGTACAAGGAGTGAGCTAGCAAGGGGTCCTGTACAGGGGAAGGTCCTTATAGAAAGCAGAATGGTCAGTGTTGCACCAGGAAAAGAGCTCTGACAGTGGGGAGTAGAGTAGAAGACTCCTGTACAAGCCATGAGCTAGAGAGATCATAGAGAGCTGAGTTTTTAGACATTTGCAATGCTTAAACCCTACCAAAGTTGTTGTATTCTTAGTAAAGCAGGGAGCTGCCAATAAATCAAAGATCCCCAATCTTGATTATTTACCAATAATCAAAAGAAGTGTTAAGGCTCTTGCAAATTCAATCATGCACAAAAAGCATGGAAATTGCAAGTTAAGGCTCCCTCTAACTTCCATGCCATATTAGCAGTAAAGACATTGTACAGTCTCACACACTGTGCTCACTTACAACTTAGGCTCCATGTACCCTCACTTTGCCCTGGTCTTTCAGCCCCAATCCTCTTCCTCTGCAGGTTGGGGGAACACTGAAGCTGGAAACAAATGGCGTGAGCTGGCCCCTCACCCCCTCCTTTCCCTCTATCCTTTCATTTCAGTTGGGGAGAATGGGACAGCTGACTAATGGCCCACAACCGCCCCTCTTACCCACTAGTCCCCACTGCCTTCCCAGAGCACAGTGAAGCTGGGTAGAGTCGTATATAAGTGTTTTAAATTAAAACTAAGTTGGGTATGCATTGAAGTTAATAAAATTGAATGGCCATTGGAAGGAATGGATGCAACAGCAATGCTAATTTCTAAATAAATACTATTGTCATTCCAACATCCAGTTAAGGGACTGTGAAATTATACAACACAGCTGCATCTTTGGAAGTACATGGGGAAGGCAAGAGGGTGTGAAATGATGAGAAAGGCACCAGATACAGTAAGTGGAATGGTTGGAATGACAGGGGAAAAATACAAAGTGTGCCAGGTCAAGTAAGTGGGTGGAATGACAGGTGGAATTAAAAATAGTTACAATAGGGTTCTGAGTGAAATAATGGATTCAGAAAACTGGTGGGAGCAGTCCGATCATTTTACCCACTTATCATAGCCAACTACCTATTCTTTGACTCCCAATAGCCCCCCTCCCTGTTATTCCATTTTCTCTCCTGGTTTTGTTTTTTTTGGATGTGTCATTCCACACACATCCTTACTTCTGTTCCATAGGACACAGACAGAGAAACACTGTATTTCCCAGGACTTTTGAGTTCTTTGTGATTGGGGGGGGGGAAGGAGGAAGGGGCAGGAGCCAGGACTCCCAAGTACTCTCTTTCTTAAAGAGGAAACAGAGGGTGTGAGGGGCCATCTCATGCCTTCCTGTCCCCAGCTTGAGTGTTGCCCCCAACCTGCAGAGGAAGAGAATTGGGGCTGAAAGACAAAGGCAAAGTGTGGGTGCATGGAGCCCAAGTTGTAAGTGAGCACAATATGCAAGACTGTGCAATGTCTTTACTGCTAATGTGGCACGGACGTTAAGACAGGAGCCTTGAGTTGCAATTTTCCATGCTTTTTAGTTCTGGTAAACCAGAGGCTTTTTTTATTATGGATATATGTATTTAATACTAGAGTTAGATAACTTAACACTATGTCATGTTTTAACATGTTTTAAAATGTCTTTTCTTTGAACATATTACCGTGGCTGCATAGTTAAGGTGGAGCTAACTTTCTTCATTGAGACCCCCATTGGGTTCAATGGGAGTCCCAGGGGAAATTTCCTCTGGGTTGCAATACACTATTGACAGGTTTTTCTTATTGATTTTGCCATGAATAGTAAATGTGGTTTGCATAGAAGAGTCAGGAAATGCTCAAAGTGCATGCCACTGTTCACCGATTGTGCAATGGATAAGTATAAGATGTTTAATTAGGATTTGGAAGTACTGTCTGTATGCTTTAACCTTATGTTATGCACTCATCCGTACTTATTTGATTTGAGGACAAAAAACCAATGCCCCACATTGGAGCTTGGTGCTCTCGAGGCAAGACTTTTGCATAGGGAGCAAGAGGTTCTGGGTTATAACCCCCTGGAGTGCTGCTGTCATTGAGTAGGAGAGAAAAAGGCTGTACCTTTAGAAAAAACATTTTTGCTGCTGGTCATTGAACGTTCACATCCAATCCTGTGTGTGGGGCCCTGATCCTAGAATACAGCAACCTCTGCATTTGCAGAGTAGCACAGCATTGTGCCAGGCTCATAAGCCAGAGGTCAATGGATCAAAACCATTCTCAGCTATCTTGCTTCTTAGACTTCTGCAACAACCAAGGGCGTGTTGGTCTAGAGGTAGGATCCTTGCTTAAGGGGCAAGAGGTCCTGGGTTCAAGCCCCCTGCGGTGGTGCTGTAGAAGACAAAGGTCTGTATGACAGGGCTTGTGAGGACACCATTCGTGGAACACACATCAGACTTCCTGGTATACTCTGTATACTGCCATTGAGGGCAAAAAAGAAAAGGGCTGTGAGAGAGGGCTCATGAGATAGAATGCATACAATACCTAAGTTCCTGGCATCTTCCGTATTCTGCTGTCAAGGGCAAAAGGAAAGGGCCTCATGATGGGGCATGTGAAAACACCCTCAATAGAACGCATATGGTGAATGTTGGTACGTGTGAAGAGTATAATGAGACCAAGTTCAGTTGTGACACCAAAAAAATCCAGTCAACTTGGCTGGTATCAACTACTGTTTTGTTGGTGTCCAGGCACCTGGCACACAAGGTCTCTGGATCCCCTGCACACTCCCCCTCTTCCTTACTATTTGAGGACAATGCTACATGTAGTACAGCTTGGTGGTCTAGAGGTAAGACTCTTGCTTAAGGGGCAAGAGGTCCTGGGTTTAAATCCCCTGTAGTGCTGCTGTCATCAAGCGGGAGGGGGAAAAATTGTAGTTTAGAAAAAAAAATTTGCTGCTGGCCATCGAAGGTTCACATCCAGTCCTGTGCATGGGGCCCTGATCCTGGAATCCTTTTTCTGGTGGGTGGAAGATGCTTGGGATCCAGTGGGGAGCTCATCCTGTGGAGTCATGAGCCTTGAAATCAGTGAGACCGTTTGCAGAGCATAAATTTAGTCATGCAATCAGTGGGAAAGGAGCTAATAAGCAGCAGCATCAGACAGATGCCACAAGCAGAAAGGGAAGCACAAGCTGCATTAGGTGGTGTTTCATTGAATCCGCTAGCTGTTGTCAGGTACAGTATACCTAAATCTCAACACTGATAGCTCTAATGGTTGTTTCCACGCTCATGCTGTAGCTACCCCCTTTGTAGGGATCTTTTCCAGAGATAGGAAACCTCAGGCCCGAGGGCCAAATGCAGCCTGTGGCTAGTTTTTATTTGGCTCCTTTCTAGTTCCTGAATTTGTCCCTAAATCCAATCTTGCCCCCAAGAACTGAAAGGGTGTGCTCAGGTTAGGGAGCAGGGATGAGGGCATGCACTCAAGAACAAGGGACAGATCCATGATCTAGACCTGCTTGCTAAGCACACCCCTTCAACTCCTCGTTCTTTGCGGCCACTGGAGCTTTTACTAATTTTTAAAGTAGCACCCGCGATGGAAAAGGCATACAGCGCTGAGCATGCACTGGACTCCTTCTAAATAGAAAGCCAGTGTGGTGTAGTGGATAAGGTGATGGATGTGGACCTGCCATGACAGGGAGAGTGGGTGGGGGGCTACCTCCCTCCCCCCCACAGCCAAGACAACACCCGCCACAGTTCCCTGCCCTCCCCCCACCTCCACCCCACAGTGCAATCCAGACGGGGAGAGTTTAATCTCTCCCCAGCTTTCAGCATGGATGCCCGATTCAGGAGTCTTACAGACCTTGAGCCAGGTCATGGTCAAACCAACCCCAACCCCCAGTCTCACCCCTAGGCATATCCACCACCACCACCCCACCCAAGCACATCCATGGTACTTACTTGGTAGGGGTGGGGCTTGGCTTGGGGGTAGCAGCCTGAGAAGGGCCTTCGGGCACAAAATTACTCAGTCCAGTCCTGACAGGGAGGGAGTTGAGGAAGCGCTGCAGGAGCAGGCGGCTTCAGCGCCTCTGCCCCCAGGCTCAGAGTTTGAGAGGTTGGGGGGAAGAGAAGAAGCCAGAGGTCTGCGGGAGAGGAGCCAAGGAAGTGCCGCAGGGGCAGGCAGTTTCAGTGTCTCTCCCCCAGGCTCAAAGTTGCAGCGGAGGTTCAGGGCCAGACACAAGCAGCATTGATTGCAGAAGCAGCATTTCAGGCAGCCAGCCAAGTCCCGTCTCCCCAACCTGGCAGCAGAACTGGTTCTGTAACACATGCAAAGAGTCCCTAAATGCAGTACAGGCCATGGAGCCTCCTGGGGGAGGAAGCTAACTAGCTCATGAATATATGCGTATGTAAAACCTAACTTGTTGTCCACCACTACACGTTCTCTACTCGTTTTTTAAACGGCATATACTGTCCTCATGACCACCTCCGCAGAAAATGTCATTTTCTGAATCATCATGTAACCGAAACAGACGTAGTACAGTCTCTTGCCATCCTTATACTTCATGAAATCACTCAGGAGTTTGGCTTGTGTTGCAAAAAAAACCTGAAGTAGTTAGCCAACCTATGGTTAAAAAACCTAGTTAAGGCAGATTCACATCAAGCAAACTTTAACGAACTGGGAAATTGTATGTTAAGGCTCCTGTCTTAACTTGCACACCTTGTAAGCAGTGAAGTTGTTGTATGGTGTCACATACAGTGTTCACTTACAACTTAGGCTCCATGCACCCACACTTTGCCTTGGTCTTTCAGCCCCAACCCTCTTCCTTTGCAGGTTGGGGGCAACACTAAAGCTAGGATGACACGCTTCTCCCTGTCCAATATTACATTGTTACACCCAATGTGGAAAGAATTACTCTTTTTTTTTTTAAACTTCTATTCCAAATCTCCATTCTGTAGCACCAGATCAAGCACACCTCCACACCGCATAGGTGACAAAGAGCACGTAAATATTCCAAGATGGACCAGTTGTGCTGTCCTTACATTTAAATTTATTTTATTTGGGATCACCACCTATTCTAACCCACTACTTATTTGCACCCCTCCCCCGCTCCCCCAACCAACTAACAACCAGTCACCACTTCACTCTTAGAGGATAAAAAAGTTCTAACTTCAGCTACCCCAGCTACCCCCCACCCCCCAGTTTAACCCACTAGCTTCCAACTGCATAGTCTGGCTTCTACTACTACCCAATAAACCCCACTCACCTCCCCTAAAAAAATCACAAGACTCCTGACCACTATAACAACCATCATTACTCATAGCAGATATGTCGAGTGTGTGAAATGACAACTCCCATGCCCTCAAAAAGAGAAAATGCAAAAGAGAAGGTGTACTAATACACAACGGAGCAATCGAGACTAAAAAAAAAAAAAAAAAGAGGGGGTAGCTATGGTGCTTATTAGCATTATAGTAGTATTTCCCCATAGTCTCCTATCACTCCTCCCAATCACATGACACAAACTATCGACATTCCGCCCATTTCTTCTGGTGGTAAATGTGAATTGTAGCCATAAGTTTACCCTTGGTGCTGTATGTCCAAAACTAATTGGAACTAGAGACCATCAGGGTCATGTATATGCCCACACCCATTTCTGGATACTCCGATGATACTCTGCATCCTCAATCTACTCCAGCCACCTTTTAAAAAAAAAAAAAAAAAATCCCTTCCATTTAGACTGAAAAGTTAGGCAGGCACACAAGTCAATTTAAGAGAGCGAGAAGCACAAGGGTTAATGCCACAAGTCAAGATTTCCCTCCAAAATAGGTATAGAGCTATACTACCAACCACCTGAGCAGGATGTTTAAAGTGATTATGAAAGATAAAAACCAACAATAGTAGAACACAATAATAATGGGCGATTTCAATTATCCTCATATTGACAAGTTAAATGTCAGCCCAGGGAGTGATTCAGAAATAAAGATCCCCTCCTGTTCAACATGTACATGCAGCCACTCAGTGAGGTGATTAAGGGGTTCACTGTGTGGTGTCCTCAATATGCTGATGACACCCAACTGTACCTCTCTTTTTCAACAGACCCAACAGTCTCTGCACGTTTGACGGCTGTGGGGGATTGGATGAGGGCTAGTTGACAGGCTGAATCCTGACAAGACAGGTGATGTTAGTGTGTAAGGTGATGGAGGTAGCGGCCCCCATTATTGATGGGGTCTGCCATCCATTGGGCTCCCAGGTATGGAGTCTGGGGCTGCTCTTTGATGCGCAGCTCCACCTGGATCTCCAGGTGGAGGCTGTGGCGAGGAGTGCTTTTTGCCAATTACTTCTGGTGCGACGGCTTCGGCCATTTGTTTCAGACTCTGACCTGGCCACTGTCATCCATGCTTTCATCACCTCTCGACTAGACTACTGTAATGCACTCTACGTGGGGTTACCCATGGTGACAGCTTGGAAATTGCAGCTGGTGCAGAATGCTGCAGCCCGTCTCTTAGTGGGACTGGGAGTATATTACACTAGTGCTCAGTTCTCTGCACTGGCTGCCAGTGGTTTTCCGGGCCCAATTCAAGGTGTTGGTCTTGGCCTACAAAGCTTTATTTACTAAACTGTTTAGCCACAGGCCATAACAGTACAAGATATCAAAAGCGGACATAGATAAACAGACAAATAAAATACAAAGCAATAGGTCTGACACGAATGCCAGAGGCAAAAGGCTTTCCACAAGTCAAGCATAATAAAATCAACATGGGGGTACACAAAAAAAAAAAACCAAAATAAAAATTATGCAATACATAGCATAACATAAAAACAAGGCCCCATAATAAAAGATTAAACAAGGATCTACAGAACCAGGGTGTACAACAGGGGAAAAATCACAGCCCCCATAACGTCCCATAAAGTCAATATTTCTCAAGCTGGACAGCCATTTTAGCAAAACCTTGGAGCACTTCAGGGGAATTTTATTTCAGGCCTAATTGAAATAAGCGCACAGGGGGGGGCGGGGGGGGAAGGTACAGCCGGCAGCCTATAAAGCTCTAAACGGCCTATGGCAGGAAGGCGGGTCAGGGTAACAAATTTTTAAAAATAGACAGATAAATAAGATGCCATAAATGACTTACCCACAAGAGGAAAAGCAACTGTTGGTGTATTCCTAAGTGGAACACAGGATTTGGTCCTAGAGTTACCTGAGCCATTTAGTATAGGTGACCATAAAGTAATTCTTCTATAAAAACAGATGGTTTATTAGAGTAGTTAATATTTGTCTTAACGAACGCAAGCAACAGAAATATGGAAACTGCTAGTTATCCTATATCCAACTGACAAATGGTTCTGGAAGTTGGGATTGTTATAAACAGATTTTCATGATAAGCAAGGTTTATCTGGATTAAACACACACACACACACACACACACACACAAACACAGTTAGAAAGTCTCCAGATATTTACATGAGGGGTCCCAGAGAAAACACTAAGTGCACAGATGCACTTTTAGTATTCCACATGAAAAAGGGCAGCATGGGATCTTGGTTAACATTGTCTGGGATCTTATGGTCTGCTGTCAGCAAATAGATTCAGCCTCTCTCTTTTTTATTGTCCTTTTTAAATGTAGGATTGGATTTTGACCTGCTAACTCTCTCTACAAACTTCTAGGGAAGACCATGTTCTGCCTAAGTGACTAGTAAAATGGAAATCCAAGTCCATGGAAGCAAGCTTCCTACGACAGAACTAGGAATGTCATAGCAGGAGACAAATGAAATAGATTTTCTAAAGCTAACCAATTCTGCTAATGAATGAGGAATGCTGCCAAGAATTGCATAATGTTTGCTGTTCATTTGTTGTCCGAAATGCACTGCTTCAAAAGATCATACTAGAAAAAACTCAAAACCTACATCCCATTATGTTTAAATAGACTACTGTACATAGAACATGTAGGTAACCTTTTAAGTATTGCAAGGTACCTTGCTAAGAAGTGTGGTAGTAGTCACATTATTGGGCTTTAGAATTTTTTAATTTTTTTTTTAAGAAGAAGGTACTCTACATTTTTCTCATCGGGGGCGGGGGGAGAAGAATTTTTTCTTGATTCCCATAGTCACATGGCTAACCCTCAAGGTACAAGTAATGCATGGTGGTTGTTGAGAAAGACCTTTAAAAAGCTCTGCTACACATCGTTTCAGCTTTAATCACTCATAAGACCTCATGTACAATTCCATTGGAATTCTACAGTTGAAGTGGGGAACAAGTAGCTGCCACTGATTTTATTCCACTTTATAGCAATCAATTCTTGAATCAACACAGGAGTTACTAAGGATTTACTACACGTGGCTTTCAGATGTGTGCCAATTCCAACAGATTCCAACTTTTAATTTTCTCTCGAGTCAATGTTGCAAGTTGTTTGTTCTTTAATTAAAATGCCTACTAACTTCTTTAGGAAAGGTGGGAATAAGATTCTTCAATTTGGAAAGAAATACAAAAAAGAAAAGAAGGGGAGACTGATCCTTCACCAACAGGTTGGGATCTATGAAGCTACATACCTCTGCATTCCTTTGGGGAGAAAGCATCTTTTCATCTTACAAGTGAATAGTCAGTTGCCCCGCTAGTACACACTTAAGTGAACTGGTTCATTTTCCCTCTCAAGGAACGGGAACTATCCTTTTCAGAAAATGTTATCTATTAAGTCAATCCAAATACACAGCTCACTGAACAGACTGAAGTGTTATAAAAACATAAAAAATTAATGGAGGACCATGGAATGTTGATAAACCCAAAGGAATAGTATCCAAGATCTGTGTCAGAAGTTTACTGCAGAATGCCTTTGAAGCTTCACCCCCTAGCACCCCAGTGCTGACATCAGCTCTACCCTACTTGAGCCACATCCAGTTCCTACAATAGAAGAGATCCTCGGTCATACTAATGTTGGGGTCCTGCATCAAAAAGGGATTCTCTGATCACCAAGAGTTTTATTGACAATTTTAGGATGTCAATCAGGACCACAGGCACCCATATAAATACCAAAATATACTGTAACAAGGTCAAACGGTAAAGATACGTTTCAGTAGATATAGGCCAGTGGTTCCCAAGTTTTTTACCTTTGCAACTGGAACAGGGAGCCAGCTAGGGAAACTGGGTAGAATGATAGACGTGCGCTCCATGGTATCCTATCACTCTTCTAAATCAGTTATTCACCAAGAACCTTGACATTCTACCCGTTTGTCACAGCATTTCTCCTATCATTTCACCCATCTCTTCGCTGGTGCATCCAATTCCTGTTCCTCCATGTCACTCCACCCACACTCCCTGATGCTTTCCTCATTCCACACCCTCTTGCCCCCCACTCCCAAAGATGCAGCTCCACTGTATTGTTTCACAGCCACTTAATGGAATCTGTAAACAAGAATAGGTTTTATTTCCAAACTGGCATTGTTGTCTCCATTCCTTCCAAAGGGCATTCCATTTTACAATTTCAATATGTACCCAACTTAAAATTCCTATTAAACATTTATATAGCACTAGTCCCAATTTCAGTGTTGCCCCCTGTCCTTTAACACATTAGCCATCATTCCAGTTGCAATTTCACTCAGTCTCTCATTATTTAAAGGTGCTCCTGGTGGTTCCTCCTGTGATTCCAGCAAGTCGCTCATTATTGCACCTCCATCCCACAGCTTCCTCTCTGCATTTCTACACAGGCCCTCTTTATCTCTTACCCCTGTGTAGATTAGCCAGAAAAGCCATTCCTGGTTTCCCAGTTTTCACTGAAACCATGAAGAATACAGCATTCACTGAAGACTTAAAACTTACTGGACTGGATGCAGTTTTCGTAAGTTGTCACACTACAGCCAAACAAATGCCATCAAGCAAGGCTTTGCTCTGCTCTACCAATTATGATAAATACTTCTTCAGCTTAGAGTGTATTTCATCTCAGTAACCAGAATTGTAACTTTAAGTACTATTATCCAAAAGACGAATTGTCAAAGAGACAATCAAAGCTACGTTTAATAAATGCAACCCCACACACAGTGCACTTGCAGCTTGGGTCAGGCTAAAAGCTAATGCAGTCACAATCATTGGCTGACGAGGTTATCAGAGGTTTACCAACATAAAAAGGACATTCCATAGCCTGGGGGACTTGGAGAAGCAGGAGCCTCACTTCACTCCAAAACCAAACAAAGGAACAGATACTGGAGCACCAAATGCATACTCCGTTAAAAAATTGACAGAATACACAGAAGCAAGGATACACAGAAGCAAGGACCACAATATGTGAAGTTTAGTACCTAGTCTAATTGGCAGAAAATTCCAGAAGGCATTTTCTTTAGTGAGCAATGGCTTATGCAAAGAACTTTAGGCAGTCTGAATGAAGAAGACTGACTGACATTTTTGAGTCTCTATACTACATACTTTGTTTTTAGCTGTTCTGGGAATGTTTTATTTACCAGCTACTGGGCCACCACAAGTTGCCTAATCAGCATAACACTTCCTTTGCTTAGGAACAGAAAAAAACCTCTGCTTAGGAGAAAAATGCAATGAAGTCATAAAAGTTTAGACTAAAGTAATACTGGATCATGAATAACTTCATAGTAGCTAATGAAGTTCATATTCAGACACTGCAATTGTTATAACTTTGAACAAGCTTATCTCAGACAGTTTTGGGTAAAGTGATGGCTTCATTTAGATAGTTCGAAGACCAATAGGCCATTTCTCTAGAGATCTCATATAGTCAAGACTTTCCTTCGTTTGTGGACTATTATTAGTCCTCCATCTTCATTGTCAGTCTCTATGACCCTCAAGGCTGCTTAAGAAAAACATAAAACTGTTTTGGCAAGCCTGAACCACTCCTCCCCCCCCGGTATTCCTCAAGAAGTGCAAGGTCAACTGACCTGTGTTGTTTCATGTTCCTCCCCCCTCCCCATTTTTTTTAAAATGGAGGCTTTCACATTTCATCATCTGGGGTACTTTCTACCCCCAATGTAGGTCAATGGGAAAATGAAAGCACTATACGCTCTTTGCACTCGAGGTCTTTTTGACCCCTTGCACATGTATTCTTAAAATGCATGTGTCTTTTAAAGAAATGAAGCTTAACCCAGCACCTGCTCTCCTAATTAAAACCCTCAAGGAAAAAACGTAGCACTTAGTTTGAGTTCACAAAAGGTCATTGGTGGTGTGTTTAATATAACCTTAAACTGCTGTGGGGATTACACTGACCCCCAGTGAAAAGTCAACTTGCCAACTTCTATTGTTCCTTATCTTTACCCAGCAGTTAAGACCAATTTAGAGTGAACTCTTGACACTTTTTTTTATCAAAGCAATTAACAGCTTTGTGTTGGAACAATACCTATTCATTCTGCATTAGGGGTGTTGATGACCCCTGCATTTACTGTGAGATTTGGCGCTCACTTGAAAACAATGAAGCCCTGTATTTTTCATAAATGTCCTCTTGGCATATCTGGCCATCCTACTGTGAACTCAAGACTTTTGAGCTGGGTTCTCCTCTCCTTTTCTGGATTGGAGGGGAGGGTCAACAATACCCCCTGTACCATTTTTGTTAGTTGTGCTGCTTCACATGAGGGGTCATGGTGACCTCCAATACCATGGGGGGTTGATATTTCTGTTTTTCAGTTATACTAATAAACTGTCATTTTTAAAAAATCTGGATTCCATTTCAAATCCATCACATTCATTATTTTTCAGCTATTTATTAATGGGAGTCAATTGACCCCAAACAGTTATTAGTTACTCAGGCGCAGGAGGGTTAGCAACTGTAAGGCGATTTCACTTTTAAGGTTATGACTTTTTAAATAACCACTCATTCATATGGGAATGAAACTCAAAACAAATCCAACGCTTATGCTTCCAACTTGGAAAGACCCTCCACTGTGTTCAAATTAATAGTAGTCAGTAAAAATTCCTACTTGCCATGAGCAAGTTTAGTTTTCAGGCTTTTGAAATTCAGCAGTAAGTTTAATAAATATTACAACTTCTGAAGTTTACCCAGTACAGCATTAGGAAAATGAGATGCAAGTTGGAGAGCAATATTTTCTTCTATTAACTCACTTCAGTTGTAAATGCAATAAGTCTGCTGCTGGACTACAGGGCATGTTGACAAACATGGCTTAATAGGGAAGAGTCAACATGGATTTAGTAAAGGTAAGTCATGACTCACTAACCTGTTGGGATTCTTTGAGGGTGTAAATAAGTATGTGGACAAGGGAGACCCAGTAGATATAGTGTATCTGGATTTCCAGAAAGCATTTGATAAAGTCCCTCATGAAAGACTCTTGAGAAAGTTAAAAAGTCATGGGATAGGAGGTGGTGTCTTACTTGGATCAGAAACTGGTTAAAAGATAAAAAGGAAAAAGATAGGACTAAATGGTTAGTTTTCACAATGGAGATATGTAAAAAGTGGTGTGCCTCGGGTATCTGTATTGGGACAGGTGCTGTTTAATGTATTCATTAATAATTTGGAAAAGAGTGTTAAGAGTGAGGTGATCAAATTTGTAGACGACACCAAGTTATTCAAGGTAGTTAAAAACACAAGCTGATTGCGAGGAACTGCAATGGGATCTTACAACACTGGGTGCCTGGGCATCTAAATGGCAAATGAGATTTAATGTGAACAAGTGCAAAGTGATGCACGTAGGGAAAAATAATCCAAACTATGTGTACACAATGGTGGGTACTAAGCTAGGAGTTACCACTCAGGAAAAGGATCTGGGAGTGGCTGTGGACAATACAATTAAATCCACAGCGCAGTGCACAGCAGCAGTCAAAAAAGCAAACAGAATGTTAGGAATTATTCAGAAGGGGATAAAGAATAAAACTGAGGATGTCATAATGTCCCTATACAAATCAGTGGTGCGACCGCACCTGAATATTGTGTGCAGTTCTGGTCGCCCCATCTCAAAAGAGACATAGCTGAACTAGAAAAGGTACAGAGACGGGCAACAAAAATGATCAAGGAAGAGACGACTGCGAGGAGATATAATAGAGGTCTATAAAATCATGAGTGGTGTGGAACTAAAACAAGGAGCAGTTACTTACCCTCTCAGTTAGTACTAGAACTAGGGGACACTCCATGAAACTCATGGGTGGCAAGTTTAAAACAAATAAATCTTTTCACTCAGCGTATAATTGGGTTGTGGAATCTATTGGCAGGAGGCTGTGGTAAGGGCCAGTACTACAGCTGGGTGGACACGTTTCTGGAAGATAGGTCCATTAGCAGCTATTAGCCAGACAGGAGCAGGGAACATGACAGGAGCTGGGGGAAAACAACAGGGAATGGATCCCCCCTTATGACCTGTTGGGTGCTTCTCCCAAGCCACGATTGGCCACTGTCTGAGACAGGATGCTGGGCTAGATGGACCATTGGTCTGAACCAGTATGGCACCTATGTTCTTATGACTAGTGGAGAACATTATGTATAAAGCATGTTTTGCACAAATAACACTTTGTAATCAATGGAGTGGTTCTTGATCAACTCATTTGCTCCCTGTAGGTACTCATCTGATTAAGTGTAAATGTTTTAAATGCTTTTTACTCCTACGCTTTGGGCAGCTAAGCAAGCTGAAGATTCTGTTCCACTGTGCCAATCATCAAAATTGGTCACTGAAATCCAGTTACATTTCTACAAATCCTTTAAAAACTATGAGTTCACACATGTAAATGAGGTTATAACTCCGTGCAAGAGTTACCACTAGTGATGCACAAAATAGAGAAAACCCTGGTGAGCACGAAGAGATTTTGCACGTAGACAACTTTAAAAAAAAAAAAAAAAGAGCATAATACACAAACTGATACAATATAACCCGACTCCAAAAATACCACCGCCACCCCCCGGCAAAGAAACAAAAAAAAACCTTTCCTCCTGTCCCCAGTCAGTTTTCAGAACTGAAGTGCACTTTTAGTTTGGGATTTAAGAAACTCTTTAAAATTCTTACCTTTTTGTGAGCTGTGGATGCTATTTTATTTATTTATTTTATTTATGTAAAGTTTGTATCCCACCCCTCCTGCCCGCAGGGCAGCCGGATTGGGCTAGTTATTGCAACAGCTAGGTATTACTGAAAACTCTCTCATTAAGTTTCTATAACAGAAACCCAAGTATTCTAGCTTCAGCAATCAGGAACAGACGCTAGTAGACACCATCTGGTTGGGGGAAATCTACAATCCACACTCACCATTTCTATTCCGCCCCCTTCTTTCATTGTCTGCTTCAGCTTCTATGTCCCTTTTAAAAACAGTCCAGCTTCCTGGTTTACCTGCATGCACTCAGCAGGTCAGTCAATTTCTCATAGGTGCTCTACCACCACCCACACCCAAGAACAATTCAGCATGCTCTGCCCCTCCCATGAGGAAGGCTTCTCCCACACACCCCTCCATGTGAGCCCTCCAACAGACTTTCCTGCCCCTTTGCAGAGAGCTCCAGCAAACTTTGTCCCTCCCCTGCAAAGTGCACTCCCCTGCTCTCTTAACCTATGCCACTCTCTCCAGAGTGCTCCAGGGGTCCCTCCCGGATATCATGCAGATCACACCAACAGGCTTTCCTGCCCCTCCCTTCAACAGAGCACTTCTGAAAGCCTTTGGTTCCCACTCAGCTGCTGCATGGCCCCTCCAGCCTGTGGTGCTTGTATTGTTTGAGAGTGTCCCATAGCGATCCCCTGCTCTCAATATACAATGCTGCCTCAACAGCGTCATGAGGGAGGAAAAGTCTGCAAGCATGTGTTTTTGGCCAGTTCTGATGGATAAAATTATAACGCTATGCTAAACGTAGAACAGAATCTTATAATCGTGTCATAACAAATTTTGACATAACCTTGATCTGACTTAAAAAAATTAGAAGTCTTTGTGGGGCCCACTGTGATCTAGTGATTAATGAGAACATCTCATCTTTTCTTCTCCAAGTATGGAAAAACTGGAGTGGTTCCCTAAACAGGAGCAGGATCAAGAGCCAATGACAGAATTATTTACTTCTTCAGTGGTGTGTGTAGTATGAGGTGGGAGAAGTAGCTGTATCATTACACAGATCTGCCAGATGTTTTGCCCACACCTGAGGCTGAACCCATGGCAACTGTGGAACTCTACAGCTGCTTAAAATAAGGCAAGATTGAAAGGTAAAAAATTCCACAAGCATCCTTTACTCTCAGCTTAGTTATTTGGACTGGGTACCATATATAGGGGATTTCACTGGACAGTAAGGCCTACCTCACCTTCATCAGAGGTCACTAAAGTAGTAATGAATATTTTATAGCAGCATAGTTTAAATCTAGTTTTAATGTTCTGCAGAATGAAAAACTGGACCATACTGAAGTCAGCTAGTATGCTGTAAACAACACTACCAGATTTACAGTGGCTCAGAAGAAATGCAAGACAAGTTCTTAACTTTACTAAATCTAATACAAAAAACTAATGGTTTCAAACATTAAAAGGCAGAACCATTTCCAAAAGAAAAAAAACTTTCATCTGAAATTTTTTTCAAAAGATATATTTTACCATAACTTAAATTCCAAAAACACATGAAAATTACAATTAAAACATACAAAAATTATTGTCAAAAAACATGGAAATTTACAAATTTTCTATCATATTCCATAATTTGCCATCAACATTAAGGGAAGATATGTACTTATTACCATACCTATTTACTCTAATATTTACCAATAAGTAAACTATCACAGATGTAAAATTCACGGAAATTCAGAAGCCATGAGAAAAAACGAGTTTCTTTTTTTCAGAAAACACGGAAATTTGGGGGAAAATTGAAATATATGCAAAACTTATTCTTAGCATCTTTTACAGATCTAAATTCACTTTGCTACTTTAAGAACATAAAATGTATTGTGTAT
>QEPC01006915.1:578428-607300 GCA_003113815.1 Sphenodon punctatus | reverse complement strand
TTTACACCAGATCAATCAGGCCATTCACCAATCAGAACAGCTTCCCAGGATGAGACCTTGCAGATGTTAATATAGCGGAAAAGATAGCGTTTGTCACCGCCAACAAAAAGTAATGGCATAGTGGGCTTCTGATTGGGTTCTGTTCTTTTCTGTCCGTGAGGATTCAGCATGTGGTGTTGGGGGAGGGAGCATTCGTCGCCTACCCGGGGTCTCACGTATATCCTTCAAAAATATCTGTGCCACATTTGGTCGGCTTCAGGACGAATTGAGCACCACTCATGCTCTAACTGCCTACCCTTCCACTTCAGCCACCTCACATCCCCTGTATCCAGGAGGACTTAGCTGTCATAGCGGAGAGAGCAGACACCTGAGTGCAACAGTTTCAGCAGCCATGGTCATGATGATATTCTACAAGGCAACCTGGTCATCAACAGTATAGCCATCAAGGTCAGTGAGTAAATCCCACAGAGAGTTATGGAAACCAATTGGATCCATTAGTCTCTAGGGGAGGACCAACCTAACCAGTCCATCATCTCAACTTGGAGCATAGGAGGGCAGGGATCTGGACCTTCAGAAGATAATGGTCCAACTACGCCAAGTGTTGCAACACCCCCAAAAATCACAACCCCCATTTCAAGGACAGCGCAAAACACCAAATCCTGCCTCATGTGTCAGGCCAGATATTACTTGGGATGAACCCATGGTTATTATGGAGACCATGAAGTCCTGATCTGGCTCCAAAAGGTTAGTCTTAGCATGTATGCTAAAGTCACTCCAGACTATACGTCTAGGGTGACTTCAAAACCCCCTCCGAGACTAACTTAGCCATCAAGCCTGCTATGTAGTGGCGTGGTCAGTTTTTTGTTAAATACAATGCTATGGAGAAATTTTGTTCTGCTGGTGCAGTAGAATGCTGAGCAGCATAACTATGGGAACAGGGCTTAGGGGAGGCCAAGATGGAAGAGCTGCTCCTTTCAGTTTAGAAGGTCATTTCTTCCTTCAAATAGCAAGCAAGGTGAAGCTGGATTTGTATTGGATTTGATTTGATTTATAAACCCCAGCAAGATCCCCAATCCATCCCTGACCTCCTATAAAAGGTGGACACATTCTCTATTGGATAAGTTAAGAACCAGATACCATCAAAAGACCAGGGTTGTCTTTACAGATGAATGCCACTCTGCCCCTGATCCTAGGTGGGAGCTGCACAGAGTATCCAGTTGACATCATCTGGGACAACACAGGCCCAGATTAGAGCTACAACAGGTTCTAAAATTAGTACCCACAGGTAATGTCCACATTTTCAGGCACCCATTGGGCTTCCCTGGGACCAATTAGGTGCCCAATGCCCAAAAATGTAAGTCTAACCCAAAGAAACAGATATGCTCCAGGTGGGAACGCTGCAGAGTCCGGCTCTGCAGCACTCCAGCTTGGGCTTGTCAGCTTCAAACACCAGCTGTTCACACACACACACACACACACACACACACACACACACACACACACACACACACACACACACACACACACAATATCTCAGGTGAGAGGTGCTAGAGGAAGGGGTAGCAGCCTTTGAAAGTGACAGGCCCCAGCTGGGACTCAGCAGAGCATAACAGCCAGGGCGCGTCACTTTCAAAGGCTGACCGCCACATTGAGCAGCCCGTCAGGTCAGATCAATTCGTTGGTGCCCAAATCTTCAGGTACCTGGCTGCAGCTGTAGCCCAGATGCCTCATCCAGCTAGGTATCTGGAATACATGAGGTCAACAGCCTCATCCTGAAGAAGATCAAAGACGGTTGATGTTTTATTTGCCACTGATCTTGCATTAAGCAGCACCAGCTTCAGATCAGGGGCCCTCAAATATCCCAAGATACGAGGGGAGTGGGGCATGGGGGACAGACACTAAGTGCCTTTCCCAATATCCCCAGTGGCCTCTCTCCCTGACCCCACCCTCTGCTGCCATACTTGCCCATGCCCAACATCCCAATTGGTTCAGTAGCTGCCCCCCTCTGTCCCCCACAAACAGGCACCCCCCCTTTTCAGCTCCCCATTACTAATCCCAATCACCTAAAGACAATAAGGATCCTAGAGAGATGCATAGCCAGAGAGTACTCCCCGAGTCTGACATCCCTGGATGCGGATTGGCAAAGGAGGCAAGTGGGGGAAATCCCACACTTCTCCAACCCAAACCTCCCCTCTCCAGGAGAGACTCCACCCCCAACTCATCCAAACCACACTCATTTCCCCTATCCAATAAAACTCACATTCCCTCCCCATGCACAAACTTCCATCACAGGGGAACCCTGGCATGAACTCCACTTCCCTTCCACAATGCCTTTACCCCCCCAGGGAACAGGACACAAACCGTAACTCACCTCAAACCCCACCATTACCCCCCTTTTGCCCATCTATCCCCCTCTTACTGAGAAGTCTAGGCAAATTTGCCTACCCTGCCCCACCCTTCTTCGCCATGTCAGTATTCCTCCAACACTAAGAGGTCCCAGTCAATTCACCCAGCCCAATTCATCCTTCCCATTCCAGAACACCTCCCACTCATCAAGGGGCTGTAGAACTCCTTCCGACCCAACCCAACCCAACCGTCTAGAAACCCAGCCACCAACCCACTCCCAGTAGTTTCATCCAGATCCCCCATTTAAAATACCTTACCCCAACTTAAAATAAATCCCACCTCTCTCAGGAAAAAGAGCTAATATAAAATATCACCTGAAGACACATATAAGGGCCCCGGTGGCCACTTAACACCCAGCAGCTGCCTTGTAGGCAGCAGCCCACAGCTCAGGAGGCTCCACTTATGGGAACTGGGAGACACAAAACCCAGATGCAAATGGCCAACACTTCCAGCAGCAGGCCCCACAGCAGCCCCACCAGTCCTTGGGCAGGGGGTTTCCTTGATGGAAGCCTGGAGACAGGCAACCCAGGGCCTTATAGGTCAAAACTAGGGCTGCAACCATTTGTCAATTTGCACCCCCACTCCCACTTAATCTTTTTATTGGTCTTCTGGTCTCTCCTTTAGGTAACCATTCTTGACCATAAGGGCAAACACACTCTTTTTTCTTTTTACCTGAAAGCTGAGATTGTCACGTTTTTTTATTTAGACTTTTAATTTATTTTTTTTTTTTTACAAAATTTAAGGTAAAATTCTGAGAGTTAGCAATGCCACTGTAGCCTAATATTTCTCCATGGAATAGGCAGATCTGGATAGTCTTTCTATAGTGTGCCTAGCAGATTGTCATAAGCTCTTTGCAAGACTGCCACACAAGACTAGTCAAATAACAAGACTCAAAGGGTGCAGCCAGACGAGATGGGGTGGGCCCAATCCACGCCTGCCTTGTGGCAGGCAATCCGCCTGACCACACTGCAGGGCCAGAGGAGCTGAACACATGAGCATGCGGGAGCCAAGTAGCTAGGCCCATCTCAGAGCTGATGCGCCATTCACAGGAGTGGCCACCTGGCCCTGCCCCATCTCTCTCCCCCTGGCCCAGCTGAGAGCCAGTCCCCAGCTGTGATGTGGCCATACATGATAGGCACTACTGCCCATCACTCACAGCCCAGTAGACTTGTTCCAAGTGTGGTGGGGCAAGCACACTACCACCACATGGGTTGCTCCACCTTGGGCAATCTTACCCCCCACTTGACTACAGAATGACATAGTAGAAGTTCCACTGTAAAATCCAAAGGCAGGCCATTTTTTGTTTTCTGTTCTTTAATGTTTATTACGTGTTTGTTTTCACTTATTCTGCTCTTTAATGTTCATTAAGCACTTAAACATGTTTAATGAACATGTTAAACAATAGTTTCTGGTGGATTATTCACTTTTTGGAAATTTATTCAAATTATGTAAATCACATGCAAATTTCAATCAATCAATTCAACTAAAATTCTACAGATCAATCAACTAAGATTTCTGTAATTGTGTTGCAGTCCTAGTTACAAGAAGAATGTATTTGTACAATGACAGATCATGCCAACATACATTTTATAAGCAAAAGTTCA
This sequence comes from Sphenodon punctatus, assembly GCA_003113815.1. Taxonomy (NCBI): domain Eukaryota; kingdom Metazoa; phylum Chordata; class Lepidosauria; order Sphenodontia; family Sphenodontidae; genus Sphenodon; species Sphenodon punctatus. Next base: position 603,290 of record QEPC01006915.1, on the reverse strand, counting down.
TTTGCTAATTTATTCTGAATTATTTCATTTGGGATTCTTATTCTGCTTTAAGACTCTAAAAGTTACTTTGGGCCTTCACTGCCCATGTAGAAAATTTCAGATCAATGTTTCTTTTGTTGCCACATAGCTTCAATTCACTCCCAGCTACTGTTCACTCTAGCTGCAATTTATTAACTTTTCAATCTGAGTAGATCGACACTACTTGTAGTCAAACTGCACATGCAGTATGGTGCCCAGAGTAGCCTGGTCCTTTTCACGAAGGTGTCATCTTCTTTTCAATTATTAAAGTGTGGTCTATTTTGTTTTCTTCCAATTTTACCAACCCCCTTTTTATATATATACTGTCCTAAATTTGGTCTCAGTGCCATACCTACATAAATGGTTAAGAATTTATTGAAGAGGTATTCAAACATGTGCAACTAATTAATGTGAATGTTTCCATCACTATACTTTTAATCAAGCAAACCTATTACAAAAAAGATCTGGCTTCAAAACACAAACAGTTCAGAAGACGAAGTTGTAATGTGGGTGCAATATACAGTATAAACTAGATTTTACGATGTGTTAGAAGTCAATACTTTTAATTGACTGAACACACAGGCCAACATTTTAGCAGTTACAAATTGTGATCCTTTGTACATTATAAACTGCAACTACACGATAAAACTATATGTACTGTAGTTTTATCTCCCCAGTGGCAACAGCAGCAGAGAAAGGCTATAAATAAATACCATACAACCCCAAATGTTTGGAAGGCAGAGGTGAACAACATTTTCAGGTCCAGGTCCCTCATTGGGATTTTGAATGTGTGTCACAGACCACATAACATCCTCTGTTCTTCATTGCATAGGTTATTGGACTGATGAGGAATGGCATAGAATGACAACGAATGACAGAGGATGGGGTCAAGTCCCCACCATTCCAGCTGCTCCCCATGTCATCCTCTGTCATTCTACTTAGTCCCATATCATTCCAATTGCTCCCGGTGGCCTCTCTGCTGCAATCCCAACCAGTCCCAGGTCATTACAGCAACTCCTCAAGGATCCCCATTATTTCCAACTCAGATCCCCATTATTTCCAATGGTATTTATTTTTTCCAATAAGTATTCTTTATTTGTTTTAGTATGGTTCCACAGTGTACTTTCCAGTCCCTGCCTCCCACCTTGTGTGCCTCTCACTCCAGGCCTGGTAAGACCCCAGGTGCAGCACGTTGAACCCCTCTCCACCCTACTTCACCTTCTGGGAACTTTTATCCTCCCCACTGTGCGTCCTTGGGGTCCCATTCAGTGCTTCCCACCTATGAGCCTGTGAGTCAGGTCATTAAAGGAGATGGGCCATACTGAATGGGGGTACAGAAAAAGCATGGGGGGTGGAGAGAATTAACCCTCGGGCCAGAGGTTCCCCATCCCTGCTTCAAGGCATTGTTTTGGTATTTCTTGATCAATGTGTCTAAGTTACATAAGTCACTATAACACGTTGATAGAACAAAATGGGATCAAGTAAAAGTAAAGCTTCCCAGCAATACAAACATGACAAAACTCATTTCTGTTACCTCTTCAAAGCTGATAATGCTACCCATTGCTGAATATAGTGTGTGTAAAAACTGAAGAAAAAGCCCGAAACTGATAGCAGTATCTGACATTTTATGCAAAAATCTAAAGGTTTTACTCATTTTAAGCGTTCAGCAACCCCACGTAAATGAACAATTCCCACTCTATTACTTGATTTGTGAGGACTTGTTCACTTCTTAAAGCAGTATGTACTAGGACAGTGCTGAGAAAATGAGAAGTTTTCTACTAGTAAATAAGTTCAATATGAATTGTCCACATGGAGCCACACTTATAAGCGAGTATCCCATATGTATTGCTCCATGTAAACAATTACTGTAAGAAGAAATTAAGGTTAGTGATGACAGTTCTTCAAGTTGCACTGTTCACACACAACACTGCTCACGAGTGTCCCACATGTATCTCCAGGACAATTGATTGAACACACAATTAAGTTGTGGAATGTGTTGTCAGCAGATGTGGCCAAGGCCAGTAGTATAGCTGGGTTTTAAAAAGGATTGGACAAGTTCCTGGAGGATAGGTCCATTAACAGCTATTAGCCAGGTAGGTTTGGGGGAATGTAACCTCTCACTGTCAGGAGCTGGACGTTAACAACAAGCAATGGATCACCCCATTGTGACCTGTTAGATACTTCTTCCAAGTGAAGGGATTNCATTTTTTGTTTTCTGTTCTTTAATGTTTATTAAGTGTTTGTTTTCACTTATTCTGCTCTTTAATGTTCATTAAGCACTTAAACATGTTTAATGAACATGTTAAACAATAGTTTCTGGTGGATTATTCACTCTTTGGAAATTTATTCAAATTATGTAAATCACATGCAAATTTCAATCAATCAATTCAACTAAAATTCTACAGATCAATCAACTAAGATTTCTGTAATTGTGTTGCAGTCCTAGTTACAAGAAGAATGTATTTGTACAATGACAGATCATGCCAACATACATTTTATAAGCAAAAGTTCATTTGCTAATTTATTCTGAATTATTTCATTTGGGATTCTTATTCTGCTTTAAGACTCTAAAAGTTACTTTGGGCCTTCACTGCCCATGTAGAAAATTTCAGATCAATGTTTCTTTTGTTGCCACATAGCTTCAATTCACTCCCAGCTACTGTTCACTCTAGCTGCAATTTATTAACTTTTCAATCTGAGTAGATCGACACTACTTGTAGTCAAACTGCACATGCAGTATGGTGCCCAGAGTAGCCTGGTCCTTTTCACGAAGGTGTCATCTTCTTTTCAATTATTAAAGTGTGGTCTATTTTGTTTTCTTCCAATTTTACCAACCCCCTTTTTATATATATACTGTCCTAAATTTGGTCTCAGTGCCATACCTACATAAATGGTTAAGAATTTATTGAAGAGGTATTCAAACATGTGCAACTAATTAATGTGAATGTTTCCATCACTATACTTTTAATCAAGCAAACCTATTACAAAAAAGATCTGGCTTCAAAACACAAACAGTTCAGAAGACGAAGTTGTAATGTGGGTGCAATATACAGTATAAACTAGATTTTACGATGTGTTAGAAGTCAATACTTTTAATTGACTGAACACACAGGCCAACATTTTAGCAGTTACAAATTGTGATCCTTTGTACATTATAAACTGCAACTACACGATAAAACTATATGTACTGTAGTTTTATCTCCCCAGTGGCAACAGCAGCAGAGCAAGGCTATAAATAAATACCATACAACCCCAAATGTTTGGAAGGCAGAGGTGAACAACATTTTCAGGTCCAGGGCCCTCATTGGGATTTTGAATGTGTGTCACAGACCACATAACATCCCCTGTTCTTCATTGCATAGGTTATTGGACTGATGAGGAATGGCATAGAATGACAACGAATGACAGAGGATGGGGTCAAGTCCCCACCATTCCAGCTGCTCCCCATGTCATCCTCTGTCATTCTACTTAGTCCCATATCATTCCAATTGCTCCCAGTGGCCTCTCTGCTGCAATCCCAACCAGTCCCAGGTCATTACAGCAACTCCTCTTGGATCCCCATTATTTCCAACTCAGATCCCCATTATTTCCAATGGTATTTATTTTTTCCAATAAGTATTCTTTATTTGTTTTAGTATGGTTCCACAGTGTACTTTCCAGTCCCTGCCTCCCACCTTGTGTGCCTCTCACTCCAGGCCTGGTAAGACCCCAGGTGCAGCACGTTGAACCCCTCTCCACCCTACTTCACCTTCTGGGAACTTTTATCCTCCCCACTGTGCGTCCTTGGGGTCCCATTCAGTGCTTCCCACCTATGAGCCTGTGAGTCAGGTCATTAAAGGAGATGGGCCATACTGAATGGGGGTACAGAAAAAGCATGGGGGGTGGAGAGAATTAACCCTCGGGCCAGAGGTTCCCCATCCCTGCTTCAAGGCATTGTTTTGGTATTTCTTGATCAATGTGTCTAAGTTACATAAGTCACTATAACACGTTGATAGAACAAAATGGGATCAAGTAAAAGTAAAGCTTCCCAGCAATACAAACATGACAAAACTCATTTCTGTTACCTCTTCAAAGCTGATAAAGCTACCCATTGCTGAATATAGAGTGTGTAAAAACTGAAGAAAAAGCCCGAAACTGATAGCAGTATCTGACATTTTATGCAAAAATCTAAAGGTTTTACTCATTTTAAGGGTTCAGCAACCCCACGTAAATGAACAATTCCCACTCTATTACTTGATTTGTGAGGACTTGTTCACTTCTTAAAGCAGTATGTACTAGGACAGTGCTGAGAAAATGAGAAGTTTTCTACTAGTAAATAAGTTCAATATGAATTGTCCACATGGAGCCACACTTATAAGCGAGTATCCCATATGTATTGCTCCATGTAAACAATTACTGTAAGAAGAAATTAAGGTTAGTGATGACAGTTCTTCAAGTTGCACTGTTCACACACAACACTGCTCACGAGTGTCCCACATGTATCTCCAGGACAATTGATTGAACACACAATTAAGTTGTGGAATGTGTTGTCAGCAGATGTGGCCAAGGCCAGTAGTATAGCTGGGTTTTAAAAAGGATTGGACAAGTTCCTGGAGGATAGGTCCATTAACAGCTATTAGCCAGGTAGGTTTGGGGGAATGTAACCTCTCACTGTCAGGAGCTGGACGTTAACAACAAGCAATGGATCACCCCATTGTGACCTGTTAGATACTTCTTCCAAGTGAAGGGATTGGCCACTGTCAGACACAGGTGCTGGGTTCAATGGAGCATTGATCTGATGCAGTATGGCACCGAGTAGGTTCTTATGTTAAAAAACCACAAAGTTCTCAAAGTAAGTCCTCATTCCATTTTTCCTGGAGTATAACATGACAGACACCGCAACTTGTGCAGAATACAGCGGCCCGGCTCCTTACGGGGTCAGATTCCCGGGAGCACATTACACCAGTGCTCCATTCTCTGCACTGACTGCCTATCTTCTTCTGTGCCCAATTCAAGGTGTTGCTTCTCGCCTTTAAAGCCTTGCACAGCCTTGGCCCAATCTATCTGTGGGACCACGTCACTCCCTGGATCAGCCCCTGCAGTTTGCTGGGGGCACCTTCCTTAGCGGTCCCCTGAGTAAAACAGGGGACCACTATGGAGAGGGCATTCTCAGTGGCCACCTCACCTGTGGAACTCCCTCCCAAAGGAGGCTCGTCTAGCCCCAGACCTGCTGACTTTTTAGTCGGGCTTGTAAAACCTGGCTGTTCCGTCAAGCATTTGGTGGAGGGGATGGGTGAGGGAGGAGATGGGATGATTTTGGAGGGGAGGGGGGGAAAAGAGATTTTAATTGAATTATTGTTACTTTGTTTTTATTTGTTATAAGCAGCCCGTGGTCGGAGAGGACAGGGTGTATGAGTTTTAAATAAATAAATACATAAATAAATAAGACGGGAACCCCCCCCAACACACACACACACACACCCAAACTGAATAGCTATGGGGCAAGCTTGTTCACACAAAATACCCTATGGCAGCTGTGGGGTACCACTATCCAAGTCAGCACACCTGGGGTAGTTGCACCATTCATACGAACACACTCATATTTATTTTCATCACTAACATATTTGTTATTAGGAAACAGCATTAAAACTATTTTTGCAAAAAACTTTTCTAAGTTAGCCATACTCACCTGTCCTTGTTTAGATTTAAGTGCATGGATAAGTTGGATACCTCCTTCTACCACAAACTAGATACTAAATATCGTGGGCAAATTTCTGCAAAGCTTTAAACCCAGTCCCAGAAAAATGAGTTATGTTTACCCATATTGATACAAAAGTATTAAAATCATGAACTCTGCATACAGTGTTGCTTTCCAATGCAAGTTAGAAACAGAAAAATTACATACAAATACGCCTTCAACAAAACCCAGTTACTTGATCGTGAAATTGTTAGGGATAGGAAGACACACCCACCTTAGGGTATACTGCTTCTTAAAAATATTACTGTAATTGGAAAGAAAAAAACCTGAAATAAATCAAAATAAACCTAAACAAGATTATTCTGAATAGCAAAAAGGTTGAGCACTCCTTAAGAAGTTTCTAAATTAAGTCTCTTCTAATGCAGTCTCCTTGCAAGGAGCTCCAAGCACTTGACAGACTTTTTAAAGGAGGCTTCCTGTAAAGAGAAGGCATGCCCATTTTGGTCTTCAATGCCTCTGCTATGTTTTCTTTCGGGAAGAGGCTACGTTTGTGTTCAACAGACATGCGATGTGCTTGATTATGCTGCGACTGTCATAAACCGGATCTATCAAATGGGAAGGTATGTGCGCTGCACCCCATATGCTACTGGGGGGGTGGGGGGGCGTACACGCAAAGGGGGAAGAGGATACCAAAAACAAGGGGGCTGCATCTTTCTTTCCTGAAGTTTAGTGCCACAAACAAAAGAGACAAGTAAGCGTTCAACCCCCCCGCAGGAGCCGATAACTTCTCAGACATAGCCAGACGCCCCCACTCCCGACCCCAGTGCTGAGAGACTGAGTCAGAGCTGCCCCTCCGCCACGTAATTCTCCTCAAAGCCAGTCAGAGCCCCCCGTAATATTACGAAGGGAATCAGAACTGCCACTAGCGCAGGAGCAGCGCATTTGTCCAACCATAGAAGCGCACCCCGCCTCCCAGGAAGGAAACAACCCCCACCCCGGTGCCCGCGCACAAACTGAGCGGGGGAGATGGCGCGAGCGGTGCCCGGCCTGGCTGGCTCCCAGAGTCTCGCACCTGCAGGCCCTGTTGGCGGCCCCGGGCCCGGCTGCCCGTCCTCCCCGAAGATGAGCCTGAAGTCGAACTCGTCGTTGGCGCCGCCGCAGTTTGCCGTAGTCATCGGGGGTTTGGCCGGGGTTGCGAAGCGAGACCCCGTCGCGACGCCGGGCTCCTGGCTAGGTTCCCTCAGGGCCGCTGCCTCATAACACGGGCGTGAGGCGAAGAGGCAGTGAGCGGGCACCCGGCTGAAACTCCTGTCCCAGCTCCGGCTCCCTCACTCACTCCGACTCTGTCACTCACCAGCGGAACGGAGCGCTACAGGCTGGGCCGGCACTGCCCCCTCAGAAGCACCACCCTTCGCGCGCGCGCCACACCCCCTTATGCGCACTCGCACCAGTCGCCCGCCCCCATCACCACGCGCCGCTGTCCCTCACACTCTAGCTTCACCCACACATAGACACCGCCCCTCGTGCGCCAACCACAGTACCCCTCCCCCCATCTCCGAGCGCCGCTGTCCTTCACGCGCTGGCCCTGCCTCTCAGGCCCCGGCCACACCTCTCCCTCGCGCCATCCCACTAGTCCCTCTTCCTCATCGCCACGTGCTGCTGTCCTTCATGCTCTGGCCCCGCCCCGTACGCCCTTGCCTCTCATGGTTGGTCGCCTTCCTAGCCCCGCCCTTGTTGCCTCGCGTAGGCCCTGCCAACTTTCCCCACAGAAGGCTCTCTTAGACTGTTTGGCCGGTGACGTAGACACTAAGGCAACTCTCATGTCACTCAAAGCATCTAGCTGGGAGAAGGGGCGGGTTGGAGAGGAACGTCAAGGCAGGTCACGTGGTATGGGTTTGTTTTTCCCACCTTCCCTATTCCTGACCCATGGACCTTTGGGAGTTGTAGTCTTCAAGCTCAGACTTGAGGCGCGGCAGAACAGACGGTTGCTACCTTGTAAACAAGGTTCTTTGAGATGGCTCAAAACAGTCTCACAAATAGGTTTGCGCATGCACACCCTTCTCTTACCGGCATATACCAAGCTCATATTTTAAATTTCACGTGACGTTAACACGCCCCCACAGTATATAAGGTAGTCTCCCGCCTAAGCCCAACAGTTCCTTCCAACCTGTAAAGAAATATAAATTCCACGTGGGGTCCGAAGGGTGGGCATTTGTGAGAATGTTCGGAGCCATCTCGAAGAACCTTGTTTACAAGATAGAAACCTTCTGTTCTTCGAGTGGCTCCTCCCATTCTCACAAATGGGAGAGTACCAAGCCTAGATACAGGCGGTGGGGGAATTTATCCATTATAGAAAACAATTAGTTTAAGAGAGTATGGTAAAACTTAACAAGGTCGTTTATTAAATACTATGTAAACTGTAATAAAAAGTAGCAATAACTTCTGTGTATTCATTAAAAATACACAACACAAGATACCCTGTATCATCCTGAGACATAAAGTGGCTAACAAGTCTTAAAAATTGAAGAAAGAATAGAGACACCTAGCGAAGTGTCTTCCTGGGAAGACAAGTGTATAGAATAGTGTCTTATAAAAGTATGCTGTGAGGTCCAAGTAGCAGCTCTACAGATCTCCCGGGGAGAAATATTGGCAAAAGCCGCAGTTGTAGCACCCATGGCTGTCAGTGAGTGAGCTTTTAGATTGGGTGGTATAGTTAATCACCCACGCGTATAAGCACAAGAAATAGTCTGAACCAACCACTTGGCTATGGTTTGTGAAGATATCTTCTGACCTAATCTATGTAATGCAGGGGATATGAACAGGTAATCTGACTTCCTGCAGTCTCTGGTCTTGTCCAAATAAATACTTAAAGCCCTCTTAACATCCAATGTATGGGCTTTCACCATCTCATTGGAATCATGAGGGGGAGGTGCAAAAACTGGGAATACAATTTTCTGCTGCAGATGAAAAGGAGACACGACCTTCGGGATTAAGGAGGGGTGGGCTGAGATTTCTACCCTATCAGAGTAGAATTGCAGGTAGGGATCCTTAATGTTTATGGCTGCCAACTCACTAACCCTTCTGATTGACGTAATCGCAATTAAGAAGGTGGTAACGAGGTCAGAGAGTTCCGGGGGTTGAAACGGGTGTCCCGTCGGGAACTCCAGAACCAAACTAAGATCCCATTGAGCTACTGGAGTTTTTATTGGGGGGAAAGGTTATTTAAACCCTTTTAAAATCGTTTAACCTTAGGGTGAGAAAATAAAGATTGTGTGCCTTCTAGCTGGAAGCGTTTTGAAACAGCAGCTAGGTGGACTCTTAACGAGGAGTGGGATAGCCCCAACTCAGCCAATGATAGCAGATACTGTAAAAGCAAATCAATAGATACGTGTTCTATCGACTAGGATCTTTCAGATAACCAGTATGAGAACCTGGTAAATTTAGATTCATAAGACCTTCTAGTTGACTCCTTGATGTTTCCTTCAAAAGGCTCAGGCGTCTCAGGTGTTGGTAGAGCTTCTTGCAAAGGAAGGTCTTGCTCAGGTTCCTGTGGAGGATAAACATGAAGAGGTGGTTGCTCGATAATTTGAGACTTCTATTGTCTCCTTCTTTTAAGTATTCTCCTTCTTTTTTCCTGTCTCGCCAAAAAAATCCTTTTTGCGTCAAGTTGAAAAGCCATTGGTTGCTCCTTCGGTGCCAATTGTAGCGTCAACGTCGAGTGCTTGGTTGTCGACGTAGAAGTCTGCAATGTGGGGTGGAGTTGTCGACGTCGATGGGAGACTGACGACGAGGGCAGAGTGGAAGGAGGAGAATGTGTCGACGCCCGTGTTGAATGACATCGAGTGTGCTGAAGTATACCCGGCGCATCGTCCACTTGGGCGGGTGAATGGTTCGACGTCGTTGACTTTGTCTCCGATACTTTAATAAGTTTTTCCAAACGTAATAAGATTCGTCTGGAGTCCTCTTGTCTAGTCGACTCTTGCTCCCTGAAAAACCTGCAAGGGAACTTGGGTTCAGGGTCCTGGAGAGGAGGGAGAGGTAGGGGTTTTTGAGCCGGCTGCTGTCTGGGACTGGCAACCCACTGAATTCGAGGGGGCTGGTAGGGTGAACCCCTAAATTCTGCCACTGACTGTTCTTCCGCATTATCAGATGGGGAGGTAATGACCAGCGGCGATAAAGAGGTCAAGGGTGAAGAGAACTCACCCCACAGCAAAGCTTCCTCATCCTCTGATCCAGAAGGAGAAAACGAGTAAACTGCCACATGGGCAGGCTCTATCTCCTCGAACCACCTTCCCTTTTTAGTAGGAGGGGAGGAAGTAAGTCCTGCCTTAGACGTTCCAGGAACCTGAGGGTCAGGTATATAAGTCTCAGGGGCTAGAATAGTTTCTGAGATGACCACTTCAGCCCCGATACTAGTAGGTTGGGAGGAGGGGAATGGTACCCTCTTAACTGGAGACTTACATCTCTGGGTCTCCACTAATTCCTTTAAGAGAACAGGGAGCCTCATAGCCCTCTCCTTCAAAGCTCTCGGCTTCAAGGAATGGCAATCCGGACACTCCACTGGGTCATGCTCGGTACCCAAACAGATTAGGCACTGACTGTGCGGGTCCTTGGTTGTCATTTTGCTGTTGCAGGACGAGCATTTGAAGGAATGTTTAATCAAAGACATCACTAATAAGAATAAGAGCTATGGTAAATGACAGTAAGCCGCAAAGCGGTTGGAAGGAACTGTTGGACTTAGGCGGGAGACTACCTTATATACTGTGGGGGCGTGTTAACGTCACGTGAAATTTAAAATATGAGCTTGGTATATGCCGGTAAGAGAAAGGTGCGCATGCGCAAACCCATTTGTGAGAATGGGAGGAGCCACTCGAAGAAGAACCATGATGGAGGCTAACAGAGGATAACAGAGATGCCTGCCAAAACGAAAAGCTGAGCTAGCCTTAGCACCTCTCTGAGGGGACAATGGGATGGTAGTGGCTTTTGTGTATTATGGTTTAATTTGTATCCCACCTTAACGCTAAGGTGTATTACAACACATATAAGAACATAGTAGTGCCATACTGGGTCAGACCAATGGCCCATCGAGCCCAGCACCTGTCTCCGACAGTGGCTAATCTCAGCCACTTGGAGGAAGTACCCCATAGGCCACTATGGAGCAATCCATTCCCTGCTGTTCACTCCCAGCTCCTGACAGTAAGAGGTTACATTCCCTAAACCTACCAGGCTAATAGCTACTAATGAACTGTTCCTCCAGAAACTTGTCCAACCCTTTCTTAAACCCAGTTATACCAATGACCTTGACCACGTCTTCTGGCAACAAATTTCACAACTTAATTGTGCGTTAAGTGAAAAAATACTTTATTTTATTTGTTTTAAATCTGCTACCTGTTAGTTTCATGCAGTGTCCTCTAGTACTATTTGAGAGGGTAAATAACTATTTCCTATTAACGTGTTCCACACGCTCATGATTTTATAAACTTCTATCATATTCCTTCTCCGTCGCCTCTTCTCCAAGCTGAAGAGCCAGAACCTATCCCAGCCTCTCTTCATAAGGGGCTCCATACCCCATTTTTTGTTGTCCTCTGTACCTTTTCTATTTCTACTGTATTATTTTTTTAGATGGGGCGACCAGCACTGCATACAGTATTCAAGGTGCAGTCGCACCATAGATTTATATAGTGACATTTTCAGTTTTATTCTCTATCCCTTTATGAATAATTCCTAATGTTCTGCTTGCTTTTTTGATAGCCACCACACACTGGGCTGAGGATTTCAGTGTATTGTCCACAATGACTCCAAAGTCCTTTTCTTGAGTGGTAACTCCTAATTTAGAACCCAGCCTTGTGTACAAAAGTTTGGATTGTTTTTCCCCATGTGCATCACTTTGCACTTGTCCACATTAAATTTCATCTGTATCTATAAAAAGATATACATACATAAAATCATTTTTAAAAACTTTACTTCTGAAATTCCTAAGCTCTATCCCCACCTGCCAAACACTTGACTAACTAAAAAGGTCTTACATTGCCTCCAGGATAATGCTCAGTTGGGCTTTGACAAACTTCTAGGGTAAGGAATTTCCATAACTGGGGAGCAGCCGAGAAGAGTTCTCTGTGTACCTTTTCCATATGGCAGGGATGGGGAACCTCCAGCTTGCAGTCCACTTCCAGCCCAACATTCACTTCTCTTCAGCCTCTTTCACTTCCTCTGGACTCCTATTCAGTGAGACACAATCTGATAAATGTTTAATAGTTGGAGCTTAAATGCCTGGCTGCCAATAGTTTTGGGTGGTTATAGCAGGAGACAAGTCACACCTCAATGACCTGTACTTGTACTTCTCTTGAGCGACTGTTGAGCCCCTGTCAGACAGGATACTGAGCTCAATGGACCATGGGTCTGACCCAGTATAGCACTTCTTTTGTTCTTAAGACCCACCTTTTTTATGACCTGACCCACAGGCACTCAGATGGGCTGTGCTGAATGTGAACGCAGTGGGGTTGGATAAAAGTGCCATGCTCTGGGAGGCCAGAGAGGTGGAGGATGGACTAGGGTGGGGTGAGGTGCAGCGTGCCAGGGTTTTACCAGGGCCGAGGAGAGAGGACAGAATGATAGGCACAGGAACAGGGACCCGAAGGTTGTGTGGAGACATACTAAAACAATGGATGCCTGTTTGAAAAAATGGAGGCATGATGAATACCGAATGGAAATAATGGAGATTCATGAATGCCAAGAGGTCTGCACGGATGAGCTGGCCGACGGGAAAAGAGCCGGTGCAAATGGGGATCTGCCACAGCTTCTCTTGCGCATGTCAGGGCAGGATTTTGCACGCTGACATGTGCGAGAGAAGTCACGGCAGATCCTGTTCACACCAGCTCTTTTCCTGTTGGCCGGCTCCTCCATGCTGCCGCGTCTTCCCTTGCCCGTCCCGTTGCCACCATTGTCGCCGCTAGTGGGAACGCAGCCTATGTCTCTAAAAGGAAAGGAGAGTAGGGACGGGGTGGAATGGCAAAGAAGAGGCAGAGGTGTGTGTGTGTGCGTGTGTGTGTGAGAAATAAAAAGGGACAAGATAGAAAGACAGGGAGGGAACTAAGAAGAGGGTCTAGAAAGACACAGGTCTGATTAGAATTGCAGTAAAGAGGCCACCGGGAGCAACTGTAATGACAAGGGACTAGGTAGCATGATAAAGAGGACACCAGGAGCAGTTGGAATGGTGAGTGGACTTGACCCAATCCCTTGTCATTCCTCATCACTCTGTGCCATGCCTCCTTGTCATTCCAATAGCATGCCTTATCCTTCAACATATTCTCCATCATCCCCAGTGTTATTCCAATAGGTCCTTTACTCCATCCTTATCATTCCATGCAGTACCTTGACCCTGTCTCTTATACACATCTAGATGTGTATAAGAGACAGCTCCGTAACCAGACTCTATACCACAATCTGTCAACTTCAGCACACGAGTGATGCCACCGTTGCTCTAACCGCCGCCGTTCCTTATAATTCCATGCAGTACCTTGACATTGTGTACACACCTGTCTCTTATACACATCTAGATGTGTATAAGAGACAGGTATACATGCAATGAGTTTTCAGCTCTCAGCTTACATTGCATACATATTGCATTAATCATTTCCTTTAATACATTACATGTATTTTACATGTATCCCATGACCCATCACATACACACACATACACACATCCCTTTGCTCCTTCTTTGGCATCCACCTCCTCTCTACACTCCCTGCCTTTTAGAGATGCAGCTGTATTGTAACGTTTTGCTGCCTATTGATTACTATTAGCATTCAAAAATCCCCGTTATTTCCATTGACATTTGTGTTGCCTCTATTGTCTCCAATGGACTGTTCCTTATCAGATGTTTTAGTATATCCCTGCTGTAGAACCTGCCAGCTCTGGCAAGAAACATCATACAGTGGGTTTCTTGGGCTCTGCCTCCTGGTTTACATGCAGCCTCGCTCTGGCTTCTCTGTCCCAGCCCTGGTAAGATCCCGGCCATGCTGCACAACACACCAGCTCAGCATTCCACCCCCTGGGGTTGTGCCCTGACCCATGCTCTAGTGTTGCCCCTCTCCCAAGACTCCCCAATAACTGTTCCCTTCCTAGCTCCCAGGTTCAAGGGACTCACACTGCTTTGCAAGCCCACCACCCCTCCTCGCACCTGGGGAGGTGGGAGAGAATGACTTGCACTGCCTGGGGTGGGGGATATGGGAGGATGAGCTTGGGGGGAGGGGAAGGACCTGTGTTCCCCACCACCACCTCAGGAACCAGGGAGGGGGGCAGGTAAGGAGCCATGCTGCCCAGGGGAGGGGAGTTGGAGGGGGAAGGACAATAGGTTATATGGCCCGTGGCGCATTTTCAAAATGCCACTGTGGCCCCCGGGCCTGGTAAGGTTCCCCCCGCCCCACATATGGACTTGATGAACAGCTGGTACATGCAACCCTCAGGGGCTTTGATGTGACATAGGGCAGCAGACGGTCTTTCAAGTACATGGAGTCTAAGGCCATGTCGAACTCTATAGGTCAAAAACAGCATGATGAATTGTGACTTTAAAGCTACTGGAAGCCAGAGCAGACTCTGAAGCATGGATGTAATATGCTTGCAATTATCCACTCAGAGTGAAGGCGGGCTGCTGCATTCTGTACTAGCTGCAGCTTCTGAACAGTCATCAAAGGCAGCTCTAGAGCACATTGCAGTACCCTTTAAGGTTATAAAGTCATGGATGACAGTGGCTAGGGCCAAATCTGAAAGAAAAGACTGCAACCTTCTCATGAGTTTGTGAAAGGCACTAGTAGTCTAGTCAACATCACAGTCTGATGTTCCAGGCACAGCGATGGATTCAAGAACACACCAATGCTACAAGTTTGAGTGAACAAAGGAGGCCAGACCTCAACAATGTCAGGGGTTGCTATGCACCCAGGTCAGAGTGACATCCCACCATCATCATTTCAGTGGGTGTTTTCAGACGTGATGGGGCCAGTTGGCCCCGTCACGAAATCAATACATTGATCCCCCACCGGGATGACCCCGTCACGCCCTACCAGATGTGCTGGGGGATCCCGGCGGGGATTCAGGGAGGGGGCGGGGACGCGCGGCACAACGTGCAGCTGCACGGCCCCGCCGCCTCCACGCTCCCTGCCGCCCGCCCTCTGGGAAGACGGGCGGGCGGCGGGGCCAATGCCGCTGCAGCATCTGACCGACTTCGCCATGGCCCGGAATCCCGCCGGTGATTCCGGGCCGTCGCGACCGACCAGATGTTACTTTTCTTTGATCCCTGCTGGGAATCACTTTCATCGCACTTCCCAGGGAATTGGTGCGGCTAGCCCGGGAAGCGTGGTTGAAAGTGACCCCATGTGGGGATTGAGTGTGGCGAACATCTGGCAGCCACCAAACAGACGTGCGAGTCACAGTGACCACAGGTGGGTATTCACCGTGATTCACTGTGATCTCGTAACATCCAAAAATACCCAGAGTTGTCTGAATATAGCTTCAACCAGCTCATCCACATCCAATCCTCAATGACACTGAATAAGCATGAAGATGTTGGGACCCAGTTTGGATGAAAAAAAGAGATAGAGTTAGGTGTCATCAGCACATGATGGCACCCTACTCCAAATCTTGCCATATCACATAGGGTGATTTCAGACGTTATGGAGCCCGTTGGCCCCATACCGAAATCATCCCATTCATTCCCCGCCGGGGTCACCCCATCACGCCGTAACAGACGTGCCGGGGGGATCCTGGCGGGGAATCTGGGAGGGGGCGGGGCCGCGCGGCGCAACGTGTGGCCGCACGGCCCCGTCCTCTCCACGCTCCCGCCGCCCGCACTCCAGGGAGACGGGCGGGCAGCAGGGCCAATGCGGCCGCCGCGTCGGGCCGGATTCGCCATGGCCCGGGATCCCGCCGGGGATCCCGGGCCGTGGCGCCCGGCCAGACGTTACTTTTTTTGGGTCCCCGCTGGGGATCTCTTTGACCACGCTTCCCGGGACATTCCCCCCGCTAGCCCGGGAAGCGTGGTTCAAATTGACCCCATGTGGGTATTGACCATGGTGAACATCTGGCGGCCGCCAAACAGACGTTCGAGACACAGGTGGGTATTCACCGTGGTTCACTGTGATCTCGTAACGTCTGAAAATACCCATAGACATTTAATAGGAGAGTAGAAGGGAAGCAGGGATTCTCTCACGCCCTGACAAATGCAGGAGCTTTCAAAAAGCAACTAAACTTCCTAGATTTAGAATAAAAGAGTGGGTAAATCAATAGTACATTGTGAAATCAAAGTTTCATATCCCTCCCCATGAGATGCATATCATCCCTATCCATTTTGAGTTTTTACTACAGTCTGCGTATTCTGCCTGATCTTTAAGAGAGAATCTACAAAGAATGTTTCAGCATCTCAATAGGATGCCTTTCCCCAAGCCTTTAATTAATTATGTCCCACTTGGGTAAGCACCTTTTTGGGCTTAAGTAATTTCTTAAAAGTATTTGGCATACCTCAAATCCAGCTTCTGCTGAGGATAAGAAAAATCCACTATCTAATGAAAAATTAGAAAATTAATGGAGAATAAGTCCATGAATGACTGTTAGTCAAGTTGGTTAGTGGATAATACCTCTGGCTGATAGAGGTTGGGAGTGAGAAACGGAATGGATTCACTCCATACCTATCCTATTTTTCTACTCTTCTTTGACAGCATCCTTACTAGGTACTAGAGACAGGATCACAATTGCATTATCTTACTTCCCCTCATCTCCCTCTCTGTCTATATTAACTTAATACCCCTATTACCATTGGTATTTTGTCCACGTGCCATATTGCAACTTTATTATTTACACAGTTAAATCTCATCTACAGTACAGATCTCAGTGTTAAAAAAAATCATGAGTGAAACCTCTACAATCATGAAATTTAAAGTCTTATGATTTTAAACAAAATTGGAGTTCTACTTGTCTGCTGATTTCTGAGATTTTAAAGTACACTGCACTCACACTTTTCTCCATAACCATGATGGTGGCTGAGAAATTTCTCTTTTTAAAAAAAAGTGAAATTATGAGACTGTCACAATTTAGTTTATTTACAGTTTTCAACAATTTTGCATAAAAGCAAAAAAAAGCGCAAGATTAAAATTCTAATAATAGTTTATTAAAATAGATTCATAGCCACTCCTTTTCATTTTTTCTTTTTCCTTGGCTTTTGCATTAAGAGAGTATAATTTCTTATTTCATATAAAGCCACTTTAAAATTTTCATTAAAAGCCAGATTTTTTCTCCTGCTTAGTCCAGTTCTCTTTACCTCTCATCAATGGGGAAAACCATTTACACTATTGTTATACAAAGTGCATGGCCCATATATAGAGGTGGATAATATCTTCGACCACACTTGAAATTGCAACAATTTTGGCAGAAGTCTTGCAAATCCAGGCTATAAGGAACCACCTAAAATGGCAAAATTCATAATTAAATCAAAAGAACTGACAATCCTGAATACCTGAACCTGAAAAATCCATCCGTGGCCAGGACAGTTAAACATTAAGACTATGATTCTTCATAGCACCCATTTGATCAAACATTCACAAGATTTCTGGCATAATTATGCAGTCTTTTCTAAGTCTCTATTTGCAGAAGCATTTACTAAAGTTTCAAACTGGTATCACTTTGAGTTTACTAATTAGCAAACCTAGCTACAGCAAGGGCTATGTTAATTCTCCATTTCATTGTTGCTACTGAAACACCCATCTTCCTTTATCTAGGTGTTCTTATTACAAGCCCAGTGAGGAGAAACTAAGTGACATGCAAGCAGAGCAGCAGTATAACAAGGAAATAAATAACTTGCTGAAGACAAACAATGAGTGATCTTGAGGGTAATCATGACTATTAAAATATTTTGGAAAAAGATAATATGGTAGATAAGTGATTTGGGGAATGTAATTTACTTGACTTTTGTAAATCCTTTTGATAAGGCCACTCTCTACATAGTATATAATCGAGAGCTGTAGCTATGGAGGACTGCTCTTTGGGGATTAAAAACTGTGAGGGATATGAAAGGCAGCATCTTCAAGAACTACTCCTGCAGGTGAAGACACTTTAACAAGGTGTTCTGTACTTTTAAGTATTGGGACAAGGGGCATTAATAGATTAAGTGCTGGTTGGTTAGTGACTTGGATATTGAAAAAGACAGATGGATCAAAACAAACTGACTCAATTTAACTTGCATAATAATCAGACATGTACAGGAATAAACATTAATAAAATTAGTCTAAACTTTGGGCACACTCCTCTATTCATTAAAGCCACAGCTCCCATTGACCTTAGGAGTGGGGAACTGTACCCTATAGATATGTTCTATTGAGCTTAGACATTCAGTTTCCTTGAAACAATGGAAAGCAGAACTTAAGTAACTGTGGTCACAATCTGCAAATTATTTTTGGAGTAATCCTACTGATTTCAACAACACTGCTCTGGAAAAAGTCACTTCATGATTTGTCCATCAGTCTCTTCTGTCCAGTGTACATTAAGCTTAAAAAGTTAAATTTGCATTGAGAAGGCATAGAAATCTTACAGACTATAAAGCCTGAACAGCATTGCCTCATTTTAAAGGGGATGCAAGAGTGGAAGGAAAATATAGTATTATATATAAAATAAGACATAATAATAGATATGATATCTATACTACATATAGATAAACTAATGCTAAACAGTGCCAACACACACACTTAGTCCCTTTTCAAGCAGGCCATGGTGGGTAGGGGGATGGATGTGCACCCATTGTAGGTGGAGGTGGGTGTGCGGCTGTTCCCACGGGTGCACACCCATCTTCATGAACAGAGCAACTGGCATTGGAGCCCGTTGCTCCATGTGTGGGTGATGGGTGGAGCGTGCTTGTGCACTCGCCATCCACCCACCATCGGCACTGTTCCTATGGATGCCCCCCACCGTGAGCGTCGTTCGCACAGGTGCCACCACCTCCACCACACACGTGTGCAATGGGGGTGGGAGGTGCCCGTGTGAAAAGGCCCTTACTTAAACCGGGGAATCAGGAGTCAGACTATTATGAGGAACTAGCATATTTAGAATTCCCAGTATAAGAAACCTCACTACAGTATGTATTGCTTTTTATTAGGGTTACAATGTAGAAAGATGCAAAAGCTACTGGGGGTACTGAATAATGCTGAAATTTCATTTAATCTTTCTTCCTGCAATTGAAGACAATTCTAGTCATGCTTTAATGGGATTTACCTATAAAGCCCTATACAGCTTGGGCCCTACCTATTTGCGGGACCGCCTCACTCCCCGGGCTTTGGATCGGCCCCTGCGGTCTACTGGGGGCACCTTTCTCGAAGTCCCCTGGGTGTCACACTGCGCCACCACTTACCCCTTCTGTGGCGCGTATCTTGGGTTGCTAGGCAACCTGTTTGTAGCCAGGACAGAGTGGCAGCTCCAGCACAGCTTGCACAGCTGGCCGCCGTAGTACCCGCAGACGTAGCCCCACCCAGACGCAGCGCACAGCTGACGGGGCAGCGCAGGGTATAGAAGGAGAAACAGGCAATTAGGGGAAGTGCTCCTACCTGGCATAGGGAGGTTATAAGGTGCAGCAGGCCAATAGATCCCTGCCGGTAATCGTAAGAGAGGCTGGCCCCTTGATAGAGCTCGCTCTGTTGTGCCCTCTGCCTGTCTGTCTTGCCTTGTACCCTTTTGGTTTGTGTTTAGTTTCCCTGTTTCCCTCAGTGTACCCTCGTTATAGTTCTCTGTCTGCCTCGTGAGTGCCTGCATCCCCCCACTGTTCCATTACCTGCCTTCCCTTGTCGCCTCCCGTTCCCCTACCTATGTGTTAGCCCCTCCTCGTTCCTCCTTCCTTTCCACCCCCCTCCCCTACTGCACCGTGGAGTTCTGGGGTCCCTCCTACCCTCCTATTGTTTTGTTAAAATTTTCTATTGCATTTTATGTTGTATATTTTTATGGATATATTAGGTGCTCTGAGCTGTTATCAACAGGAGGGTGCAGGATAAAAATGTAATAAAATAAAATAAATAAAGAATAAATTTAACTACTCCTGAGTTAGTCTAAATTAGAGGCAAAGATGTAAATAATATCTCATTGTTGATTTACACTGGGCAAACGTGATGCTCAGATACGAACTGTAAGCACAGCTGCCGTATCATTTAACAGCAAAAGAACTGGATTAATTTAGATTAGTTGTCAAGTCCACTGATTTAGGCTATCTGTAGATGCTGTGATGGTGTGGTTACAACTAATTGAATTGAAGTTACTAATATAAATTATTGTAGGCTGCATCTCTAACTGATTTAGAGGAGTTTTTAAAAATGTTTGTTTGCTACTATTTTGAAAATATAGAAAGCAATGCAAGAGAGACTCTCTCATGTTAGAGGCATAGCTTGATGAGAATGGGCCCTTGAGCAGCAGATGGAACTGGGTCTCCACCTGCCTCGTCCCAGTATCAGAGGACACAGCAGGGTGTTTTTAGACAAGATGCTACCCCAGGAACCACAGAGCCCACTGCTCGTCTGAAGGTGGAGCGGGGGGATGTGCGCCCCCGTGAGCTGCAGAGCACCCACTCATGGCCACGCATGGAGCACTGCTGGGAAATGCGGAGTGCTCCATGTGGGGCAAGCCAAATAGCTCCCTGTGGCAATGGGCAACCATGGAGCCTCTGTCTATATAAACTGGGGTGGCCAGCCCCGCCAGCAGACTGGTCTGCTGTTCATAGGCACTGGGGGTGGGGTGGAGCAGCCTTTGCAAGTCACAAGAAATGGCTAGGAGTGCTGAGCAGCCTGGGTTCCCCAGCAAATTGCAAAGGGCAGCCCTATGCACTTCCCTCTCCCCCATGGTCTGTGGCAGGGAGAGTGCATGGTGGCTTGCCTTCATGGCTGGGTTAGTCACACTGGGAGCCACCCATTTAAATCCCTGCCCATGCACTCCACCTGATGGGGTGCCATGCTTCACAGCAGCCTGACCATGGACACCCCCCCCACACACACACATTACCTTGATTATATAAAAACACCCAAAGCTGCATCAGGGAGTGTGCCCCCCCACTCATGAGTCAGGGGCAGGGACAGGTGCAGCTTCACCACCTGTCCCTGTTATAGCTACATCTTTGCTGCTGGTGAATGTTCCCTCTTGGGGGCACAAGAAATGCTGGTGGAGAAGGATTTTATAAGAGAATATTACTTGGGGGTGGGGAGGAGGAAGAGGTAGTATTAAATTTAATTTTAATTTAATTTAATTTAAATTTATTAAAAGACTTAATATCCCATCCCTGCTGCCATAGGCAGCTCAGGGCGGCTTACAACAACATAAATCAACAGTTATAATACCATAAAATTATAAAAACATACCACTCCCCCCTCCCCCCCCTTCTCTTAAACCCTTGGAAGTGAGAGTAGAAAGAAGAGAGCCTCCCATCATTGAGCTCCCCTTCCCAATTTTAAACTACTCTGAGACCCTGTACATAGAGGCAGCTGAGCATCTAGCTACAGACCTGTTTACATGTACAGGCTACCTCAAGGTTCTTATCGCCAATGGCAACTACCCACTTTGCAAGCATTTACATAACCACACAGTGCTTATCCAATGGTAAGCTACCTCTATGATGAATAAGCAAGTGTTAGACGTAAAGTAGTCAGTAATGTAATTAATTAATATTCCGTCTCTGTTTGCATGATCACCTGCACTCTGAAGTAAACTACTCTACAGCATGCACTCCTCAAAAATAACTGCCCCCTACTTCAATTTAAACAATTTGTTCATGAGAAACCAAGAGTTGGAAGTTTAAAAAAAAGAAGAGGTAGTTAACTCCAGAATTAAGTAATTGAGTGAAAGGCTGTGTCCAAAATTACCATGTTAAAAAGATCAGAAGCTCAGGAAGAGGAAATCTGAGGGGACATTTGAAGCTAGTCTGGCTTAGCTTCAATACAACACTGCACAACACAAATGTTACATGCAGGATTGCCTCATTCCTGCACACAAATAGGGCTGAGTGCAGTTTATCAAGTGTTCGGTTGGCTTCAAGGAGGCAAATATGTGGAAAAGGATAATTGCCACAGAGGGCTAGTTCATCCCTTAAGGGGAACAGAAAATGTCCTTTCGGAGAATCTCCGGTTTCTTCTACTCTCTAACAGCAGATTAAAAGTACAGTATTTTTAATATGTGAGGATTATACAAGATGTTGTAGGGTGGGGAAAAGACTTTTGATTTGTTCATGAAACTGTACTATCCAAAGGGAAGCATGAATAACTGTAGGGGTTAGCAATGACATTCCCTAATCCTTTCTGGTGAAATGATAGTCAAAAGTCAAATATCCGGGTGAATCTTTTGTTTCTAACAATGAGACAATGGGTGAGAGTAGAACAAATTCCCCACACGAACTTTGCATCTTTCCTAGCTGCTAACCTCCAGTGTATTTCCAAGCCTACAAATGCCCCCATCGCTTTCTGTGCATCTAGGGAAGGTACATGGAGCAATAATGGGCTTGCCAGTTATCCAAGATCTGTAATACACCCATTACATGCAAATAACACTTGCAAGTAGGGTGGCCATACCTCCCCTTTAAAAGAGGATGCTTATGAAAAATACATGGTGCAAGGCTACATTGGTTCCAGGGCAGCCCTGCACCATGTATTTTTCATAAGCATCCTTTTTTAAATGGGATATAGGGCCACCCTACTTGCAAGAGAAGTGTTGTCTGTTAGGCTGAGACTAGGAGCCAAGAAATTCCAGCTCTATTCCTAGCACTGATCAGAGTCAGATAAAGAATTCTGTGGACCTGGGTACAAAGAACATTGCCCACCCCTCAAAAGTCATAGCTCCTACCAAGGTCCTCTTTGCCCTCTGTCTCATTACTAATGTGCCCCACCTGTATAGTGCTTCCTTGGAGACCCAGAACCAGTGAACTGGCTGCTCCCCTCCCTACATGTGTCACTTGCATCCCCCTCCAACCTGGCATGGAGGGAAGGGTTAGCACTGTGATCGCACAAAGCCACATGTGATTAGAAAGAGTGATGAGCCTGTCTGACCAAAAGCAGGACCAGTGTTTCAGGGATGTGCAAGAGATCAGGAGCAGAAGAAGTTTCAGGATCAGGGCCAGGGAATAGGGTCAAATGCAGAACAGACTCAGCATACAGGAAAGGTGAGGTAACAAGATAACCCACCCAGCTTATGATGCTGCCAGCTAGCCTTTATCTGACAGGCAACCAATCAGGAAACTGGACAGGACAAGAGACAAGGCTTGGTGAGGGCCAAGCAGGGAGTTGGGTGGGTGGCAGGGTGGCCAATCCAGCAAAGCAGCCCTATATGGAAAAGGCTGAGCATAGCCAAAGCACAGCAGTGGTGCAGAGGAGCAAGCCAGTGCCACAAGAGTGGTTCTCAGCTCAGCTCCTCACAGAGAGGTTAGGGTGCCAGCCTGCATCTCATGAGCTCTGGGTTCAAGCCATAGCTCTGGTGCCTGCATTGGTTCTCAATTGAGTTTTTCTGGGGGCCATTAGGCCCAGATCGTGTGCTTAAATCAACAAATGGATCTGATAGCCCTTTGGAATTTGGGACGATTTTGGTCAATATTCTCAGAGTATCTCTTAGTTTGGACTGCCCAAGTCAAAAACATTAGCTCTGATTTGAAGAGGTTCTGAGCATGTTCAACCTGGGAGCCTTTGGCTCTTAGTACCTCTGTAAATTAGGCCATTCCCATCCCAATTTAGTGGGGTCTTTGAAAATTTGGGCCATGAGCCCATGAGCCCATGAAAATCATCACCCCCTTTGCAACTTCACAGTGGGGCAAATTTGTTGTTTCCATTGATTAATTTGCATACCCTTTTAAGGTAAAAATGATCAGAGCAATCTAAGACATGTACCACAGAGGGGTCGGGTGATGCAGATAAATCTGTTCAGGTGATATCATGCACTATGCAAATGGAAAGACAATGGTGCAATAACACAACCAGCCACATGAAATTTGTAGTGTTTCATAACCTCAGCACCTCCATACTGTGCTATGTATTAAGATTCACTTCCACAGTTAGTTGAAGATTATATTATTTCCCATTTCCCTGTTTTTGCTTTTCCATCTCTGGCCACTTCATAATGCCATTATATCACCTAAAATAGGCAATCTACTACAGCTTCTGCTTGTGCAATGCTTAATCAAATGCTTGATGTTTTTGCCAGAGCAGCCAACTCCCTTCCCACAAAGAAGCCCAAACCTTACTAAGTGTACTCACTTACAATTGGCCGACAGCCTGTTTCTATCTCCACAGCTATGGTCATGTAACTAAACAGGCTGGAAACCAATGTGTAATGGGATTAGGCAACATACAAAAAGTGACACACACATTCTTGAATGAAAAACATCCACAATGGACACTTGCTAGAGTGAATTACACACCATGGCCATGATTCACAAACCACTTACTTCAAGTAGTCCCATTGAAGCCCGTAGGGACTGCTTGGAGTAAGTAGTTGGTGGATCACAGCGTGCTATAGCATAGAACTTCCCACTTCAATATGTAGACTTTGCTAGGAATTTTCAGACCTCCCCAAACTGAACCACTGAAATTTCTCCATTTTGTAGTCACCTTATTTTGTAGTCACCTTAGTAAAGGATTGCTAGATCATATTACTTCATGTGGAGTAAACCCGGCATTCTCCTACTATAGCTAACACTCTGCTGCAGACTGTTATTTCCTAGGATTCCTGGAGGGAAATAAACAGGGCCAGTCTTACCCTAAGCGAGACCCAGGGCAGGGAAAAAATGCGGGGCCACCTGAGCCTGGGCTTGGGGATGGGCGCCCTCCGCCGATCCCCAAGCCTGAGCGGCCATACGGATTCCGACCTGATCACTTACCTAATCCGCTGCCGGTGCTGCCGATGCTGCCGCCACCATCACTGCTGCCACCGCTGCCGCCACCATCACTGCTGCCGCCGCTGCCGCCACCATCACTGCTGCCGCCGCCGCCTCTGGCCTAGGCCCCACACTGGGTTCCCCCCCCCCCGCTGCGGCTGGCACAGTCTCTCAGCCAAGGGAAATGAGGGAGAGAGAGGCAGAGGCCCTGCCTCTCCCTCATTTCCCCTGGCTGAAACAGCAAGGCAGGCAAGGCAACGGAGGGAGCCAGTGACGTGAGGGAAAGGTGGGGCCTCTGCCTT
>QEPC01006915.1:512382-567853 GCA_003113815.1 Sphenodon punctatus | reverse complement strand
CCAGAGGAGGAGGCGAGTGAAAATTTGACTGTTTAGATGTGGGGTAAAAGGAATATGTCCCATGGAACAAATGAGGCGATATTTAACCATCCGCCCGCATGAGCCAGGGAACTTGTTCATACATAAGAACATAACCCCTTTAACGAGTTACCAGTTTACCACAGTCCTTAAGACTGCCTTGGGCAGGGGGCTGCTACAACAGCCACGGCCGTAGGATTGCCAGTCGAGGCAATTAAGGCAGTGGGGCAGTGGCGATCTACTGCCTACAAGAAGTATGTTAGACCTTACTGGTATTAACCAATTGTGTCTCCCGCACGTAGGAACTAGGTGGACCAGACTGGAGAAGAGAATGGTGTGGATCGTGGGCCACAGCCTGGTGCGTTGGGCCAGCAACGCTGCCTGAGGGACGGCATGGGACATCCACCTGGGTTTAGCCGAGAAGGCAATTATTAGGTGGCATGGAACCGGAGGGATGAGGTGGAACCAGTTAATTCCGAAGTTGAGGGTGCTCAAAGAAGAAGCCACACCACATATCATAGTAGTGCATTTAGGGGAGAATGATATAGCTGTTAGGAAAGGGGTTAATTTAATTATTAAAATGAAACAAGACATGTTGGTAGTTCAGAGTTTGGTTAAAGGGAGTCATATAGTTTGGACCAGTTTCATTCCTCGACTTAAATGGGGCAAGGCTATAAAGCCTGCAAAAATTGATAAAGCTCGGAGAAATATCAACCGAGAAATGGCAAAATGGATAGGGAGTATAGGAGGAACAATTATTCGGCATATGGACATTGCATACGGCCGACCAGATCTGTTTCGAGAAGATGGAGTACATTTGTCCCAAGCTGGAAATGAGTTGTAGTTGAAGAATCTGGCCTGTCATTTGAGGGAATTGTTGGAGTGAAAGGTGGTGTGTGTCGGGGGAGGCCGGGACCGGCTCCCCCTTGTTGGTGGGGGTCCAGTATGCTACAGTAGGCTAAATATAGGTAAGAATAGGTTAGGATGAGTCATCTCCTTAAGAGATGGGGAGATGACACCCAGTGCAATGCGGGGCGCAGCACGCACTGGGGTTACGACCCTGGGAGGGGTACCCAGGCGGGTCAGTAAGTACATGCACTATCTGCTGGCTTTGCGGGTAATTACCTCCTTACTCAAGCCCACAGTTGTGTTGGTCCCCCTTTCGGCTAGAGCCATGGTGCTGTTGAAGGGGGAGTTATGTTTGGGGTACTGACAAGGGAGGGCACATCCCTGTCAGTGCCTGAGTTAATAAGTATTTTAAGTAGCTAGCATACTGGACCCATTTTGCTTGTGCAATACCCACTGGCCTTGATGATGATTTGTGAATAAAGAGTGCGGCCAGTTTAAAACCAACTACGGTCTCTGTGTCTCATTGGGGGGGTGCGCCGGCAAGTAGCACAGTACAGACAATAGCAGGTTAAGCTTCCCCTCACTTAGTGCTTAATTTGTAATAAAAAAAAGTATCAGAGCTCAAGCTTGCCCCAAAACTCCCATCCCTTGGCCACAGAATTATGGAGCTCATTCAGTGGGGCCACCTCTACCCTCGCTCAGCATTTAGCGTGCATCCCCCTGCTCCACCATCAGATAGGCACTCAGAGGAGTGGTTACTGGGTGGCCATGTGTGGT
This sequence comes from Sphenodon punctatus, assembly GCA_003113815.1. Classification (NCBI taxonomy): domain Eukaryota; kingdom Metazoa; phylum Chordata; class Lepidosauria; order Sphenodontia; family Sphenodontidae; genus Sphenodon; species Sphenodon punctatus. The sequence goes on along the minus strand of QEPC01006915.1, from coordinate 566,209 downwards.
AGCATCTTGTTTAAAAACACCCACAGAAGCAATGCTAGAATAAACTGTAGTTTGGGGGAGTCAAAGGGTAGCAAAGAAAGACACATAGTATGAAGCTATTTTTTCCACCACATAGAGTGGTGGAAGGGATAGCAGGAAATATTTTTGGTGGGAGCTCTCTACCTCTTGACATCATCCTTGGGTAAACGTGACTTTTTTTAAAAAGCAAAAGCTAAAAATCCAGCAGGAAGTGAGACAACTCAACAGGGAATTCATAGAACTGCACAGGCCTGGAGATTGTCTTTTTGTATAGCCAACTCCCCCTCTATTTTTACAAACTCAAAGTCAAACAAGACGTATTGCCAAAAGAAAGGGAAAGCCCTTTCAACTCAGCTATCTGCTGCTGATTTGAGACTTCATTTGCGCCTATAGTTAAAAAAGAAAAACAGGCAGGAAATATCAGAACTGATTATCTTTTGGGTAACTGCTAAACGATTTTGATCCAAACATTTTCTCTTGTCTCGTTCAATTAAGTGGCAAAAGAACCATCAGTGGCTTGGCTTCTGCTGGAGCAAGAAGGCAGCAGGGGACAAGCCAGGCAGGAGTACTGTATGTACCACCCATGACCAATGCAATGCATGGCTTTTTCAGCATGCAGGGGGTATTAAGCTGCTCTGATGACTCTGACATGCTTTTGCTCAGCAGAAAAATGCTGGAGAGAGCAACAGCTGCCCTTCATGTTGTTCCCCTGAAGATTAATCCTCTGGGTTTACACAGTTGTTTGAGGAAGAGATTAAAGGAAGAGCCATTTAAAAAAACAGAGACCTGGGAACTCCAACTGGGAAACTGCCTGAGCAGATAAATAAGTTATACCTAACTATCTTGAGAGAATGCATGCCTATGGCTCTTGATAACAATACACAAGTGTCCCCACACGCTACTGCTCAAAATAGGGATACAACTTAATGCAGTCATCGAAGACAAAAGCATATTTCCTTTTTAACAAGGGAAAAGATGCTTTGGTTAGATGTAAAGGAGACAGGACAGAAATTACTGAGTAATTCACAATTTTTTTTAGCAATGGGCAAAGCTTAGAATAGTTAGCTGGGACAAGCAGTTAACTAACACTATGCTGGAGGCAAAAGTAATTCAAGTGATCTCTTTTATTGGATCAGCTCCCAGTCCCTATAGGTTTTTATCTTGCGCTTTGGACTTCAGAATATGGCTGCTAGATTTATAAGAAGAGGGTTTGCCTCTCAATACCAAGTGTCAATATCAGGGTTTGCCTCTCAATACCAAGGCCCATGAAGTGGTGGGGAGAAGATAGAAAATTCAATGTGCCTTTCAAAAGTTTAATCTGATCTAGAGCTGAAAACACTTCCAAATGAATCATCGTTGGACACTTACTACATGGTGCCATTACAGGGCAGAGGGTGTCTTCACATGAACAGCTGCCCCACCTCACCCCGGGTGGGCCATACATTTAAAGGTGGCTCGCTTGTCAGATGTGCAGGTGGAGCAGAGTCGGGGCAGGCTGTCCCTGTTCCTGGGCAGCCCTGACGGTGGTGTTCCGGAACGTACAGGTGCACCGCCAGCAGAGGAGGCAGCCAACCTCGGGTCACCAGCCAGGGACAGGGCTGCTATCTGTTTGCTCAGTGGATGGCTGCTGCAACCCTGCTCTTGCCTGGGGGTTGCCTCAGGATTTGGAATGCCATAAAGTTGTGGATAATTCACCTGCAACTCAATGGTGTGGAGAAGGGGGCACCATGCAGGCAGACCGTGGGCTACAGCAGCCACTGGGTCCGTTTAAAAGGGCTGCATGTGAGTAGATGCAGGGGTGCACTCCTGAACTTGCTCTAGGGGTGAGCACCCCCACGTCCATTAGAAAAAATAAATAAAAACCACCCAGAGTTCTGGCTCTCTGGGTGCCCTGGCTGTGCACTGCCAGATCTTAGCAAGATTAGATTTATTTTAAGTTTTAACGTTAATTGAATTTCCTGGGCTTATAATGCTTGTTTACTGATTAAATCCATTTTAAAGGCCTAATCAATGCAATTCCTCCAGCAACTAACATGAATACTAGTGATCAACATGTACCCTAACTGTTAGCCTACCTGCTATCCACTGGAGGATTGTTTCATGACTCTCAGCTGCTCTTCCTTAAAACGGTTTTCATAAGAGAAAAATAGAAACATTCTGGAAAGGAGAGGATGTTTGACTTGTGTTGATTTTCTGTGGATGCTTTGGGAAGGGAAAGTAATTGCCATGTAAAGCAGGAAGGATCCGAGTGTTCTTTTCAGTTTTCTAAGCATCTTACCCTTTCTCATGCTCCCAAGGTTGTCAAGCTGTGCCCCATTCTCTAATTTAATATAATAAAGGAATGGATCTCAGACTGGGAAGGGTTAAGAGAAGTTCTGTGCCCATAGCAAACCAACATTTATGAGTGTTCAGGAGGAGGAGGAGGGTTTGGAGGGACAACATATCAGTTTAGACTCTGCTTAATATCCTTAGCTTGAATGGATGCAGAATCCTGGGGTCTAAAAGCCAAAGGTATAGCACAGAGGGAAGGTTTTACACAGTTTATTTATTTATTTATTTATTTATTGCAATGTTTATATATCGCCCCCTCCTGCCCAANCTTTTTGTATAGCCAACTCCCCCTCTATTTTTACAAACTCAAAGTCAAACAAGACGTATTGCCAAAAGAAAGGGAAAGCCCTTTCAACTCAGCTATCTGCTGCTGATTTGAGACTTCATTTGAGCCTATAGTTAAAAAAGAAAAACAGGCAGGAAATATCAGAACTGATTATCTTTTGGGTAACTGCTAAACGATTTTGAGCCAAACATTTTCTCTTGTCTCGTTCAATTAAGTGGCAAAAGAACCATCAGTGGCTTGGCTTCTGCTGGAGCAAGAAGGCAGCAGGGGACAAGCCAGGCAGGAGTACTGTATGTACCACCCATGACCAATGCAATGCATGGCTTTTTCAGCATGCAGGGGGTATTAAGCTGCTCTGATGACTCTGACATGCTTTTGCTCAGCAGAAAAATGCTGGAGAGAGCAACAGCTGCCCTTCATGTTGTTCCCCTGAAGATTAATCCTCTGGGTTTACACAGTTGTTTGAGGAAGAGATTAAAGGAAGAGCCATTTAAAAAAACAGAGACCTGGGAACTCCAACTGGGAAACTGCCTGAGCAGATAAATAAGTTATACCTAACTATCTTGAGAGAATGCATGCCTATGGCTCTTGATAACAATACACAAGTGTCCCCACACGCTACTGCTCAAAATAGGGATACAACTTAATGCAGTCGTCGAAGACAAAAGCATATTTCCTTTTTAACAAGGGAAAAGATGCTTTGGTTAGATGTAAAGGAGACAGGACAGAAATTACTGAGTAATTCACAATTTTTTTTAGCAATGGGCAAAGCTTAGAATAGTTAGCTGGGACAAGCAGTTAACTAACACTATGCTGGAGGCAAAAGTAATTCAAGTGATCTCTTTTATTGGATCAGCTCCCAGTCCCTATAGGTTTTTATCTTGCGCTTTGGACTTCAGAATATGGCTGCTAGATTTATAAGAAGAGGGTTTGCCTCTCAATACCAAGTGTCAATATCAGGGTTTGCCTCTCAATACCAAGGCCCATGAAGTGGTGGGGAGAAGATAGAAAATTCAATGTGCCTTTCAAAAGTTTAATCTGATCTAGAGCTGAAAACACTTCCAAATGAATCATCGCTGGACACTTACTACATGGTGCCATTACAGGGCAGAGGGTGTCTTCACATGAACAGCTGCCCCACCTCACCCCGGGTGGGCCATACATTTAAAGGTGGCTCGCTTGTCAGATGTGCAGGTGGAGCAGAGTCGGGGCAGGCTGTCCCTGTTCCTGGGCAGCCCTGACGGTGGTGTTCTGGAACGTACAGGTGCACCGCCAGCAGAGGAGGCAGCCAACCTCGGGTCACCAGCCAGGGACAGGGCTGCTATCTGTTTGCTCAGTGGATGGCTGCTGCAACCCTGCTCTTGCCTGGGGGTTGCCTCAGGATTTGGAATGCCATAAAGTTGTGGATAATTCACCTGCAACTCAATGGTGTGGAGAAGGGGGCACCATGCAGGCAGACCGTGGGCTACAGCAGCCACTGGGTCCGTTTAAAAGGGCTGCATGTGAGTAGATGCAGGGGTGCACTCCTGAACTTGCTCTAGGGGTGAGCACCCCCACGTCCATTAGAAAAAATAAATAAAAACCACCCAGAGTTCTGGCTCTCTGGGTGCCCTGGCTGTGCACTGCCAGATCTTAGCAAGATTAGATTTATTTTAAGTTTTAACGTTAATTGAATTTCCTGGGCTTATAATGCTTGTTTACTGATTAAATCCATTTTAAAGGCCTAATCAATGCAATTCCTCCAGCAACTAACATGAATACTAGTGATCAACATGTACCCTAACTGTTAGCCTACCTGCTATCCACTGGAGGATTGTTTCATGACTCTCAGCTGCTCTTCCTTAAAACGGTTTTCATAAGAGAAAAATAGAAACATTCTGGAAAGGAGAGGATGTTTGACTTGTGTTGATTTTCTGTGGATGCTTTGGGAAGGGAAAGTAATTGCCATGTAAAGCAGGAAGGATCCGAGTGTTCTTTTCAGTTTTCTAAGCATCTTACCCTTTCTCATGCTCCCAAGGTTGTCAAGCTGTGCCCCATTCTCTAATTTAATATAATAAAGGAATGGATCTCAGACTGGGAAGGGTTAAGAGAAGTTCTGTGCCCATAGCAAACCAACATTTATGAGTGTTCAGGAGGAGGAGGAGGGTTTGGAGGGACAACATATCAGTTTAGACTCTGCTTAATATCCTTAGCTTGAATGGATGCAGAATCCTGGGGTCTAAAAGCCAAAGGTATAGCACAGAGGGAAGGTTTTACACAGTTTATTTATTTATTTATTTATTTATTGCAATGTTTATATATCGCCCCCTCCTGCCCAATGGCAGCCCACGGCAGTGAACAACATACCATAAAAACATATTACAAAAATATAAAATACATTATAATATAAAAATTGCAATTAAAACCATAGAACAGCAGAGACCCCAGAAAAAAATTACCCCTTACTCCCCCCTCCCAAAAAAGAAAAAAAACAACCCCACTACCCGTCCCCCACACCAGATGCCTGGCGAAACAGCCAGGTTTTACACTGTCTATGGAAGGAGGGGAGATCTGGAGAGAGGCAAACCTCTACTGGGAAGGAATTCCAGAATCACAGCACGGCCATCCTCAAGCAGCAATAAGCTCTGCCAGCAGCATTCCTTGTCTACACCTGGGTGGTGGGAGGTGTGTGGAGTGGGTGTGTTATTTAATTTATTTATTTAGCGTTTTTACCCCACCCTTTCCTGAAGCCTCAGGGTTTCCTGAAACTCCGGGGACCTCCAAGAGGATGCCCCCGGTCAACTGCAGGGGCCGGTCGAGGACATGAAGGATGAGACAGTCCCGCAGGTAAGTGGGGCCCAGGCCTTATAGGGGTTTAAAGGTAACAACCAACACCTTGAATCAGACCTGGAAGACTATGGGAAGCCAGTGCAGAAAACGGAGTACCAGTATAATGTGCTCCTGGCGACCCGTCCCCGCAAGGAGACAAGCTGCCACATTCTTCACCAGCTGCAGCCTCTGGGTCGTCATCAAGGGTAGCCCCATGTAGAGTTGAACTAAGGAGTTATAGACACATCCCTCCTTACACACAAGCACCGTTTCAAATCTGTCTAAAATCTTCTGAATAAATAAAAACAGTATCTTGTGGTTGTCTGATATTTCTATAAGGAAATATTAGATGGGCATTGCCTAAGGGAAGAATCAGAGAAGGATTCTGTGAGGGAAGGCTCAGATGCCAAACAAAACAAAAAGTATGGAATGGGTAGCAAGCTGAATAGCTTATTAATTATTAATTATTAATTATTATTATAAGCATTTATATAGCGCAAGCAATGTACCTGGCGCTTTACAGAAAATAAGATAGAAATGGTCCCTGTCCGAGAGCTTACAATCTAAAGAAGGGGAGGGGAGACAGGGAAGGGGGAACAGAGAGAGAGACAAGGGATGCTACATTCATGAGGATGCAAGAGCTCAGGTACACGTTCTTGGCTTGGTTACAGTAAACTGCTGTGGGGACAGTACCCTATAAACAGTTCAGAAATGAGTTACAGTCTGTAATTAGCCCACAATATCCTTCTGCTGGCAGTTTTGTAAGCAAGATCACAGCTTCCTTTATGGATGGGCAAGTTGGTTTGGCTTGTGTAAGGTAAGAACTTGCCCAAGCTTTGGTCCAGTTACCAATACGGTGGAAAGCTGCTACTTGCACCAAAGGAGCTAACTCTCCAGCCTCAAGCAGGGAAAATCTCCACCAGCAGCATTCCTTCTCTACACCGTGTGTGTGTGTGTGTGTTATTTAATTAATTTATTTAGCATTTTTACCCCACCCTTTTCTGAAGGTTCAGGGTGGCTCACAAAAATATAAAATACAATTAAAACACTAAAATAAAATTTGACAAAAAAACCCTTGCTCCAACCCAACCCCAACCCACCAACACCTCCCACCTAATCCCTATCTCCACCCTCCAAATGCTTTACTAAAAAGAAAAGTTTTGCACCACCTCAAAAAAATTCCCAGGCTCAGACTTGGACCTCCAGGGGGAGGTAGTTCCACAATATTAGGGCAGCAGCTGAGAACGCCCCCCGCTGCAGACCCCTATTGTATGGACAAGAGGAACAGGTGGAATCCACAGGAGAGCACCCCCGTGTCAGGGCTCGCCTCCGCCACAGGTTGTATTGGCCCCTTAGGGGGCGGGGCCGCAGCCGACGGGCGCAATATGACAGTATGGGGATGGAGGAACACGCCCCTGTGTGCACAGATGAGGAAGTCTCAGCCCCGTGCATGGCAAAGGGTGTGGGGGCGGGGCCCCGACAGGCACTGCAAGAGACAGGCGGGGTGGGGGCCTCCAGCGCATTACACCGCTCTGCATGGCCACGGGCACGAGGGGGCACGGCTAGCCCTACTTAAGGGCAGTTAAAAAACCACAGCACTGCCGGTGATCAGAATCGCTGTGAGACTGGCCCCTGTGTGCATTGTATCTTCTTCCTTGAAGCTAAGTAATGGAGTGTGTGGGTGGGTGGGTGCATGTGCATGTGTGTGTGTGTGTGTGTGAACGGGTGGCTGAGTGAGTAGGTGGTTGGGGTGACCTTGCTAGTGTGAGCAGAATCATGGTGTGGGCGGTGACAAGGTGGGTGAGTGTGACACTGTGGGTGGATCCCATTCCCCCTCTCCTGCTCCGTCTGGGTTCCCTCCCCTTGGATGTTGTGGTGGAAGTATGCTGTGGGGCTCCTCCCTTATGTTCCCAGGGTCTTGCTCCCGCCTTCCTTCTCATGNGAATCCTTGGCCCCCAGAACAAGGGCCACCTACAGTAGGGCGCTCCAGGAGTTCCAAGAATACAGGTCTCAAAAAGGATGGGGTATGGACTTCCCCATAAGGGAGCCAGAAATCTTACAGCTCGCCATGTACCTCCGACAAAAAGGAGGTACTATAGGGGGGAAGATAGTGGCCCTAGCCTTTTCCAGCAGGATGAAAGGATACCCCTCCCCAGATAAAGGTTTTTATATGAAGTGCATGCTCGAAAGCTGGGCCAGAGCGGCCCCGGCCCGGTTAGTAACCGGGCCCCCATCGCTACAACCATATTAATGAGGATTATGGGAGCCTTACCTGATGTGTCATAATGCCTTCGAGACACAGTTGTTTATCACAGTATACGCCATAACATATTTTGGGGGTTTTAGAATAAGTGAGGTGGTTGCATCATCCCTCAGGGACACCTCAGGCCGGGCATTAGGGATAAAAGACCTCAAGTGGACCCCCGAGGCCTTGTCCCTGTGGCTGAAACTATCAAAAAATGACCAGAGGAGGAGGCGAGTGAAAATTTGACTGTTTAGATGTGGGGTAAAAGGAATATGTCCCATGGAACAAATGAGGCGATATTTAACCATCCGCCCACATGAGCCAGGGAACTTGTTCATACATAAGAACATAACCCCTTTAACGAGTTACCAGTTCAACGCAGTCCTTAAGGCTGCCTTGGGCAGGGCAGGCCTCCCCCCGAGTGACTTTGGGTCACACTCCTTTAGGATAGGAGCCGCTACAACAGCTGCGACCATAGGATTGCTAGTCGAGGCAATTAAAATAGTGGGGCGGTGGCGATCTACTGCCTACAAGAAGTATGTTAGATCTTACTGGTATTAACCAATTGTGTCTCCCGTGCGTAGGAACTAGGTGGACCGGGCTGGAGAAGAGAATGGTGTGGATCATGGGCCACAGCCTGGTGCGTTGGGCCAGCAACGCTACCCGAGGGACGGCATGGGGCATCCACCTGGGTTTAGCCAAGAAGGCAATTATTAGGTGGCATGGAACCGGAGGGATGAGGTGGAACCAGTTAATTCTGAAGTTGAGGGCGCTCAAAGAAGAAGCCACACCACATATCATAGTAGTGCATTTAGGGGAGAATGATATAGCTGTTAGGAAAGGGGTTAATTTAATTATTAAAATGAAACAAGACATGTTGGTAGTTCAGAGTTTGGTTAAAGGGAGTCATATAGTTTGGACCAGTTTCATTCCTCGACTTAAATGGGGCAAGGCTATAAAGCCTGCAAAAATTGATAAAGCTCGGAGAAATATCAACCGAGAAATGGCAAAATGGATAGGGAGTATAGGAGGAACAATTATTCGGCATATGGACATTGCATACGGCCGACCAGATCTGTTTCGAGAAGATGGAGTACATTTGTCCCAAGCTGGAAATGAGTTGTAGTTGAAGAATCTGGCCTGTCATTTGAGGGAATTGTTGGAGTGAAAGGTGGTGTGTGTCGGGGGAGGCCGGGACCGGCTCCCCCTTGTTGGTGGGGGTCCAGTATGCTACAGTAGGCTAAATATAGGTAAGAATAGGTTAGGATGAGTCATCTCCTTAAGAGATGGGGAGATGACACCCAGTGCAATGCGGGGCGCAGCACGCACTGGGGTTACGACCCTGGGAGGGGTACCCAGGCGGGTCAGTAAGTACATGCACTATCTGCTGGCTTTGCGGGTAATTACCTCCTTACTCAAGCCCACAGTTGTGTTGGTCCCCCTTTCGGCTAGAGCCATGGTGCTGTTGAAGGGGGAGTTATGTTTGGGGTACTGACAAGGGAGGGCACATCCCTGTCAGTGCCTGAGTTAATAAGTATTTTAAGTAGCTAGCATACTGGACCCATTTTGCTTGTGCAATACCCACCGGCCTTGATGATGATTTGTGAATAAAGAGTGCGGCCAGTTTAAAACCAACTACGGTCTCTGTGTCTCATTGGGGGGGTGCGCCGGCAAGTAGCACAGTACAGACAATAGCAGGTTAAGCTTCCCCTCACTTAGTGCTTAATTTGTAATAAAAAAAAGTATCAGAGCTCAAGCTTGCCCCAAAACTCCCATCCCTTGGCCACAGAATTATGGAGCTCATTCAGTGGGGCCACCTCTACCCTCGCTCAGCATTTAGCGTGCATCCCCCTGCTCCACCATCAGATAGGCACTCAGAGGAGTGGTTACTGGGTGGCCATGTGTGGTAGCATCTTGTTTAAAAACACCCACAGAAGCAATGCTAGAATAAACTGTAGTTTGGGGGAGTCAAAGGGTAGCAAAGAAAGACACATAGTATGAAGCTATTTTTTCCACCACATAGAGTGGTGGAAGGGATAGCAGGAAATATTTTTGGTGGGAGCTCTCTACCTCTTGACATCATCCTTGGGTAAACGTGACTTTTTTTAAAAAGCAAAAGCTAAAAATCCAGCAGGAAGTGAGACAACTCAACAGGGAATTCATAGAACTGCACAGGCCTGGAGATTGTCTTTTTGTATAGCCAACTCCCCCTCTATTTTTACAAACTCAAAGTCAAACAAGACGTATTGCCAAAAGAAAGGGAAAGCCCTTTCAACTCAGCTATCTGCTGCTGATTTGAGACTTCATTTGAGCCTATAGTTAAAAAAGAAAAACAGGCAGGAAATATCAGAACTGATTATCTTTTGGGTAACTGCTAAACGATTTTGAGCCAAACATTTTCTCTTGTCTCGTTCAATTAAGTGGCAAAAGAACCATCAGTGGCTTGGCTTCTGCTGGAGCAAGAAGGCAGCAGGGGACAAGCCAGGCAGGAGTACTGTATGTACCACCCATGACCAATGCAATGCATGGCTTTTTCAGCATGCAGGGGGTATTAAGCTGCTCTGATGACTCTGACATGCTTTTGCTCAGCAGAAAAATGCTGGAGAGAGCAACAGCTGCCCTTCATGTTGTTCCCCTGAAGATTAATCCTCTGGGTTTACACAGTTGTTTGAGGAAGAGATTAAAGGAAGAGCCATTTAAAAAAACAGAGACCTGGGAACTCCAACTGGGAAACTGCCTGAGCAGATAAATAAGTTATACCTAACTATCTTGAGAGAATGCATGCCTATGGCTCTTGATAACAATACACAAGTGTCCCCACACGCTACTGCTCAAAATAGGGATACAACTTAATGCAGTCGTCGAAGACAAAAGCATATTTCCTTTTTAACAAGGGAAAAGATGCTTTGGTTAGATGTAAAGGAGACAGGACAGAAATTACTGAGTAATTCACAATTTTTTTTAGCAATGGGCAAAGCTTAGAATAGTTAGCTGGGACAAGCAGTTAACTAACACTATGCTGGAGGCAAAAGTAATTCAAGTGATCTCTTTTATTGGATCAGCTCCCAGTCCCTATAGGTTTTTATCTTGCGCTTTGGACTTCAGAATATGGCTGCTAGATTTATAAGAAGAGGGTTTGCCTCTCAATACCAAGTGTCAATATCAGGGTTTGCCTCTCAATACCAAGGCCCATGAAGTGGTGGGGAGAAGATAGAAAATTCAATGTGCCTTTCAAAAGTTTAATCTGATCTAGAGCTGAAAACACTTCCAAATGAATCATCGCTGGACACTTACTACATGGTGCCATTACAGGGCAGAGGGTGTCTTCACATGAACAGCTGCCCCACCTCACCCCGGGTGGGCCATACATTTAAAGGTGGCTCGCTTGTCAGATGTGCAGGTGGAGCAGAGTCGGGGCAGGCTGTCCCTGTTCCTGGGCAGCCCTGACGGTGGTGTTCTGGAACGTACAGGTGCACCGCCAGCAGAGGAGGCAGCCAACCTCGGGTCACCAGCCAGGGACAGGGCTGCTATCTGTTTGCTCAGTGGATGGCTGCTGCAACCCTGCTCTTGCCTGGGGGTTGCCTCAGGATTTGGAATGCCATAAAGTTGTGGATAATTCACCTGCAACTCAATGGTGTGGAGAAGGGGGCACCATGCAGGCAGACCGTGGGCTACAGCAGCCACTGGGTCCGTTTAAAAGGGCTGCATGTGAGTAGATGCAGGGGTGCACTCCTGAACTTGCTCTAGGGGTGAGCACCCCCACGTCCATTAGAAAAAATAAATAAAAACCACCCAGAGTTCTGGCTCTCTGGGTGCCCTGGCTGTGCACTGCCAGATCTTAGCAAGATTAGATTTATTTTAAGTTTTAACGTTAATTGAATTTCCTGGGCTTATAATGCTTGTTTACTGATTAAATCCATTTTAAAGGCCTAATCAATGCAATTCCTCCAGCAACTAACATGAATACTAGTGATCAACATGTACCCTAACTGTTAGCCTACCTGCTATCCACTGGAGGATTGTTTCATGACTCTCAGCTGCTCTTCCTTAAAACGGTTTTCATAAGAGAAAAATAGAAACATTCTGGAAAGGAGAGGATGTTTGACTTGTGTTGATTTTCTGTGGATGCTTTGGGAAGGGAAAGTAATTGCCATGTAAAGCAGGAAGGATCCGAGTGTTCTTTTCAGTTTTCTAAGCATCTTACCCTTTCTCATGCTCCCAAGGTTGTCAAGCTGTGCCCCATTCTCTAATTTAATATAATAAAGGAATGGATCTCAGACTGGGAAGGGTTAAGAGAAGTTCTGTGCCCATAGCAAACCAACATTTATGAGTGTTCAGGAGGAGGAGGAGGGTTTGGAGGGACAACATATCAGTTTAGACTCTGCTTAATATCCTTAGCTTGAATGGATGCAGAATCCTGGGGTCTAAAAGCCAAAGGTATAGCACAGAGGGAAGGTTTTACACAGTTTATTTATTTATTTATTTATTTATTGCAATGTTTATATATCGCCCCCTCCTGCCCAATGGCAGCCCACGGCAGTGAACAACATACCATAAAAACATATTACAAAAATATAAAATACATTATAATATAAAAATTGCAATTAAAACCATAGAACAGCAGAGACCCCAGAAAAAAATTACCCCTTACTCCCCCCTCCCAAAAAAGAAAAAAAACAACCCCACTACCCGTCCCCCACACCAGATGCCTGGCGAAACAGCCAGGTTTTACACTGTCTATGGAAGGAGGGGAGATCTGGAGAGAGGCAAACCTCTACTGGGAAGGAATTCCAGAATCACAGCACGGCCATCCTCAAGCAGCAATAAGCTCTGCCAGCAGCATTCCTTGTCTACACCTGGGTGGTGGGAGGTGTGTGGAGTGGGTGTGTTATTTAATTTATTTATTTAGCGTTTTTACCCCACCCTTTCCTGAAGCCTCAGGGTTTCCTGAAACTCCGGGGACCTCCAAGAGGATGCCCCCGGTCAACTGCAGGGGCCGGTCGAGGACATGAAGGATGAGACAGTCCCGCAGGTAAGTGGGGCCCAGGCCTTATAGGGGTTTAAAGGTAACAACCAACACCTTGAATCAGACCTGGAAGACTATGGGGAGCCAGTGCAGAAAACGGAGTACCAGTATAATGTGCTCCTGGCGACCCGTCCCCGCAAGGAGACAAGCTGCCACATTCTTCACCAGCTGCAGCCTCTGGGTCGTCATCAAGGGTAGCCCCATGTAGAGTTGAACTAAGGAGTTATAGACACATCCCTCCTTACACACAAGCACCGTTTCAAATCTGTCTAAAATCTTCTGAATAAATAAAAACAGTATCTTGTGGTTGTCTGATATTTCTATAAGGAAATATTAGATGGGCATTGCCTAAGGGAAGAATCAGAGAAGGATTCTGTGAGGGAAGGCTCAGATGCCAAACAAAACAAAAAGTATGGAATGGGTAGCAAGCTGAATAGCTTATTAATTATTAATTATTAATTATTATTATTATTATTATAAGCATTTATATAGCACAAGCAATGTACCTGGCGCTTTACAGAAAATAAGATAGAAATGGTCCCTGTCCGAGAGCTTACAATCTAAAGAAGGGGAGGGGAGACAGGGAAGGGGGAACAGAGAGAGAGACAAGGGATGCTACATTCATGAGGATGCAAGAGCTCAGGTACACGTTCTTGGCTTGGTTACAGTAAACTGCTGTGGGGACAGTACCCTATAAACAGTTCAGAAATGAGTTACAGTCTGTAATTAGCCCACAATATCCTTCTGCTGGCAGTTTTGTAAGCAAGATCACAGCTTCCTTTATGGATGGGCAAGTTGGTTTGGCTTGTGTAAGGTAAGAACTTGCCCAAGCTTTGGTCCAGTTACCAATACGGTGGAAAGCTGCTACTTGCACCAAAGGAGCTAACTCTCCAGCCTCAAGCAGGGAAAATCTCCACCAGCAGCATTCCTTCTCTACACCGTGTGTGTGTGTGTGTGTTATTTAATTAATTTATTTAGCATTTTTACCCCACCCTTTTCTGAAGGTTCAGGGTGGCTCACAAAAATATAAAATACAATTAAAACACTAAAATAAAATTTGACAAAAAAACCCTTGCTCCAACCCAACCCCAACCCACCAACACCTCCCACCTAATCCCTATCTCCACCCGCCAAATGCTTTACTAAAAAGAAAAGTTTTGCACCACCTCAAAAAAATTCCCAGGCTCAGACTCGGACCTCCAGGGGGAGGTAGTTCCACAATATTAGGGCAGCAGCTGAGAACGCCCCCCGCTGCAGACCCCTATTGTATGGACAAGAGGAACAGGTGGAATCCACAGGAGAGCACCCCCGTGTCAGGGCTCGCCTCCGCCACAGGTTGTATTGGCCCCTTAGGGGGCGGGGCCGCAGCCGACGGGCGCAATATGACAGTATGGGGATGGAGGAACACGCCCCTGTGTGCACAGATGAGGAAGTCTCAGCCCCGTGCATGGCAAAGGGTGTGGGGGCGGGGCCCCGACAGGCACTGCAAGAGACAGGCGGGGTGGGGGCCTCCAGCGCATTACACCGCTCTGCATGGCCACGGGCACGAGGGGGCACGGCTAGCCCTACTTAAGGGCAGTTAAAAAACCACAGCACTGCCGGTGATCAGAATCGCTGTGAGACTGGCCCCTGTGTGCATTGTATCTTCTTCCTTGAAGCTAAGTAATGGAGTGTGTGGGTGGGTGGGTGCATGTGCATGTGTGTGTGTGTGTGTGTGAACGGGTGGCTGAGTGAGTAGGTGGTTGGGGTGACCTTGCTAGTGTGAGCAGAATCATGGTGTGGGCGGTGACAAGGTGGGTGAGTGTGACACTGTGGGTGGATCCCATTCCCCCTCTCCTGCTCCGTCTGGGTTCCCTCCCCTTGGATGTTGTGGTGGAAGTATGCTGTGGGGCTCCTCCCTTATGTTCCCAGGGTCTTGCTCCCGCCTTCCTTCTCATGTTCCCCGCACCTACTTCTTCCCTGAGCACTGTAAGTGCGTGGCTAGTTATCTCTAATAGTGTGGATACGTGGGGGACTAACGTGTGTGAAAGACCTTCAGCGAGTGGAGGGACTCCACTTCGGGCCTTGCTGGTCTCCCCCCTGTGATGATCTGGCCTCTTCCTGGTTGGGAAGTACAGGGCCATCTAAGATCCTGAGGGGTTGTTTTTCCCATCTCATGAAAGTGGAGTCCCCAGCGCGTGCGAGAAAAAGAGCAAGGGGACGAGGTGAGCAGGCTTTCTGGGTCCACGGTTCCCCTTTAGAGTTCCCCAACCCTAACACGTTGACTGACCACAGGGGCTGGGACGCATGGTAGGACAGGTAGTCTTTCAGATATGTGGGGCCCAGGCCGTCTAGGGCTTTAAAGGTCAAAACCAGCATCTTGAATTGTGCCCAGAAAGCTATAGGTAGCCAGTGCAGACTCTGGAGCACCGATGTAATGTGCTCCCGGCGACCCATCCCTGAAAGGAGCTGGGGCATCGCATTCTGCACCTGCTGCAGCTTCCGAACAGTTGTCAAGGGCAGCAGCCTCACGTAGAGCGTGTTGCAGTAATCTAGTCATGAGGTGATGAAAGCATGGATGACAGTGGCCAAGTCCAATTCAGAAAGAAAAGGATGCAGTCTCCTCACCAGATGGAGTTGGTGAAAAGCACTCCTGGCCACCACTGCAACCTGAAGATCCAGGTGCAGCAAGGGGTCCAGAAGCACTCCAAGGCTCCGGACCTGAGTGACCAAAGGGGGCCAGACCTCATCAATAATAAGAGTCACAGTTCCACCTAAATCACAGGTATGGGTATGGCCAACCATCATCACTTCAGTCTTGTCAGGATTCAACCTCAACATAATCATAGATGCATCTCCCAGAACAGGGAGGTCTGAGATGGATGTCAATTTCAGCTTTCCCAGGAAACCTTTATTTGGAGCTGGACACAGGCAAGTGCAGATTGTGGGTGTTTTCAGACGTGACAATAGCCTGCAATTCCACACTTTAACCTGCATGGAATTACGGGCCACTGTCACTTCTGAAACTGTTAACCTTAGTTGACACATAAGCACCAACATGGCTTGGAAACAGCTGCCGGATCTGGAGTAAAGCAGGCTATCATGTCTGATAGCTTTACTTACTGCAGTCTGGAATGGCGGTGGGGACTGGGCGCCATGGTGGCTGTCATTGGCCGCCATGGCCACCCATCAGCTGGGGTGTGTGTTGCTCGACGCAATGCAGGGGTGGGGACGGGCGGATGAGCATCTTTTCATCTCCCCCCTCCCTCCCTGGCTCAGCCGCCGTTATGTTTGTTCGGTGACTGTGCCAGATCCCCACCAGAATGACAGCTTCCACCACTGCCTAGGGAAGACTGTGGCAGTGGGAAGAAGCCATCACGTCTGAAAACGCCCTGTGTGGGCCACACAGGGCCCTATGTGCTGGGGAGGAGTGGGGGCAGCAGGGAGTGCCCCAGTACCTGGGAACCGTGAGTAAACTTGAAATGACAATCTCTCTGTGTGTTAGAAACACTGATGTAACATACATGACAATGAAACCTCAATTGTACGCAGCCTCAGTCTATGGAAGAAGGTGCACAATGATTCAGAAGGGGGCCACTGACACACAGAGCCCATGCATAAGTTGGAAACAACAACCTATAAATAGCATGCAGGTCTGCAATGCAGGGAGACCAGATCCTTGAAGTGATGTTATGTTCAACTGAACATCAACAATTAAATGATGTGACGATTTACCTTTTCCTAACGGGTAAGCCAGTGTGATGTCAAACATCCCGGTTAATGGGGGCCACACCACCATCTCACATGGACCCAGCATCTCTTGATCTGGCCCTGTCTTTTAAACTCTTTTCAAAATTAATCACTGGCTTGACTTGTAACAATCCATGCTCTCGCCACCCCAAATATTCTAGTAATGGTTACATCCTTGGACACAGAGGATGCCACCAGGGCAAATTCCTAGAGAAAATAAGGAAAAGGAGAAGTTGAACAAATTACTTTCAGATTGGAAGGAATCAAACTGGAGAAGCAGAATGGAGCCTTAGAGTAATGTATAGGGTGTATTTTAACATGTTAACTAAGAAACATTAGATAACACCTGTAAATAGGCAAACACATGCGTGCCCAGAACAAAAGCATAGGGTTAAGCTCCATCGCTATCAAGTGTTCACACCTGTGTTAGCCTGTCTACACAAAGATTTTGACATCTTAGCTAATATGTTCAAAACAAACCCTTTTCATACAAGCCAACCCATTATACAGACACATCTTTAGGGAGCTTGGAAATCCTGGGTGAGGACTGGTCCTCCTGCTAATGACAGTGTCTGAAGGGAGGGAGAACTCGGTGCCAAGTCTGCCCCAGAGAGCGGCCCATAAAGGTTAGTGGTGAGCAGGAAGTCGCTTGAGCGAGCTTGTTCTTTTCCTGTGGGTTTTCCACTTCAGTTGAGAGGAGCTAGGGGTTCATTTGTTTGGTAAAGGGATGAAAGGATGGACTTTGGGATGCCTTTTCACCCTCGAACTTGAGAATTTCTGAAAGATTTGCCAAGAACAGAGTTAGATTTGGAAGAAACCAGAGGATATGACCGGTTATAAAATAATGAAATCTTTGTTTCAAAGTACAAATCAACCTGCAAAGCTGTTAGTGGGGAAGGGTCCTGCCACACAAGCTCACTCAACCATAGCGTAACCAAGCTCTAACCAGGAAGAACCTGGAATAAATGCCCATCAGTATAGTATGTGGACCCTTGAAGCCTCAAAGAGACTAGGCCCTTATCATCATTGGGCGCAGAGTGAGGTGTAAGGCCGAAGCCTATGATTTTCCCTGCCAAATCCCACTCACGCACATTCATGCAGGGAGGGGGGTAGGGGAACAAGTGTGTGATCAGGTGTGGGAAGGAAGGCAGGGCCCAAGGATCACACAAGGGGAAGTAGGAGGTACACACACACGGACGGGAAGGAGTCCCCAGGAAAGAGGGGGGGAGGCACCCACGCACTCACCCACCACCTCCCACGCACTCACCCACCACCTGCTTCCATGCCTCACTTGCAGACCCCAGGGGAAGGGAAACACCCAGGAACCATTAATAAAATACACACCCATGTATTATCACAAACACAAGAAAGGTATACACGCGAATACAATCACAAGGCACTCAATTTCCAGGCAAGAAAGCATTTATCTCTCAGGCAGGGACCAGCGTCTCTCTCTGATTACCGGCGCTGTCTACAGGCAGCGCCAGCTTCTTATCCTTGAGGACCCATCCCCTGACGTGCCTGGAGCCATGCGGAACACTGCAACAGCCCAGGCTCTGATTCCATGCTCCGCGCCGCACCTGGAAGTGCGGTTGCGCTGCTGCTGGAGGGTTCGGTTGCTGTAGCAACTGAAGATGCAGGCGGCTCCGGGGAATCCGTGGCAGGTGGTATTGCGGGGGCGGCCGGAGCGGACCTGGGTAGGGGGACCCCGAGGCATCGCAGGTGCCGTACTCTAACGAAAGCAGGGACTTGCAAAACCACAGAGTCTTTTCCAGGTCACTTATCTTTTCTCTGTGTCCAACTAGTGTTTGCAGAGTGCCATGAGGTACTTTATTATTATTTGGGGGGGGGGGGCACAGGAGGTTGCACTATCTGAAACAGCACCTTCCAGCTACCTCTGCCTGCCTTTATCCTTCTATCTTTTCTATAAAATGCCAGACACATTTTTTCTCTCCACAGGATCAGATTATAAGAGTTGGGAGCCCTAGGTTGTCACACATTTGGGGGGCCTCCTACAGTGTGGGAGGGGGAAGGACCAACATCAAAGTCAGGGGAAGGGCAGGAGGAGTGGGGCTAGAGAGTAGGTCATTGTTTGGTGCCACACTGCCTTTCCACCTGCGCTACATCTGTGCAGCAGCTGCAGGACCAACTTTGGGGTTCTGCAGCAGCTAGCATTCTGAGCCAGGGCACCCAGTATGGCTAGGGAGATGAATGTACAGACACCCCCCATGGCTTGGAAGCCTCCATGCTGTGGCTTAGTCAACAAAATGATTAATCTAGCCCTCACTATCTATACTGAGAAATGCATACATTTCTGCACACCTAACTTGTGTGCACAAGTACCTGAGCCTTTGGGAAAGGGTCTAAAAATAAATACATTAATTTAATTAAATGTTCACACTCTAAATGGTTAAACTGGCCCTTGATCTGCCAAATCCTAAAGAGACTCCTAAAGAGAGTGACGTGTTGTCTTGCTCAAATGTCTGTAATTACTTAGGCCACACATCTTTTATTACTGCATAAAACAGACCAGTGGTTCCTTCATGTATGTGGAATGAGTGGGAATACACCTTAGAGGTAGCACTTTGGATAGTACATGCTACGTCTAATGGCCCCCTTCCTCTTCTTGTAACTAAGCTAAGCACATGCAGCTTCTCACTGTAATGAACGTATCCCCGTCTCTCCCTATGTTCCACTCCGCTCTTGTTCTCCTTCCATAGCCATCCTTAATTGTAAGCCCCTTGGGACAAGGATCAGTCTCTAGTCACAATTGTTTAGGGCTATGCATTTTACTAGTGCTTTATACATAATTATTAAATATTATTATTAATAATAGTTTTGTATAGCACCCCAGTGCCTAGAATGTAGACTGAAAATCTAGATTAATAATAGACTTGAAACTCTAAACCAAGAGTGGGGAACTTTAGGCTCGGGGGTGAAATACAGCCTATGGCTAGTTTTTATTTGGTCCTTTTCCAGTGCCTGCATCTGGCCTCAAGATCCAGTTCCTACCCCCAAGCACTGAAAGACTGAGTTTGGGATAAGGATAAGAAGAATGCACATGATAGAGACAGATCCATGATCTCTCCCTCTTCGAGCATACACCTTAAGGCCCAAACTTCTATATTGTCCTCGGAGCTTGGACTAATTTTCAAAGTGGCCCCTGGGATGGAAAAGGTTCCCCCACCCTGCCGTAAACAGCACATAAAATGTAACATCAAAAGTAAGAACCTCTAAGGGTCTTGGCAATGAACTATGGAGGTTTCTTAGGTAACCAGCTCAGGTGGTAACACATGAAAAATGTTAGACCACTATTAGTAGCCTAAGTGAGACTAGAGGTGGTGGTTGGTGGGGAGAGGTTCCACAGGGACAGGCATTCACAAAAGAACAACTGTAACGGATACCTGTTTGACAATCTCAACAGAAGTCAAAGGTAAATAGCTATGGAGGTTCAACAAGTCTTTACCCACAGAGTTAGCGAATGCGTGTTAGTGGGGTTATGGCTGTTTTGGGGAGAAGTCAAATATTCATCTTCAAGGCTCCACCGAATTTGCTAATGGTTAAATTTTTAAAAAAACACTTAAAAGTTACAGAAGACCCCAAAGAGAACTGGAAGCGGGAAGTGAATTAACATTATATCAACTGAGTGGACTTCCTGCACACTTAAGAGTCAGACATAGAGGAGGTAAACGTGCCAGGAATTCCCAATCTCCTGTGCAGAGCAAAACAAGCAGAGAGACAAGCAGCATTTTGGCACGGAGTTAAAGAGGCGGGGCGGGGGGGGGGGGGGAGGATTTACTGCTTAGGAAGAAAATGCACAGTGACAGCATCCTGACCTAGCAGCAGCCTCCCTGCCAGCACAGTCAGGCAGCAGCACAAACCAGGCCTAGCACATAGATCACTGGAACCAATTCAAGTTGTCTGGTTGCCAGGACTTCCTCCCATCTAGGTAATAAAGCTTGAGCTGACCCCATTTGCAGAACCTTTGTTGTTGTCATTTTAAAAGAGTATCGTTATTGAATCGGGTGACCAGTCAGGGACATTGTTAGCCCAGCAATTAAAAAAAATTGAACAGAAGGGGCATCCCTTCGATCGATATGCAAGTAGGTCAAACAACAACAGATCCTATTCTGACAGATTAAGTATGTAGATTGTATTCCAGTCTTTTTTTTAAAAACCAATCTGAATCAATAAGAAACTATTAAATTATAAACTCGAAGTCCTTGCTCTCAAAGTTTAATTCTCTTTCCAGTTGTGCCAGGATAAATGAAGAATAATTTAACGGCGATTCAGCCGATTTACATTGGTTTAAAAAAAATACTTGGAATCCAAAAAAGGAGATTAATTTCCCTGGCATATTGTGAAAAATATGAGGTAAGGGGCACTATATAAAAATAAAGATGATTTATTATATTATTTATTATTAATAATAATAAATGGCACAAATGCTTTAAGTAGAAAATAACTGAAGAGAAAGGCATTATTTTGGTGGGGCTACTGCCCTGGTAGGACAATCTTGCTCAAAATTTGCAGATGGACAGCTAACTGTCTCAGCTATCTGAAGGATATTCAGATGGAACATTTGGAGAGATGTTGTTTACCAAATGTAAATGCTGGTGATCACTGTTCTTGAGAGAGGCCTTTAAAAGAAAGCTCCCAAGAGGCCTATCGAGAGTGAAACTGAGGGAGAAAAGCACTGAAAGGAAACACGGAGGTTTATTGCAATGGACAAAGAAAGGGGGGACTTTTGCATTATTGTTTATGGGATTTTCTTGTGTTCAATGTCACAGCACTTTGCATCTGCAAAGAGAAAGGAAGATAATCATTTCAAAGAGCCATTGTCACAAGTAACAGTGACATACATTGATACATTGGATGGAAAAATGGATCTATACTTTGCTGAAGAAAGGTTTGCTACCTTCAGACAGAACTCTTAAGAACTACGTCCACAGTGTGATAGCTTCAAAGTAAATGGAGGTAACATCAAACCTCACCGGTACCTCTGCAGCAAATAGCCTGCTGTGGGGCTGACTTAGGCACTGATTGGATGAGTATAGCAGCTGCTGCTTAATAAGGCTACAAATGCAAGAACTGCAAAACATTGATATTTTAGTTTTAACAACGATCAGGAACATAGCTATAGCCGTTTTTACATGGCCGGCGCAACAGCGCCGCTGGGTGGAGATGGGTGTGGATGGGTGGGTGAGCGCCGAGCAGGGAGAAGTTACATGAACAGCGCCGCAGGGGGTTGTGAGACAGAAAGGGGAGTGGCCGGCAAACACCCAGCGGCCAAACACCCATCCTGGGAAGCACCCAGCAAAACCTGTGCAAGTACACGGACAGTCGGGACCGGCGGGGAAGCCCCGCCCGGCACAGCGATGGCACAACATGGCTGACTGAGGGCAAATGAAGCCGCGCAACGTGTCCCCGCCACCAAGCCGCCAGGACCCACGTGGGTGGGAGGGAGATGGGATGACAGCTGCTACAAAGAAGCAGGCTTCACACAGCCCCGGCACAGAGTCCAGACAGCCCGGTGCCCCCCCGCTCCATGGGTTCGGTATGGGGGGGTTGCGTGGTGGCCCTGCGCCTGCCCCTGGCAAAGGCGCTGCCGTGTGTGCGGGAGACCACGATGTCCCCGTCCATGCAGAGGAACTTGTCCAGCTCCTCCTGGAACTCGGATGTGCGCATGGCCTGGCCGGACTTGAGATTGTTGTCCTTGATATGTTTATATTCGGACCTCAAGTCCTTTGCCTGCTGCATGCACTGGGTGACATCCCTATTGTACCCCTGCCACTGCATCTCCTTGGCGATGGCTTCATAGACCTGTCTGGTCTTGTAGCTGTGCACCAGGTCATGCTGGACCCTTTCGGCCCCCCACACGCGTATGATGTCCCTGATCTCCTGCCTTGACCAGGGCTTCCCCTTTTGGGACCCGCGTGTGGGGGACCAACTGGCCTGGCAGCTTGGGGCTCATCCTGTGGATGTGGTGGCTGTGGTGATGGTCGTGTCCTGTTGGGGGTAGTGCATTAGGGGTTACTCCGGGTCCTGCTGGCCCCCTCCATGCCCCCGAGGGGCCTGCCCCCCCTCCCCCCCTGGGGTTCCCTTGTCCTCACCTGGCTGTCTGGGGGGCCCTCCTCAGCTGTTGTCCCAGTGGTGTGGTGCTCCATTGTCTGGGAGCTGTCCTGCGGGGACAGGGGACTGGGTTATGCGGCTGCTGCCTGCCCTGTGTTCCCTGGTCCATAGTGCCAGGCCTGGGGCATGGCCCTCCCATCCTGGGGGTGGTGGTGTTCCCTTGTGCTCACCTCACTCCCACTGCTCCTTCTCAGGCCGTGCCCCTGGGATGTGCTGGGCTGGGGGTCCTTGACCAGGGTGTGTGTGTCGGTGAAGCCCCTCTGCCCTGTGCCTGGAGACGTGCACTGTGTTACAGCCTGGCGCATCCCCCCCTTTCCCCCCTGCCAGGGTGCCCCCCTCATACCTCCCGGCTCACCCCGCCCACCAGGTGTGTGTGCCCCCTTGTACCTCCTGGCCGCCACCCCTCGTACCGGTGGCCGTGGGCCCCCCCTTGTGCCTTCTGCCTGGGGTGCCCCCCCGCACGCCTTGCCAGGGCTCTCCCCCCAGGCACTCCTGGGTCCCTGTGCTCACCCAGCCCCTTCCCGTGCGTGGGGCACCATCGGCTCCCTTGGCCTTCTTGTTGGCCTTCCTGGTCGCCATCGTGGGAGCTCACATGCATGTGCCATGGTTCTGCCCTCCTTTACGGACTCTTGGCTGGACATCCGGCATCCCCCCCATGCGCGTGTCTGCGGGGCAGCCCGTGCGTGACCCATGGTGCCAGCACAGTGGGGCTCCACTGGTCCGGTCCATGTCAGTGTGGGTGTTTTCACTTTTACATGGATGCTCGGGTGTTGGACACCCATCTCTACCCACGGAGGGTGCCAGCTCCCTCCCGGCTACTCCGTGGGTGTTGGCGGGTGGGTTGGGCACGTGTGCCCACCGACTTGTGGACGTTTACATGGACGTTCTCCCACCCATCTGATGGGTGTTTCCGGGTGTTCGTGGGTGGGTGGCATCCGTGTAAAAGTGGTCTATGTGGGAATGGCACACACCCACCCACACATCAGGGTAGGGGGGGCTGCTAGAGGAGGTGGATGTAGCAGCAGCAGCAGGCAATGCAGCTGCATTCAGGTGTATGGGTCCCCCAGGGTGGGGGCCCCTGGTGGAGCTGCACTGTCTTCACCTATTATAGCTCTGTCCTTGACTTAATTCTGATGAAAACTTTGGATGCTCAGCTGAATGATCCAAATCTCTTCTGTCAGAAAAAACAGGCTGCAAGTCTCATTAGAAACTGGCTTGTTTGTGAGATTACTGGCATGCACATTTCTGATCCCCGCTGGAAAGGAATACTATGAGAGCAGTCAACTTCTCTCATGGTGTTCACTGTTTGGATTTCAGAAGCTGAGAGTGGGAGGGAGTGAAGGGGGAACCCAGTGCTAAAAGTGGATGAAAGTTCAGGATGGGATTCTTATTGTTGCCGAACCAGTTTGTCAGTCCCTATACTGCTGAAACAGGCCCAAGATGGGGGAAGCACATCAAATCAGAGCATGAACTGGAGCATTCTGTCACGAACAAAACACTTAGCAAGACTTGTCAGGTTAGTTTAAGCAAAAAGTATAAGAGCTGAAAATATGGTGCTATTGAAGAGACTGCTACCAAGTGATTTTATATACTTTGGCTGTGATTCACAAACTACTTCAAATCAAATATTTATTGCCGTACTGACCATCAGGCCTTGCCAAAAGATCCATACAAAAGGAAAAAAGTTAATTTTATACACATGCCTTAAAAACAACAAACTACTTACTCCAGAGTATCCCCACTGAAGCAATAGGGCTACTCCAGGGTAAGCATTTTGTGGATTTGGGCCTTGGGGCATATTTAGACATAACAAAGATCGGGTGTTAAAACCCCTAAGCACATGTTTGGCCATTGTGCGTAAGCACCATAACAATTCTAACACCAATTCGGCTACCCGTTGAACATGTGATGTGAACCACCATTGCATCACAAGGACAATTTGCGTGTTTCGGTTGAACACGTGGCCGACGTTGTGTCTAATGATATTGCGTGGGGTGTTAGCAGGTACAACACGGGGAATGTCATGCCAGCGCTTGCGTGCTGAGATTGGAGGGTGAGCAAAACACTGATTTTCCCCAAGATGGGCTGTGTGTCTAACAACGCCACATGGTGAACACAGGGCCAAACCGGTGTTCATACTAAGTCCAAAACACACATTCAGACACCTGTTGGCATTATGTCTAAAGACACACTTTGTCTCTTAGGAATGGTAAAACGAAGAGCAGGAGGGAAAGATCAGAGATATGTACATCCACAAGCAAAGAAAAGTGTCCTTTTCCAGTTTTAAGGACAAAACTAAACGTAGAGGTTAAAAACAAATAATTCCATGCAGCCAGTTCCTGAAATAATGAAGGCTGTTTTGTAGGCTTATAGCTGTCAGCTTATTTTTACCCTCATAGAAATAAGATGTATTCCAGGTTTTCCCTTTTTCATCGCCTCCCTGCCTTATCATCCAGTCTGTTTCCCACTCCTTCCTCCCCTCTCCTCCTGGGCCAGTGTCCTAGCTGTCTCATTGGGCTGGCATGATTAAATGTGCCAGTTCCTGTGATTCATGAGAGAATGATATGGCCAGCACACAGCTGACCATCTTTGTCTTCCTCAACCCAATGGGATTAGGTAGTGGAGCTAGGCAGACTGGAGTCAGACATAAACTTCTAGAAAAGAGCTGAAGGTCTTAACCACCACTCTGCTAATGCTGGATTCTTGTGCTTGACTTGATGGGGACATGGCATCAGGGAGGGGTCACTGAAGGCTAGTTCTTACGAACAGATGCTTGAAAGTTAGGATGGCCAGATATGCAATTTTTAGAGGACACATGAGAAATACAGGTTGCAGGGCTGCATTAGAGCCTATTTCTTTTACTCCTGAATTGCTCACATTATTAATTATTAATTATTATTATTATTATTAACAAACATTTATATAGTGCCAGCAGTGTACCTGGCACTTTACAAAGTAATAAAATAGACACGGTCCCTGCTCCTAGGGCTTATAATCTGAGAGACAGGAGCTGGGGGAGAGACATAGGAAGGGGAACAGAGGGAGAGACAAGGGGTCTAACATTCATGAAGATGCGAGGTCTCAAGTGCACATACTTGGCTTGGTTACGATGAGAATGACAGCAGGCAGGTCCATGTGGCAAGGATAAGGGTAAACAGACTGTAGGTATAGGAAATAGTGGCTCAGCAGGATAAAGAGTCTGACAGAGCAGAGCGAAAGAGGTGAGTTTTAAGGAGAGATTTGAAGGTATGAAGGGAGGGGGCAAGGCGGATGTGGACAGGGAGGGAGTTCCAGGCATGGGGAGCAGCAAGTGAGAAGGGACGAAGGCGCTTAGGGGAGCAGGGAAGGCGTGGAAGGGTGAGAGAAGGGACAGAGGAAGAGCGAAGTGCACGGGCTGGAGTATGGAGGGCAATAAGTGCAGAGAGGTAGGGGGGAGTGAGGTTGTGAAGAGCTTTATAGGTGAAGACTAGGAGCTTGTGCAGGATTCGTTCAGGAAGGGGAAGCCAGTGAAGCGAAGAGAGGAGGGGCTGCACATGGTCGAAGCGACTGGCGAGGTAGATGACCCTGGCAGCAGGGTCAACATGACACATGTACAGAATGGTACAAAATAACCAAAGTTATTCAGGAGTAAGAAGAGAACTGAGTGTTCCTGGAAAATGGGGTGTATGTGTGCCCCCCTTTGCATTTTTATTTTGCAGTAATTGTAGTGTGACCCTTTTCAGTGTTTGCATGGCTGTGGTGTGCTGTGCCCATTGGGGGGAAGTTGAAGAGAAACTACTTAAATGTAGAGCTGCAGTGAGAAGTCCCCTTTGCCGCCACAATGGCGGCAACGAGGTAATTGCCGCACCCCCCATTGTGGGATGCAGGGGACGAAGGAGACCAGCGCTGCTGCAGCAGCGGTTTAGGGGCACCCGGCCCAGGCGGCAGTTGCTGCGGCAACCGAGCTGTGCGGTGCGTGCGTAGAGACGCCGTGCCAAGAAAATGATTGAATGGGTCCGCCCCTTTTTAGGGAGGGCGGAGCCGTTCTGGCCGCGTGGAGGCAGCATTCGTCCCTCGGTTTCAGACAACGTAGCCCACCCACCTCACCTCTAGCACTGTGGTATTTACTGGTTGCCATTACGGAGCCGAAGGGGAATTTTGGCGACTAGCCTAAGTTGAGGGTTGCTTGTTTTGCCCATTCGACAGTGCAGAATAGGTTCAATAGGTTAATTTGATGGTAAGGGAATTGGGAAGACAGCGAATTATAATAACCTACTAATTTGGCATACAGGATGACTGAGTGCTTATGCTAGTTAAGCACATATAGGAATATACAGGCAATTATAATTGAATCGAATTGAAGGACAAAAAAGGGTGAACAATTGTTGCACTCAGTGGGGGTCCAGTATGCTACAGTAGGATAAACGGGTACAGAGTAGGTTAGGATGAGTCATCTCCTTAAGAGATGGGGAGATGACACCCAGTGCAATGCGGGGCGCAGCAAGCACTGGGGTTACCACCCTGGGAGGGGTACCCAGGTGGGTCAGTAAGTACATGCACTGTCTGCTGGCTTTGCGGGTACTTACCTCCTTACTCAACCCCACAGTTGGGGATGGTCCCCTTTCTGCCAGAGCCAGGGTGCTTTCGAAAGGGGGAGTTATGTTGTTTGGGTACTGACAAGGGAGGGCACATCCCTGTCAGTACCGGTGTTAATAAGTACTTTAAGTAGCTAGCATACTGGACCCAGTTTGCTTGTGCAATACCCACCGGCCTTGATGATGATTGGAAAATAAAGAGTGCGGCCAGTTTAAAACCAAGTACAGTCTCTGTGTCTCATTGGGGGGGGGTGCGCCGGCAATGGTGCAGAAGTAGACTTCATTACATCCCATTAGTTCCTTCCTTCTGTTTAACACTTTGGTAACACCGGACTGTAAAGGGCTCAATAAGGACTCTGAGCAGGGCCGGGCTTACCACAGGACGATCTGGGGCGACTGGCCCAAACCCCACTCTTTCCAAGGGCCCTGCAGTAGTCTCTGTCTTCACCAGGGCAGGGTGTAGGGGCCCCATGCCCTCCTAGCGGGGCCCCAAACATGACCACCTGCTTTTAGGGTCTTGCTGACAGTGCTCCCAAGGGTGAGGCACCACTAGGGGCCCCACATTTTATTTTTGTCCTGGACCCCACAAATTCTAAGATCAGCCCTGACTCTGAGCATGTGGAGGCAATGCCCCAAATGCTTGGCCCTGCTGCCTTGCACTCCAGATGACCCCCATCATCCCCTGCACCTCTCCATTTCTGACTCTTTCCTATTCTCCCCACCATCCTGCCTTCCCTGGAATTCCCACCTCAGTTCCTTCCCCAACTCCCACTACTACCACTACCACTTCTTCTTCACTCCCCTCAGTGCCATCTTACTGCTTGGGCAGGCACCAGGGACCCATGCCCCTTGTTCAAAGGGGACCCCCAAGATCCAGGCTTCGTACTTGATCAGGGTGACAAAATTCCACTTCCTGCTTCTGATGAGTAACATTTTACAGCAGGCGAGTGCTGTCTGGGCAGCCTTTGGGATTGGATTTTCCAGTACTTGTGGCATGCTCCTTATCATAGGGCTAGTTTTAACCCATGAGGATTTAGGGGTGTGTGGAGTGGACTGCCAGCACATGGGCCAACTGGGGCAGTTTGGGACAGGGAGAGGAGGTAAAGTGCAATTGTGGGGGCTCTGGGTGGGAGTAAAATGGGGTTAGGGTCTGGCTCATGAAGAGAAATGTACATATAATTTGCACATATGTTGCTATAGTATGTATGTATCATGTACATGTAAAACACCAATAATTTGACTTACAATAAAATTTTGGACACAAAAATGTCTAAATGTCAAATTTCTATTCTATTTCCCATGGTAGGAGCCCCCAATCAACACTGTACCCAGTGCCCCAAAATCCTTAAGACAGCCCTGATTCCCCTGTGCCTCTCTCTTCCATACTGCCACATGATGTTTTCATTTATGGCCAAACCCTTCTTTCTTTAGAGTTTTGCCTGGGCAAAAAATCCTAGGATTGGCCCTTAGGCCCTTTTCATATGGGTCACAGTGGGTGGGGGGATGGGTGTGCACCCAAGGTGGGTGGAGGTGGGTGTGCAGCTGTTCCCATAGGCACCTACCCATCTCTACACACAGAGCAACCAGCATTGGAGCCCGTTGCTCCATGTGTGTGTGTGATGGGTGGAGGTGGGGGGAACGCAGGAGAGCGCACGCACGCACCCCAACCCACCATGGGCACCATTCCCCTGGATGCCCCACCACCACGAGCACCGTTCCCATGGGCACCCCACTACCGCACATGTGTGTGGTGGGTGGGGAGGGGGTGCCCGTGTGAAAAGGACCTTAGTTTCTTGCTTTGTATTAGAGAGAACAAGACTTTAGATCTAGATGGGGTCAACAAGGATTTGGGAGCTCTCTCAGCCCATACCACACTATAAAACCTATACTGGTTTATGGGACCTCTGTGGGATTTCTCCCACCTACTGCTCCACCTAATCCTATGAACAATCACCTTGTTTTCTTGAGCCTCACAAGCTAATTGGAAAGCGAAATACTAAAATACTCAGACAATTTTTATAACCACATTCACAATTTTATAAACTTCCCCAGATCTATTATTTGTCTGCACCCAGACAAGAATTCTTACACACAATACCAGGGTTTGTGGGGGGAAATTCACAGGCAGACTTTTACTAGCTCTGTAAAATACTCAGTGGGGGAAGCTCATTAAGCTGCTGCTGTTTATTCCCCACTTTTAAACGGCTGGGCCAAGTTATTACTCCATGTGCTACTGTGCTTGCATTGGCATCAAGCAGGAGGTTTCAGGAGATCAATCCCCCACCTCCCCCTCTGTTTATGAGTCCACTGCTTTGTTTTAATTCATCAGTGGGACAAGATAGCTGGTTAGTTCATACTGAAGTTTTTTGGTTCCTGGCCACTGGTTCAAGCCGTGTTTGAATTTGTTTTGTAAGAGAATTTGACTTTGACTGACTTTTACATTTCTTCTCCATGGCTGGAGAAACGCCTATTACAAGGGTGGCCAAATGGTGGCTTGGGAGCTCTTGGGCAGTTCAAGTGCAGCTCTCAGTCAGGGCTGGTCTTGATCCCTGTGCTGCCTTAATGGTCCTGTGTCTTTACACCCAAGTCTCAGCAGCTGAATTACAGCTGCTGCTGAGAATTTCAACAGCCAGGACCACAGAGCAGCAGCTCTGCCAGCCCATTGTGAAGCAGGAGAGGTTTATGTAAGTGTGTGTCTTGTGGCTCTTGGGGTTGGGAACTTGTAGCTGCCCCTGGCTTATTATATCCAGGAAAATCTTTAGATTGTTGACCAAAAGTCTGGCTCAGACCAAGAGGAGTCCACTAAGCCAAGGAACCCATCTCAGGTTTTACACAAAAACCCAGGTACCAGAGGAACATAGTTTGTATTGTATAGATCAAAATGGGTCAAAACATCTAAAACAATGTTTTTAGAACAATGGTCTGGGGCCCGGGTTAGGCACTAGCCTGAAGCAGCTGTACACATGATAAGACACAGTAACCCCTTAACGCACTATACCGGCAGGGCAGAGAATCCCCGCTCTGCAGACATGACTGGGTTTTATTTTCCCCCTTTCTAATTTCTGGCTGTAGCCCGCCCCCAAATTAATCCCCTATCACTAAGCACTGAAGAATAATGCTATAGGGAAAGGCAGCAGAGCTGAGGCCACATGCTCATGCATAAACACTAGATCTGTGGACCAGACCCATGATCCAGGCCCTCCCCACCTCTCCCCTAAGCACCCATCCAACCAAACACAGGACACACTGTTTTCAGACAAGCGCCTCCCCACCCATGACCCACCCATTACCCATGCATTACCCACTGGTTGCCATGAGTAACTAGTGGGTAATGCGTGGGAAGGCGCTCGCCACTTATCTGTAACACCCACAACCTTCTGCATGTCTCCCCTCCATTTCTTTACTGCATCCATCTCTTTTTGCTATCTACACCCACATAAAGTGAACTGAGCTTATTTGCTCCAAGAGTAGATGGAAGAATATTGACCAGCAGCCATTTTTATTCTGCTCAGGAGTTCAAGAAACGGAGAAGTCTAAAAAAGAAATATTATCTATATGTGTGTGTGTTCGTTATTTATTACATTTTAACAGAAACTCAGTGAAGACCTTTTCTGATGTTATTTCATTTAGGTTCCATGGCATTTTTTGTATTTGACAAAATTCCCATGCTCTGCCATAGAATCGTTGCTGTGGGACTTTAGGAAATACAGTCACGTCCCAATTTTACAGGACAAAGAACAAGCAGTAGTTCCCTATTGTAAGGTGACTCAAGTAAATGTGGCCATGCAGGCAGAGGAGGAGAGGTCAAGGAAGTAGCTAAGACAGACAACTTTTTGAATTAATAAAATTGGTCTTCTTAAAAAAAAAAAAAAAAAAGCCCCCCCCCCCCCTTTCATTTTGGGTATTTGTTTAAAACCCGCAATTCACTGTGCTGGACACTGAAAGTGTCCAGAATTGTGGGTGTTTCTCTCCAGTTAGCACTGGGGCTGCTGTGGGCTGGCAGAAGGATGCTGCCCCAGTGGGACAGATGACCACAGCTCTATGATCAGCTCTTTAGCAATACATAGCTGATCAAAGCTGCTGGGTGGTCAGTAGCTTCAGTTTAGCGCAGGCTAACACAGAAAAACAGCAATTAATATTTGGCACTATCATGGCGCACTCATTACGCTTCAAGTGTGGTCAAGACACAGGACACATTTGGAAGGGACAAGAAGCCCCTTTGCCACTCCCCTGTCCAAGCACTGGGATAGTCCAACACTTGGAGAGTGAAGGTGTTCTTCTGCTCCTCCACCTCTCTGGAAGTAAATACTGCGGGCATCTCTGCCAGTTCCCTTTCTCCTCTGAAACTGGATTCTGAAGAAGAGACTGGACAGCCACAGCCATTTCTTGGGAATGTTGTGGCTCTTGTCATTCTGCATTCAAGCAGGGGTTTGGAGCAGAGGCCCAACTCTATGATTCTATAGTGCTGCTGCACCATCACCCACTGTGGAGAGACACCCACCCACAGTCCTCACAGATTGTCCTTCAGGAAACTGGAGAGGGGAACAGAAGGGGAATCTAAGAGCTACGTGTCAGCATTGATGAGATCTGGATGATTGGGTCTCTCCTCTATTCCTACTACTTGCTCAGTTGCTAAGTAAGCTACCACACTGGCTTATTGTGAAATGAATTGGCAAGTGGGATGACCAACTCTGATTGAGCAAATAAACTCCAGTTCAAGATGCAAAGGAATAAGAATTTTTATTGGCGAATAGTTTTATATGGCAAGCAATCAGTGAACTACAGTAAAGGAATAAAAAAATTGTTTCTCTGTGTTGGCTCCTGTTACTCTAGTAACTGGATAAGACTGCCATTGATTGCCTGCTTGTTACCATAGTTATTAATGCCCTAAAACAAAGGGAATGGATATCAATTTTTCATAGCTAAAGAAGGAAGATTTTCCCTGGTGAAATTCTCCTCTTAAAGATTATCACATGGGTAGCAGTGCCACTTACGTAACTGCCTCTGTAAACTTAGCAATTGACAAGCCCTTGGAAAAAGCCCTTCACATCTTAATGAACTGCTAAGGCTAGATGCTGAAGGATTTATTTCATGACAGATGAAGCCTTCACTTTATTAAAACAAGTTAGATCAAGAAATTG
This sequence comes from Sphenodon punctatus, assembly GCA_003113815.1. Taxonomy (NCBI): domain Eukaryota; kingdom Metazoa; phylum Chordata; class Lepidosauria; order Sphenodontia; family Sphenodontidae; genus Sphenodon; species Sphenodon punctatus. The sequence continues at coordinate 533,919 of QEPC01006915.1, read as the reverse complement.
CTACAGCTGAAATTTATTTGATCTTTGGTCTGCATTTTGGGTTGTCAGTAACTTGTGTTCAGTTCAGACTAATTTAGGAGAAGAGTTAGCAAATTGTGGTCTCATGGCACACTTAGCAAGCATCAAGTGTGGTCAAGACATGTCTCTGCCTTCCTGACAAACACTGACTTTTAAGTCATTTCATAGAAGAAATTTCAAGGCTGAAATAGACAAATATGTACGCTTCTCTTGGCTTCTGTTTCTGCCTGCTCCGTGTTGCTAATATTTGCCCTCTAACCACATGCAGCTGCATTTTACTGCGATGTCAAAGAGCTTTTATTTTCAACTCTTCACAAATGAATGATTGACTGTCTTGGTGAACTAGCAACATGGGGATCTAGGTGGCTCAGGAAATATTTATTCAATACAGACCCTTTCTCCTCTAAGTCAACTCAAAGCCAAAAGCCAGCTGCTGGCTGTGTGGCTGGTATGCAGTTTCTGTGGCAGATGGTACGTTCATGAGGTGGTGGTGCAGCTCTGCCTATTTGACTGAGACAGATTGGACACAAGGGGGCTTGGTCTGGCTCAGTTCGGGAGCCCTCCTGGCCCACACTGCTCAGACTTGGGCATGCCCCATGGGCACCCCTCTCTCCGGGGAGGGGGGTTGTCAAGAAAGGGGAAGGGTTAAACTGCTTCCCCACCCTTTTCTTGACATGCCCCATGCACTCATGGGTGATGTCACAGCACTCTGGGGGCGGGCAGGGAGCATGTCAGGAAAAGAGCAGAGGAGTGGCTTAATCCAACCTCTTTCCCGATGGGACCAGGACCCTGCTGCTGCAGAGCCCTGTAACATCACAGCACTCAGTGGAGATGGGGACATTTCTGGTAGAGACCAGGCCTGGAAAAACCCACCTGCATTGGGACCAGACTGGGGTTGGTGCCAGTGCAGATGAGAACTATTGAATTTGTTCAATTGTTTTTGCTTTGTTCATGTGAACATACTGTCAAAGATTTCAAAGTGCTTTCCAAGTTAATAAATGAAACCTCATCACAAACTCCTGCTAGGCAGGTGATGCTAGACTTGTACCATTAGCCACGGAGAGGCCACTCTGACTGAGATGCAGCAGGGCTGCTTTTAAAAGAGAGGGTTACGCTCGTGCCATCCATTCGTGTGACTTTTGAAAATCCAGCGGGCCAGGATTAGACGAGACGTTTCACGCGTTAAAGCCGGTCATGCGTTCTTTTAAAACCGTGAACTAAATACCTTGATGTTGGGGTAGACCCACTCGTCTAAAAGCGGCCTAGGGTGGGCACCACTAATTAAATGGATCAATTAACCACTCAGTTGTACATGGCAGTTAATTTTCGTCTCATTGCACCCATGCAAATTTATAACATGTTCTTTAATCTGGGTTTGTCTCATCCAGTGGCAGTGCACTCGCATAACTGTTGATTCCTCTGCATTTTACTGCCCCTCATCCCCATACCCTTTGATATTTCTAATAGTGCAAAGGGCATGGAGGAATTAATTAATTATTATTATTATTATTATTATAAACATTTATATAGCGCCAGTCATGTACTTGGCGCCGTACAGAACATAGAAATGGACGCAGTCCCTGCCTGTGACTTACAATCTAAAAGAAAAGGAGGGAGAGACAGGGAGGGGGGACAGTGGGAGAGACAGGGGAGAAGACAAACAAACATTCAGGTGGATGTGAAGTCTCAGGTGCGTGTGCTTGGCTTGGTTACAATCAGGTTGGTTGCAGCAGTCTGCAGAGGAGGGCAGTAAGTATATGGGAAATGACTAGCAGGCATTGGGAAAGGCGGCGAGGAAAAAGTGGGTCTTGAGGAGAGATTTGAAGGAGCGGAGGAGGGGGCAAGGCGGATGTGGGTAGGGAGGGAGTTCCAGGCATGGGGGGCAGCGAGGGAAAAGGGTCGAAGGCGGTTAGGTGAGCAGGAGAAACGAGGGAGAGTGAGGGAGGGGACAGAGGAGGAGCGGAGAGCATGTGCAGGAGTGCGTAGGGAGATTAGGTCCAAGAGGTAAGGGTGAGCTTGGTCGTGGAATGTTTTGAACATGAAAACCAGGAGTTTAAACAGGATACGTTCAGGAAGGGGGAGCCAGTGAAGAGAAAAGAGGAGAAGCTGCACATGGTCGAAGCGATGGGCAGAGTGAATGACCTTGGCAGCAGAGTTTTGGATTGCGATAAGGGGGGGACAGGTGAGAGCGAGGGAGGCCAGCGAGGAGGAGGTTGCAGTAATCGAGGCGAGAGATAACCATGGCATGAACAAGGGTTTTGGCCGAGGAGGTTGAGAGAAAGGGGCGGATCCGAGCAATGTTATGGAGGGTGAATCGGCAGGATTTGGCAACAGAGTCAATGTAAAGTTTAAAAGAGAGGTGCATGTCAAAGATGAAGCCCAAGCTGCGGGCTTGGAGAACAGGATGGATGGTGACTCCATCGATGCAGATGGGCAGGTTAGAGGGAGAGGAAGAGGAGGGAGGGAAAATGAGTTCGGTCTTGGCCATGTTGAGCTTGAGTTGACGTCGGGACATCCAGGTGGAGATATCAGAGAGGCCGTTGGCGAGGTGTGAGCAGACAGAAGAGGAGAGAGAGGGGATAGAAAGATAGAGTTGGGCATCATCAGCGTAGAGATGATATTGGAATCCGTGGGAGGCAATAATTTTGCCAAGGGACAGGGTGTAAATAGAGAAGAGGAAAAAGCCAAGGACAGAGTCTTGGAGGACCCCAACCGAAAGGGGGAGGGAGGAGGAGCTCAACTCGGGGAGCGAGACTTTAAAGGAGCAGTCAGAGAGGTGGGAGGAGAACCAGTCAAGGACAGAGCCACGGAAGCCCAAAGAGTAAAGTGAGTCCAGTAGAAATGCCTTTGTGAGATCTCTCTGCTGCATTTGATGTTCAGAATGTAGAATGGAGCAGAAGGCGACATTCCTCTTTCAGGAATTGGGCCGCACCCCTATGGTTGTTTGAAGGCAGAAAGTTACAAATGGGTTAATGGGTTTATTCAAGAAAAGGAGGGCCCAGATGATGGATCTGTGCCATGGATCTGTCCCCCACCCTTGTTTGCATGCCTTCCGCTCTGCTCCATTACCTTGAGCTCAGTTTTTCAGTGCTTGGGAGTAGAAAATGGATCTAGGGGCCTGATCCAGGAACTAGAAAGGGGTCACATAAAAACTTGCCGATGGCCACATTTGGCCCCAGGGCCTGAGGTTCCCCACCCCTGGTGTAGTGGTTATGAGCACAGTACTTAGACCAGGAGGTAGGGAGAGGCCCGCAGTTCAAGATTTGCCTTAGATATGAACTCACAGAGCCCATCACAGATCTCTCAACCTAACCTACCTCACAGGTTTGTTGTGAGGATAACAAGTTGAGTTAATTAGTTTAATGTTAACGGTTATTTGTTAAAGTTGATATGTGAGCCACTCTGAGCCTAAGGGGAAGGGTGGGATACAAATAGAAATAAATAACATACATAAATAATTAATGATTGCTCAGTGCCAGGTACATTGCAAGTGCTATGTTAATAAAATTTATTTGCACACAACCATTGCTGTTTGATAGAGTCAGATTTTTACAAGCAAACCCTTTTGCCTCAGCAGGGAACAATAGATAATAAAGGAACAAAACTAGCATTAAGGTTTTTATACAACATTTAGAATGTGAATTTATGCTTACTCTAAGGGTGTTTTCAAAGGAGATGTTAGCCCACATTACCCTACACCAAGTGGGTGTCCGCCTGCCTGTTTATTAGGTGTTTACCCCAGCCGGGCATGCAGTCCCACTCACAGCAGGATCTTGGAGCATGCAGAGCCTGCTTTGTGGGTGAATGTGGACTAATATGCACCCACGTGGCCATGTCCTGTCAATTAGGTTGTGTGCAACCTCGTGAGCATACAGGTCCGCCAGCACCATACAGTCATGAGTGAAAAGTCTAGAGTGCTCCAAGGAGTGACCACTTCCTGCCCCTCTCTCTGCTCTCGCTCTTACTGGCCAACATGCTTCAAAATTCAGACATGCATTGTCCCAGCTCCTCCTGGTTTGCAGCATGGGCCTGATGCTCTCTCTTCATGAGATGTTACATTTTAAGGAGCTTCTTTCACATGGCTCAGAATAACAGCCAGGCAACTATGGTAAGTTAATTCACCATCATGTGTGTATGCGCATGTGTGAGCACCACTTATTGCTATCCAATTAAGGGGGGGGTTTCTTTACTTTTTTCGCAAGTGGCCAGGAGAGCACCAGGGAGCAAAGCAGCACCAGAGGTGAATGTTATGCACGGGAAGTGGGTGGGCAGGCAATATAGCGGGCCCACAGGCTGGAGGGGTGGGGGGAGCAGGGGAAGAGACACCGTGGCGGGATGTGAAAAGCACCATGGTGAAACAGCAAGCCAGCAACAACAGAATGGAGGAAAAGCAGCATGGTGGGCCGGCGGGGTGGGGAGAGACACCATGGTGGGCCCAAGGGCTGGCAGGGTGGGGAGAGGCATCATGGCGGGATGGCAGGCTGGCAGGGGAGGGAAAGGCACCATGGAAGGACAATGATGTACAAGAGGCACGGAGAGGAGACACCATTGTGGGATGGCAGGATGGGGAGAAGCACCACGGCCGGACGGCGGGGTAGGGAAAGGAGCCATGGTAGGTGGTGATCACGGGAGGAGAACCACATGCCCCAGAAATCCCACTGCAGCAACCAAATGACATTGCAGCCATTTTGGTTAAGGGTGGTGGCCATTTACACATGCAAAAAACCTGCCCCAGCAGAGCATACACAATGGCCACTGCCCTTAACCAAAATGGCAGCAACATCATTTTAGTCACTGCCGTTTTGGTTAAGGGTGGTAGCTATTTTGTGCATGCACAAAATGTTCCCGGTGGCTATTTTGCACATGTGCACTGTGGAGCAGGGAGCTTGGATGCACGCCACAAGAAAGGAGTCAGACATCAGCAGCGGTGGGCTGGTGGAGCTTCAATCAAGCCCTCTGAGGCCAGTACGTACTAGGAATGGGACATCTGGCAAAAAACCGGCTACCGGTTTTACTGGTTACCGGTTTGCAAAAAACAGGTTTACTGGATTAAAACCGGTTTACCGGTGCCGAATCTATTCCATTGATTTCAATGGGGAACTGTCCCCATTAAACTCAATGGGGGAAAAAAAAATCCCTCCCCCTCCCAGGCTGTGCGGGTGGAAGGGGGGGAACCCCCCCACCAACCCTGCCCATTCTGGATTTAAAAATTATTATTTTTTTACCCTAAGTCCCTGCTAGTGTGTGCTCTGGGCCGCTGCTGGCGACCCAGAGCCCGCACCAGCAGTTAGGTACTAGGGTGATCCCTTGGGTGGGGGGTGATTTAACACCCCCCCAGGGATCACCCTATCCCCCACACCCAGGGATCGCCTACCTTTGGTGCTCCGGGCGGCAGCGGTGGCGGAGGCGGCGGTCTGGAAGCTTCAGCACTGGCTGTGGCTGCCGACTTCAGCGCTTACTAGGCCTTCCGGGGAACCTCCAGGTTTCCCCGGAAGGCCTAGTAAGCGCTGAATCCGGCAGTCACAGCCAGTGCTGAAGCCGCCAGACCACTGCCTCCGCCACCGCCCGGAGTGTCAAAGGTAGGCGATCCCTGGGTGGGGGGGTAGGGTGATCCCTGGGGTGGGGTGTGTGTTAAACTACCTCCCACCCCAGGGATCACCCTAGTACCTAACTGCTGGTGCAGGCTCTGGGGAAAAAAAAATAAAAAAAAAATCCAGGGTGGGTGGGTGGGTAGTGTCCTCTCTTCCACCCGCGCAGCCTGGATGGGGGAGGGAAAAAAGTGGTTGGGTTTTTTTTCTTCTTTTTTTACATTGTGGCCATTCATTTCAATGGCCGCAATGTAAAAAAATCCGGCACGGGGAACCGGTACCAGTAGCCCCAATATCTGGATTAATCCGATACTGCTGGTACAGCAGAATACCAGCAGTATTGGATACCAGATGATCCGAAGTTCCCACCCAAAGTACGCACATACTGGCCCAGTGGGAAGGGAGTAGGGATTCATAACTGGTATGGATGGAGTTTGGATTGGCATGGATTAATAACACATAAAAGCTCACTACGGCCATTATTCCGTACCCATAGTGCACATCCCTAATCTTCGGTGCTGTACTGTTTTAATTATATCCCCCTAAATCAAGTGGCATTGGGCTCTGCACTCAAGTGTCCACTGAAACCATCATCCCACTATCACTTTTGAGAGAGTTGTACCTATTGATCTGTGCCAAAATGCATAATGTCAAGGGGTATCAACAGATGGTTTGGTTGCAGATGAGTTTTTTTCAAAGGCTGCTATGCTTGCAAGCTAAGCCCGAGTCAGAGTGAGCACCTTGCTTGATACATTAGGTGCTTTTAGACTAATGCAGAGGCAGTCTGCCCCCAGAGGTGCTCCAGGGGTGCACTCCTGTGTCCACCACCTGCTTCCAGCCCTACCTGGGTCTGCTTTAGACAGATCCAATGGGTTCCCCAGCTTGTAGTCTGCTCGGCCAGTGGCAGCCCACAACATCGAGTTGCGAGCAGTTGCCTGATGCTCTCGGCAGGCACCCTCAGCTCTGTGGTGTTCTCTGGGGCAATGGCTGCCCGGGAGTGGAGCTGCAACATGCATCCACCCAGAAGACCAACAGCAGCTCCACTTTCAGCCAGTGCCCAGGTCTGGCCAGGCTGCTGTAGGATGTTCTGGAGCAGGATAGCCTGATCCGTTTGCACATCTGGCGTGAGCACTTTTAAATGGACCGCCGACCTGGGGGTGAAGTGGCCTGGTGCGGGCAAATCCGGAGCTGCCTTCCATCTAAAAGCACCCATTGGGAGGAACAGGCATTGCATAAGGAACTGGCAGCCACCAAAGGGACAGTCGCTTTGTGAACCATGCTAAATGAAATAGGATTGAACTGATATAGGTAGAGGACTATGGTAGTAAATAAAGCATTCATTCATTCATTCATTCATTCAAATAGGACTGGCGATACAGAGCCTATTGCTCCAGGTTGCTGATCCATGACTAAATAATGTTATTACCACCTGTGTGTGCAGTAATTCATGTGAAACAAGTTCCTGGTCCCAGCCCAGTCCCTTGTGGCCTACTAAAGGTTGCACTAAGCCCAGTTTCTCAGTCACAAAAACCAGTCTTCCACTGTGATTCCTCTAGGAGCACCATGGAAGGACTGTGTAGAACTCCGTATTGCTGCTATTTTTGCTTTATCTGCTCCTCACAGGGGATTTGAATCTTTAGGTCACAACTTTGGCTTATTTATTTATTTATTTATTTATTTACACTTAGCTAATATGTGTCAGTGGCACCAATAGCGTTGGTAGATTTTGGATATGCTTCCTATCTATTGTCAGCTCAAAACGTAGGATCTCCTTCAGAACTGTTTCATTCATCTATTTAGAAGGTATAGACAGAAGCACTGTATACATAATGCAAGAGATCACGGGAAGTCATTGTGTCAGCTTACTTGGCTGTGGTTAGGCTCTGGCCGGACTAACGCATTCAGTTTGGGGCACTCTGTTTTAAGGACACAGAAAAGTTGGAAAGGGTCTAGACAAGAGCAACAAATATGACAAAGGGTTTGTCACACAAATCACGCACGAGAGATGTTTTGCTTGGAGAGAAGAAGATTGGGGGGTGGATATGATAAGTCTACAAAATATTTGACATAATGAATATGGAAAACAATTGTTTTCCCTTCTTATGGAGGCCAGAACAAGAGGTCATGGGTACAAGCTACAGGAAGAGAGATTTACATTGACTCTGGAGGGAAAATTCCTAACTGTGAAGGACAGTCACAGGCAATGGAACTGACTAACTAGAAAAGTTGTAGATTCTCCATCATTGGAGGGTTGTTGTTTTTCTGTTTTGTTTTTATAGAAAGAGGTGGTTCAGTGAGCATGTGGCTTGGATGATTTAGGTATGCCAGATCCTGCACCAAGCAGGGGGCTGGACTTGATGACCTTCAGAGTCCCTTCCAGCGCAAGAATTCTATGATTACTAGCAGAAGACTTCCTCATTGATGCAAAATGTGCTGTTAATTTGCAGGGCTTACGCCCTTGAATAAGAATATTCCATAATGGAAAAACCTCTGGTTTTAGAGAAAACCTAAGGTGCTTACAAATTCAACCACACAGTACAACACATGGAAATTGTAAGTTAAGGCGCACGCTTTATCTTTCGTGACATGTAACCAATAAGGACATTCTAGAACACAATCACATATTGTGCTGGCTTACAAATAAGGCTCCATGCATCCACAGTTTGTCTATGTGATTCAAACCTAATCCTTTTCTTCTGCAGGTTGGGGCCAACACTGAAACTGGAAAGGATGGGGTGACCTGTGCCTTAACGTCCATACCAGGGAAGCAGAAAAGCAAAAGCTGGGGACAAGTGATAGTAAGGGGCAGCTTGCTGCCCCTCATCTCCTCCTTCCACTATATATGTCTGCTGAAGCAGACACACCTCAATAATATAAATTTTTATTCAAGGGTATATACAGTATTGAGCTGTATCTGCTTCAGCATCTTTTAAAATAAACAACACATCAGTTTCCAAGCACAAACTAGCAGTTTTTTAAAAAATGTTGTACCAGGAGGATCATCCCTTGATGGGTGAGCAAGTGGCACAATCTCATTAGTTTCCTCCCAACGAGAAGCAAGTATCTCCAACCACATCTTCTGACTCCCACGCCAGCATGGATGTGTCAAGATGTTAAGCTTGATTTATTTTAAAGGTCATCATGTGAGATCTGACACACATAGATTCTAAAGTACAAGCAAAATATTACTTCCCCAAGAGGAAAGCAAGAACTACTGATACTAAATAAGTGAAATGGCATCTAAATATAGAATTTAGCAGGGCTTTCAGGGCCTATAAGCATTAGCAAATGCAGAGGGTTTGGAGTTTTTAAATATTTTTTTTAAGATGTGAGAGTTGAATCTCTAGAGAACAAAATAATGATTACTTTAAATACAGCAGTGCCTGAAATGTAACAGGTGTTTTGCACACACATAAGTAAATGCTGTCATCATCCTGACAAGTTTACAGATTACAAGGACAAATAGATGTAAATTGGGGAAATAGGAATGAAATTTATAAAAATGATCGTAAGGCATGCCACAAGTTACAAGGCTTAAATGTTAAACATCCCCTGTGTGTTCTCTCTCCATTCAATCGCCCCCTCCTCCAATCCCATTTACATTTCATTATGTCCTTATGTCTGTCTTTCTCAGCATTTGACATTTTCCTTTCTCATAAGTGAGCAATTTCCTCATAATATAAATGGATGAGTGGAGTGGTTTAAGGTATCCTCACACCTTATGGGCATTTTTACACACAGACCTTAAAGTTCTGGATTTTTCAATGTTCTGGGTTTGCAAGTCCACAAGTAAGTTCCGGATGCATTTTTCACACACACACTGCCCTGAGGCAGCCTAAAGTAGTCACAGCTGTAGACGTGACAGGCTGCCATGGAAACCAAATGATCACAGCTGCCTGGAGCAAAGCAGTTTACCAGGAGAACTTTTTACACACAAAAGTTCTGGGAGAAGTTCTACACAGAAGTTCAAAGAGCCAGATGTTTAAGATCTGGGTGAGTGATTTAGACACACAGAAAGTTCAGGATGTAACAGCAAACATGCAGGAGAACTGTGTGTGTAAAAACACCCATTGTTTTTGCAAGTAGCAACGCACCAAGTAGCAAGCAGTCAATTAAAGGGATGGCCATTCAGATTAAATTACGGATTTGGATCAGTTGCAGATTCAAATCTGTAATTTACAGATTAAACTGCAGATTCGGATTTACGGATTTGGATTTTTCCCATTGAAATGAATGGGAAACTGATCTGTAGTCCAGGTCTGACCTCCCCCACCTCCACCTCAAGGCCCTGGCATGTACTTATCAGCCTTGGAGTGCTTGATTGAAGCTCTGCTGGCCTGCTGCTGTGGGGGGGGACTCCTAGCAGCCTCTCTTGGGGTGGTGTGCTACAGCACATATGTGCAAAATGGCCACCAGGTCTGTTTTGCACATGCGTAAATGGCCTCCACCCTTAACCAAAATGGTGGTGATGTCATTTTGGCCACCACCATTTTGGTTAAGGCCAGCAGCCATTTTGCACATATGCACTGCTGAGCAGGGACCTTGGCAGTGCAGTGTGACAAGGGAGTCTGTTGGGAGCCCTCCCCCCCCCCCCCAACAGCAGCAGCGGTGAGCTGGTGGAGCTTCAGGCAAGTTCTCTGATGCCAGTAAGTACATGTCAGAGTCGGAAGGTAGGGGGGACCCCGGTTCAAATCTTGCCTTAGTCAGAAACTCACTGGGTGACTTTGGGCCAGTCACAATATTCTCTTTGCCTAATCTACCTCACAGGGTTGTTGTGAGGATTAAAAAGTTGTGTTAGTTTCTTATATGTGAAGTGCTCCGAGTGCCATGGCAGGGGGGTGCTATATAAAAATAAAGATTTATTATTATTATTATTATTATTATTATTTATTTGTTTTATTAAAATGTCTCAGTTTCTGCTTAGCCTCTATTTTCATGTGTCATTCTCCATTCATCAGAATGGATGGATAAGCCACCTCTGGTACTCACCACTGATTCAAACTGGGTTTAGGTGAGAGAAGGTAAAGGTTGGTTACAGAGCTGGATGAGTGACCAAATCCCCTCCCAACAGTTAATCACTAGAGAGCCAAGGGGAGCTTCTGGAGTCTGCAATTTTTCACCATCCACAGACACCTATTTAAGGAAGGTGCAATTAGAAGTTCCTTCAGCAAGTCCAAAAACTCTCCTCATTTCACCAAAGAGGATGGATGAACGAACAGTCTAATCAGCAGGGTGTTAGGTAAGGTAAAATATTTATTGAACCAGCCCTCAGGCCACATCACACTGTTAAGGTAGGTTTGCAAATGTGTCCGAGGGTTCTCAAGAGGCTGTTGTTCCCTATGTGCATTTGTGCATGCTCATCATTATAGTGACTGAACCCTGATAGGTCAGGTAGGATGTCGGCTTGGGGTGTGAGGAGCTGCTGACACTCAAGCGAGGGTGTGAATTGTGTGGGCGAAATGTTCTCTTCCCCACCAGATGACTGGAGGGTTTACAGCCAAGGCTGGGAGGGAAATGGGTAAGAAGAATGCTGGCCCAGCACTGATAGAGGTAGATGCAAGAGGTTTTTTAACAGGATGAGGTTAACTCTCCACTTCATGGAAATACTTTAGCTCCTTCTTTAAAGCCTCACTTTCACCTCAATTTGCTCACACGCCCTCCTGCTTTTTAATTTTATTATGAAGTTTTAGCAAAAACAAAATAAAGAAAAAACTCAAGAGTGGGAGGCTGGGCAGCTCTTTTGAGTAGGTTTCATCTCACCAAAAGCAACAACAGTGAAACTGTAGTTTGCATCAGGCTTTGTTCTTGATATGTTTCCGCCGAGGCATTGGCAGGTGTGGAGGCCACATGAAGCAGCAGATGGCATTAATCTGCACTGTCTGTCTATAATGAAGAGCCAGAGCCTGTATTTGGAGCCCCAGGGGAGAGCGTGGTAGTTCTGCCTCTTTGACTCCTCTAGTTTAAGCGCTAGAACAGGAACGAGGAACTTGCGTCCCCTGGGCCAAATCCAGCCCACAGCTGCTTTTTTTTCAGCCCCTTTCTAATTCCTGTATCTGGCCCTATCCTCAAGCACTGAAAGAGTGAGGTCAAGGGAAGGGAGTGGAAATGAGGGTGTGTACTCAAGGAGAGGGGAATAGAGCCACAGCAGAGATCCATGATCTTGACCCTTCCCCTTCTCTCACCCATCCTTACCACACCCTAAAAGCTATGGGTGGTTCTCGGGCTGCAAATTTGTTTTGGTTTATTTTCATTTCATTTCCCAAAGTTATCAGATTTAAATGCTGGGTGTTTTTACACACACCTTTCTCCTGCATGTTTGCTGCTGCAACCCCAACTTTCTGTGTGTCTATATCACTCACATGGATGTTAAACCTCCAGCTCTTTGAGCTTCTGGATACTCACATGGATTTAAGAAGTCCTTGATCTCTGTGGTTTTACAGATCTGAAGCCTGTAACGTATGGGAATCTCCCAGAAGTTGTGTGTGTAAAATGTTCTCCTGGTAAACTGCTTTGCTCCTGGCAGCCATGGTCACATGATTTCCATGGCAACCCCTCTCCTCTAGAACTGAGCTCCCCAGCACCACTACTGCAGGCTGCCTCAGGGCAGCGTGTGTGTGTGTGTAGAATGCATCCAGGAGCTGGCTTGTGGACTTGTAAATGGTTACTAAACACAGAAGATTGAAAGACCAGCACCTTAAGGTGTGTGTAAAAATGTCAGTTTCAGCTGCTGCGCCGGCAGAGACAGAAGCAGAGAGCGCTCAGAGCGTGCGGCATGCCCTGCCCCCACTCTCCCCCGTCCCCGATGCCACTGACAGTAGCACTAGTGAGAGCTACTGTCAGTGGCACCGGGGACAGGGGAGAGCAGGGGGCAGGGCACTGCCCCAGGCGCCCTCAGCCTAGGGCCGCCACTGGTAAAAACAACCACAGATTTGTAATATGGATCTGTATTTAAATTAATTAAAAAATAAAAATAATTAAAAAATAAAAAGTTACTGCGCATGATCAAAATGTTTGCCAGACACTTCTGCACATGCATGACTTTTTCAAAATAGCAGCAGCAACATCACCACCAATTTGGAAAAGGGCAGCCTTTAGGTGCATGTGCACCCTTTTGGAAAAGGGTACGCATGTGTAGAACAGCCCAGCGGCCAATTGCGTATGTGCAGTAATTTTTTTATTTTAGAATTGAACTGAAACAGGCTTGTTGCTGCACTGTTCCAGTTTGGTATGGATTAATCCATAATGGCCTATTTATGCAGTTATGGATTTAAGAACATAAGAAATTCCATACTGAGTCAGACCATCAAGTCCATCAAGCCCAGCATACTGTCCTCCGACAGTGGCCAATCTTGATCGTGTGGGAGAAGAACCAATAGTCACAATGGGCAATCCATTCCCCGTTGTTCACTCCCAGCTCCCTACAGTAAAAAGTTCATCCCGTAAGTTACTTGGTTAAGAGCCATTAATGGACCTACTCTCCAAGAACTTTTTCCAGGCCTTTTTTAAACCCAGCTATACTACTGGCCTTGACAACGTACTCTGGCAACAAATTCCATACATTAATTATGCATTGAGTGAAAAAGTACTTCCTTTTATTTGTTTTAAATCTGCCAGCAGCTAGTTTCATGGAGTGTCCCCTAGTTTTAGTACTATTTGAGAGGGTAAATAACTGTTCCCAATCTACTCATTCCACGCCACTCAACTTTTTATAAACCTCTATCATGTCTTGTCTCTGTTTTTCTTTTCTCTAAACTGAAGAGACCCAGCTTGTCAAGCCTCTCTTTGTACGTAAGCTGTTCCATACTATCATTCTCATTGCCCTTCTCTGTACCTTTTCCAGTTCAGCTGTGTCTTTTTTGAGTTGGGGCAACCAGAACTGCACACAATATTCCAGGTGCAGTCGCACCATTGATTTGTATAGAGGCATTATGACATCCTCAGTTTTATTCTCTATCCCTTTGCGAATAACTCCTAACATTCTGTTTGCTTTTTTGACTGATGCAGCAAACTGGGCTGAGGATTTCAGTGTATTGTCCACAATTACTCCCAGATCCTTTTCCTGAGTGGTAACTCCTAGCTTAGTACCCAGCATTGTGTACTCATAGTTTGGATTATTTTTCCGAACGTGCATCACTTTGACATTAAACACATTAAATCTCATCTGCCATTTAGCAGATTTAATCCAAATCCGAATCCCCACCACTACTATAAATGCCCACCCCCCACCCCCCGTAACTTCATTCTGGTACTAATTTTCATAGTGGTCTGCAGGAGGGAAAAGGTTCCCCATCCCTGCATTAATGGTTCCCAAAGTTTTTACCTGCATAATCCCACTCTGAGACTTAAATATGTGATCTCAGACAATAAAGATATGCAAATTATACAATATATCAATTGGGATTGTGACCCCACCTACCGACGGCATTATCCCGCTAAGCAGCATGCTCTCGCTAAGATCACCAACAATCTCCTTGTGACTAAATCTAACCGCCTCTACTCCATTCTTGTCCTCCTTGACCTCTCTGCTGCCTTTGATACTGTTGACCACTCACTCTTGCTGGACTCACTTCACTCCCTTGGTTTCCATGGCTCTGTCCTCAAGTGGTTCTCCTCCTATCTCTCTGTCCGCTCCTTCAATGTGTTTCTTGTCACCTCCACCTCCTCCTCCTTTCCCTCTCAGTTGCTGTTCCCCAAGGCTCTGTCCTTGGCCCTCTCCTCTTCTCTATCTACACCCTGTCCCTAGGCAAACTCATTGCCTCCCATGGCTTCCAATATCACCTCTATGCTGATGACACTCAACTATACCTCTCTACTCCCTCTCTCCATCTGTTCAAGCTTGCCTCAGCAGTTGTCTCTTGGATATCACTACCTGGATGTCTCAACATCAACTCAAACTCAGCATGGCTAAAACTGAACTCCTTATCTTCCCCACCCCCCACATCCTTCCTCTCCCTCCTCCCTGATGATCCTTATCAATGGGGTCACCATCCTTCTTGTCCCCCAAGCCCTTAGCTTAGGCTTCATCTTTGACTCACCCCTTTCTTTTAAACCCTACATCAACTCTTTTGCCAAATTCTGTTGCTTCTCCCTCCATAACATTGCTAAGATTTGCCCTTTTCTTTCTGTCTCTTCTGCCAAAACCCTTGCTCACACCCTGGTCATCTCTCACCTTGATTACTGTAACCTGCTTCTCACTGGCCTCCCCCTCTCTCACCTTTCTCCCCTTATCTCCATCCAAAACTCTGCTGCCAGGGTCATCCACCTCACCGGTCACTTTGACCACGTGCAGCCCCTCCTCTCCTCTCTTCACTGGCTCCCCCTTCCTAAACAAATCCTGCACAAGCTCCTAGTCTTCACCTTTAAAGTTCTTCACAACCTTGCTCCCCCCACCTCTCTGCGCTAATTTCCCTCCGTACTCCAGTCCGTGAACTCTGCTCCTCCACTGTCCCCTCTCTTGCCCTCCCATGCCTCCCCTGCTTCCCTAATCGTCTTCGTCCTTTCTCCCTAGCTGCCCCACCTCGCCCCTCCCTTCATACCTTCAAATCCCTCCTCAAGACCCACCTCTTTCGCTCTGCCCTTCCAGACTCCTCATTCCCCTCTCCTAACTCCTGCTGATACCCTCCATCCAGTACAATCGGTTACCTGAGGTCTGTGTCCTCATATCCTCACCACATGGACCAACCAGCCATCATTCTTCATGCAACCAAGCCAAGCACGTGCACTTGGGACCTCGCATCTTCGTGAATGTTACACTCCTTGTCTCTCCCTCTATTCCTCTTCCTTCATCTCTCCCCACCCCCTCTGTCCCTCAGATTGTAAGCCCTAGGGCAGGGACCATGTCTATTCCATCACTTGTAAAGCACCAGGTACATTGATGGTGCTATATAAATGCTTGCTAATAATAATATAAAAATAATAAAAATAATCCGACTCAGGGTCCTGGCCCATAATTTAGGAATTTCTGTATTAGACTTTGGCATGACTGGGTAGTGTTGGATAGAATGTTTGGAACAACTTCTGAAAACCCAAGTCCCTGGTGCTATGTACAATCCTCTAAACCAAACAGCTATTAGCTCTCCCTCTCCCTCCACTGCTCATCTCTCCACCTGATCTATCATTCCCTCCCATTTGCTTCTGGCACTTGGCAACAATGGCATTACAGCCATCTCAAAAAGGCAGTGGTTTAAAGCAGAAGCACAGGGCACATGCAGATACAGCAAAGGGATTAAACTAATCCAAGACAGAGCTGGATTAATTGTCGCAGAAGATCTCCTGTGCCAGAATGTGTCAGACACCTTCCCCCCACAACAGACAATTGTAGTCTAACTGCAAAGCCCATCAAAGGCCTTGACAGATCAAGCAGATCAACTGTGTTTCTGCTCTAGAATGGGAACTTTCTTCACTCACATAAAGCCCTGAAAACAGCAATAAATTTACCCAGAACAATGTTGCTTCCTTTCTTTCACTGGCAAGGAATGTAGTGGGGGGAGGGGCATGCATGTGTGTATTAAAGCCACACACCCTCTAGGTGAAAATGCATAGAGTTAATGACCTCTTGAAGCTCAAATGAAACCGGCCACTGCCGCCTGTTTCTCTAGGAACAACCTCACTCCTTTGCCCTCCCCTGACATGATGCCATTCATTAAATAGGCTAAGTGGACTCTACTTGCTGCTTAAGATTCAGTGTTGTGCAACAGAAGTCCTGAAAGAGGGATAAAAGGGAGAAGTCAGAGTACTTGGTAGTAGGGATGGGTGAACAGATCACGGTTTGGGTTCAGCCGTTTGGTTTGGTCCAGATTGGTTCACCTGTTCGGTTCGGCCGTTTGGTTTGTTCATTGTGTTCTGGTTTCGCCGTTCGGTTCAGTCCTGTTTGGTTCGGTTCAGGCGTTCGGAAAAAGGCTCTCTGTGCAAGGAATGATGGCCCCAGACCCATGATGGTGGGTCCTGGGGCTAGAGTGGCAGCTTCTATCTCTATAACTAAGCTAACTTCTATCTATCTATCTATCTATCTATCTATCTATCTATCTATCTATCTATCTATCTATCTATCTATCTATTTCCTATCTAAATTCCTATCTATCTATCTATCTTAGTGAGAGCATGCTGCTTAGCGGGATAATGCCGTCGGTAGGTGGGGTCACAATCCCAATTGATATATTGTATAATTTGCATATCTTTATTGCACAGAGAGCAAGGAATCTATCTATCTATCTATCTATCTATCTATCTATCTATCTATCTATACGATATTACACAGGGGGAAACACAAAGAACACAGGGAGGGGTACAAAACTGGAATGAAAATCAATCTAATAATATTCCTACTCTAAATAAATCCAAAACTTAAAACATGGGAAGGGAATTAGGGATGGAATAAGAGGGAGAGGGAAAAGGATTCAATGGAGGGATGAGGGAGGAAGGAAGATTGAATACAGGGAACACAGGGAGGGGTAAAAACAAAAAACAACACCTAAATCTATCTAATATAATCTAAATAAATGATAATATGGAGGTAAATGGGTTGGATGGGTGAAATAGGAGGAGGATGGCAATGGATTAGGAATAGGAAGAAACAAAAACTTCTGGGAGAGAGGGAGTCTTCTGAAACGCCTGCTGTTCAGGAACAGTGACTAGCTCAGAAGGTGTTGGGAAGGGGGGAAG
The DNA here is from genome assembly GCA_003113815.1 of Sphenodon punctatus. Classification (NCBI taxonomy): domain Eukaryota; kingdom Metazoa; phylum Chordata; class Lepidosauria; order Sphenodontia; family Sphenodontidae; genus Sphenodon; species Sphenodon punctatus. The sequence continues at coordinate 516,652 of QEPC01006915.1, read as the reverse complement.
CAAACAGTTTTGTTTCTTGCTGCACCCACCTCACCACAAGCCCCATTGGCTCCATGCAGCCTAGCCCGTGGCCAATCGCAGACTGCAAAGTCAGTGGTCTGAGGCGAAAAGGGATGGTGATTGGGCAGGCTGACTGCTACTCCAAACCTCTCCACCCCTGGTGCCTGGAAGTCTGCTCCTCAGATGACTCCCCTTCCCTGTCACATTTTTCCTTCCAGTGACAAGTTTTTGCCAACCGAACTCACCCGAACGTGATCCAAACTGACCAAACTGTTTGGTCATTTGACATTCGGAATCGAGTTCGATTCGGTCAGTTTGGGTTCGGATTCGGATTCGGTCATCCGAACAGGTCGAGTTTGGGCCGAACTCTGAACTTCCGAACCACGTTCGCCCATCCCTACTTGGTAGGCAGTTTCAGTCAAAACCTCTCATCCAGTCAGCCTCAAACCTAGGGTCACAGCCACAATGACTTTCCCTTATTTCTCAATGAGTAGTGGGTCCTTGTCTAGTTGGGAGGTATGGAGTGAGGTTAAGGGAAGGGAGAGGAAATGGTACACTCAAGGATAATTGCTGTTCTAGAGTACAGTGTTGATATCAGATCACCTCTGTTGTATTTTTGCCTCTGCTTATGCACTATGTGGCTGTAAAACAACTGCTCGGCATGGTAAGTGCTGTCAGGATCAAAGTCAATGAGCCATGCTGCTCAGCTTCCACCAACAGTGTAAATGAATTGACTTCCTACCAGAAGTGGGCAGTCCCCAAATAAACCAACAAACATCAACACAAAGTTCTCCCATAAAAACCTCCCAGATTGGCTGCTTTCACACGAGATGCTAACTGTGAGATTGTAATTTGCTCCTGCAAGTTAAATGCACATGTGAGTGCACTAATCCACATTCATCCTGTGAATTATGCCTTGAGTGCTAATGCATAACTGGGCTCTGAAATCCTACTCTTACAGTGATGGATGTTAAGGTTGTGCAAAACTGGAAACGTGTGAATTGTTGGTATTACAATCATGGGATGGCAGGTGTGCAAAACAGCAGGATGGAGCTGTGGTTTGTTCCAGACTAGTTAATTCAAGCCAGTTTGTTAATTTCACCCCTCGTGCTGCTGCTGGTTTGTTAATTTCACCCAGCTCTGATGCCAGCTTGTTAATTTCAATCCGTTGTCAGTTTGTGGATTTCAACCCTGCTTTGAGGTCAGTTGCACAGCAGGTGCAGAGCAGAAGTAGGAGGACAAAATTTACACTTGTGAGAATGGTAGATACCATGATTAGTGACATCAATATAAAACATGCCAAGAAAAAAATTGCGGGTGACAAGTCTCAGGAGACGAGTGCCCAGAAAATAAATCATGCAATTTTAAGATCACAGGAAGATCATGGGAACAAGAAAATTGCAGGAGACAACATTCTCATGTGAAAGCAGCCCAAGATGCTGCTGCTGTAGCAAAATTCTGTCTTGCTGCAGCAAGACTCCCAATCGTTCTTGCTGTCCACAGAATCTCCCACTGAGATATTGCAGCACGTCACTGCCTAGAATCCCAGCCTTTTCCCCAGCCAGGCCTCTTCCCAGACCCCAGCATAAGCCTCTTCCGAGGTTTTCCTTCCTTATTATCCCAGTCATGGTGAACACTCTGGACAGCTCCCAGTCTCAGCTTGATGGAACTAAGTTCCTCTCCTTCTCAGTGCTGGCAACCAACTGTCGGGACCTCAGGGCTTGCAGCTCTTATAGGCCTTTTTTACACGGATGCTGCTGCTGTCCCGGTGAGTGGATCTAGGTGGAGATGGGTGGGTGAGCACACCCACCACCACCGGCACCGAGCAGGGAGATGTTTACACGGACACCACCGCAGGGGGTTGTGGAAAGGAAGGGGAGGGGCCGGCGCACACCCATTGGGCAAACACCCACCCCGGGAAACACTGAGCAAACACCCATGATGTTTACACAGACCACCGAAACACCGAACGGAGGGGAAAACACACCCAGCACAGTAATGTGACAACATGGCCGAGGAAGGGCAAATGAACCTGTGGCACGCAGACTGCTCCTAAACTGCCAGACTCCGTGCGGGCGGGGAGGAGGAAGCTGGAATGACAGGAGATACAAGGTAACAGCCCCACACAGGTCATGACACACAGACCAGACAGCCACGCGCTGCGAGCCCCATGGAAAACAGCCCCCCTCTCCCCCCGGTGAACACATGAACACAGGGAAACTCTGAAGGGACAGGGAGTGAGGAGACCCCAGCAGGGGGAGGGGGTCCAGGAACAAGCAAGGTCACCGACATGAACAGGCAGGACCCAAAACAGATGGGGCCCATACCTAAACACAGACAAACAACCCCAAACGTACCACCACACATAGGAGGAAATCTCAGGCTACAGAACACTAATCCAGGAAGCAGACAGATGGGGAGACCAGGCCTGCCACTAAAGAAAAGACCATGGAGCAGACATGAACTGAGGGCAAAGACCTGAGCGGTTGCCCCAAACACAAAGGAAGTGGCTGCAAAGCAGCAGCTGACAACCAAGCACCAGTCAGGGGTGCAAGTGGCACAGGGGGAGACCAACAACAAAGTAGGGAATGGAGGGAGGGCTGAACCAGCTGGGGCACAACCCAAGAGGATAGGCAACCCCAACCCACCCCACCCCCCACGGCCCAATGGACATAAAAGATGGGCGGATGCAATGAACAGGACAGGGCACACAGTACAGCACCAACACATGAGAGGGGACAAAGCAATAAGGACAGGGAAATAAGGGGCCAGACCATAGGGGATCCAGTGATAAGTATCAGAACCATGCAATGCAACAACATAGGCAATCCCAGGCAAAGTATTACAGCATACCAGACCAACAGGCCACAGGAAGAGGGCCACACCACAGGGAAGGAGGACACAAACACAAGGGGATCCATACAAGACAACTTTAATAATGATAAAGTGCATGCAACAAGCACCAGGAACAAAACAATGGAGGGATGGTGGGCAGGAGCAGAAACCTCAGTAGGGCCAGCGACCCCGGGCCCTGCGTCAGCAATCCACCTGGTCGTGGTCGAGCTGGTGCACCCTCTGCAGCACATGAAGCAGGAGTTGCATCACCTTCTCCTGCTCCCTGATCCGCTCATTGATCATCGCCTGCACTACAGGAGAGAGGGAGAGGGAGCCAGCATAGCAGAACACAGGCTGCAACAATGACAGTTCCCCTCACCAAAGGGGGGAGGAGGGGCCACGGACAATGGGAGTGAGGTGATCTCGCAAGTAGACAGGGCCCAGACTGTGTAAGGCTTTATAGGTCAAAACCAACACTTTGAATCAAGCCCGGAAGACTATTGGCAACCAGTGCAGAGTACGGACCAATGGTGTAATGTGCTCCCGGTGGCCCACTCCCACTAAGAGCTGGGCCACCACATTCTGCACCAGCTGCAGCTTCTGAGCCATCACCATAGGTAGCCCCATGTAGAGCACGTTACAGTAGTCTAGTCGAGAGGTGATAAAAGCATGGATGATCATGGCCAAGTCGGGAACTGAAACCAACGACCAAAGCTGCCGCACCAGATGGACACAGCTAGTGGCAGGTGCAGAAGCTGCTGAGGAGGCAGATGAACTGCTTGTCAGGTCAGTGCCAGCAGCTGGCACAGCTGTTAACAGGAGAACCCCCTTCCACTCGTAACTATTGGGGGGTTGGTACTCCAATATCCGCCGTTCCTTAACTTCGGGGGGAATTAGCTTAATTTGTAAAACCCGGGGGTTCTGCGTGTCCTAAGAATCAGTGTGAGGACAGATACGCGCTACAAGCAGTTTATGTACCCTCCCCAAAAGTGAAGGAAAAGAGGGAGACAAAGATTCAATAAAACTAAAAGGTTTATTTATATACATAAACAGAAACACAGCCCCGGTCTGGCTGGTGGGATCAAAGGAAAAACACAAGTGGCAGCGGGGAAAATGAAAGTGAGGTGGGGAGTGGGGGTGTGTGTGGAAGATCTGGAAAAGATCTTCGGTTCTGGCCTTGAGATGGGGGGGTCTGGTTGTGGGGGAGGTTACAGCTGTGCCCTTGTCATGGACAGACCATTATCTCCTTCAGGCCAGTCTTCTAGCACACCCCCTCCAGAAGGGGAAGGGACCAGTTAGGATGGTCCGCCCTCAGAGGCTGATGGAACCCCAGTGGTTCCAAGAGGTCCTGAGGGAGTTAACCTTGGACTTGGACGGTCACTCTGTGGATGAGCTAGTCCAGCATTGGAACAGCTTGCTGGAGGAAGCCATTGAC
>QEPC01006915.1:496133-506591 GCA_003113815.1 Sphenodon punctatus | reverse complement strand
TATATATATATATATATATAAAGTTCTTTATATATATAAAAAGTTCTTTAGATACTAGGATGTTTTATTATATAAGGATTATAGAATAGGAATGTTTTGTATTATACATAGGTTAGGTTTAGCTTAGATTCTGTATATATAATATAATATATGCATCATAGATGATAGATATAAAATAGAGATAGATAGTGGATATACCTCTGAGTTTTAATTTTCCCTTCCCCTGTCTGTCTCCCCCCTGTTCATATATATATATAAAACAATACTACCTCTCTCTCTATATATATATGTGTGTATATCTATATAATATATGAACAGGGGGGAGACAGACAGGGGAAGGGAAAATTTAAAACTCAGAGGTATATCCACTATCTATCTCTATTTTATATCTATCATCTAATATATATATATCTAAACTGTACTGCCTATATCTATCTATCTATCTATCTATCTATCTATCTATCTATCTATCTATCTATCTATCTATCTATCTATGTGTACAAGGGGAGAAAGGCAGGGGAAGGAAAAAGGTAATAAAGGGTAAGGAATAAGGATTGGAAAGGTAAGGTGGTAGGGATATATATGGGAGGATTTTTAGTGCAAGCACCACCAGATTCTGCAAATGCACCCTGGCAGGGCAATAGCTAACACAGAACCAGAGTCAAGCAGCCCAGACCTGCAGTATAAAGGGTTGCAGTGCCCTCCCCCAAAGCTCCCCTGATTGGTTCTGGGAGCCAGGAGGCATTGAGCAATCACAGGGTGCCGTTCAACTGCCTGGGACCTGCTTGCGCTGCTCATTGGCCAGCAATTACATCCGTCAGGTCCTTCTTCTCCCATCACAGGCCCAGTTCAAGAGTTCAACACTGTTTCTGGCTCCGAAATGTCTGCTCCCTCCTCCCCTCACCATATTTCCTTCCAAAAAATACCTGCCAGGCTGTTAGGCAATAATGAAATTAATAACTTTTGTTATTGTTATTGATTTCATTACTATTTTTTGACATTTTTGTTACTGCAGTAACGATAACGAAAATGACAAATTTCATTTTCATTATTGATATAATGAAAATGACATGCATACCCCTAGAACACACAGAGAAAATATTTCTTCTTTCCATAGGACAAGCAGCTTAAAAAGGTATCCCTCTCCTTGGGGGGAAAATTATACAATTTTACCAAAGAGAAACCATCCTTGTTGAATTGTTTTACACCAGTTTACTCATGTCCTATGTGCAGGAACCTGTGTTACTGCATTATCCCCATTGCTGGCAATGAGGGAAAACACAATGAGTGCGGGGCCCTGCCAATGTGGTGTCCAACATTTGGCTCTTTTCCAAGTTAAAAGTAGGGAGAGTAATGTGTGTGAATCAGGCTATTTTTAAACAATACATTTAGAATGTTCTAGGGGGTTTTATGTTGTTTTGAAGGTGATTTGTCTAGATCGCTGGAACGTTCAAAATTGTGATGCTTCTGGCTTGATCCGGGTTTTTGTAAAACTTCTTTTTCAAGGTTTTATCTGACCGTTCTAAATGAAAAACATTATACAGCAGTCATTTTTACCATTTTCACAGGTAGAACATTCTAATCCTTTAGACATCTGGGAACTTAATACTTTAATAGAACGTCACAACAAAAAAACTGAACTGATGATGATGATGATTGATGATGCCATTCCAACGTAGATAAGAACAAGCTTGGAATGGGATAGTGTGGTCATTTAAAAGTGTTGGTCAGAGAATGACTTTGGTTTTCAATATGCCTGACACACTTACTGGAGGAGTTACATGGGATAAATTTGCTGCACTGTTTGTAACAGAATACTCAGGGCAGCTTACAAAACTAAAATAATGCATATAAATGATAAAACAACATAAAACACCCCACAACCTTTCCCTCCCTTCCCCAACCCCACAAACCCCTCCCCAAACCCCTCAAACCCCTCCCCCCATTCCAATCCCTGCCCGCCAAATGCCTTAACAAAAAGAAAAGTCTTGCGTCACCTCCAGAAGATGCCCAGGCTTGGGCTCAAACAAACCTCGGGGGGGGGGGGGGCGGGGAAAGCCACCAAGAACATCTCTCTGCGAGCCCTCACCATAAGAACAAGATTAACAGATGGTACCCACAGGGAGGCACTCCCGTTCAATTTCAGGGACCATGGTGAGGTGTGTGTGTGTATCTCTCAGATATGTGGGGCCCAGGCCATTTAGGGCTTTTAAAAAGTCAAAACCTGTATGTATAATATTCTATAATATATATTATAGAATTATATACACAAACACAGAATTTTCAGACCAATAGGAGGCATCATCACAATTTTCTACACCATATATTTTTGGAGGCTTTAACACACTTTGCTCTTTGTCTTAACTATAAGAGGTGCTCCCGTGTCTCTATGATAATTTTAAAACTTTAAGTTATGTTCATGGCATCTAGAATTAAGATAAATTTATACAAAATTGTTCTGTAAATTGTATGCAATGACGCAGTAATGTTTTACTCTACACATTATTACATTACTTGGGAAGAAAGAAAAACTTTCGGGGTTTAAACCCTCAAAGTGCCCATTGAAATGAATGGAAGCCTTTCTATTGAACTGGTTGGGTATTTCACCAGTTCCCTCAATGACTAATTACTCAATAGAATACATAGGGTGATTTTAGATGTCACGCGCTTCCGGGTCACCACAATGGATTCCCAACCATGGTGAGCCAGCAAACCTCCTCCTGTGGTCCAGGACAGCCCTGAACAGACATGCCGGGAGCGGGACCACGGCAAGGAAATGGACTGTCAGACCATGACCTGGGGCAGTGCAACAAACGTTGTGCTGATTCTGGACCATGGTTAGAATACCCAGAAGCCACCAGATTGGGGCAGGAGGCAGCCATGGCTGACTGAGGGCAAATGAAGACAAAAGCGCCAAAAGGCAACGCCCAGAGACTGAGCATGAGTGACTGAGGAGAGGACTGGCTAGCTGCGGGGTGCCAGAGCTCTAGCAGAGCCGCTGAAAAAACTGCTTCAAAAAGCTGCAATGCAGCATTTAAAAAGCCAAAGAAAAGAATAAATGCCTAAAAAAGTGAGAAGGGAAGGAAATTCTAAAGAAAAAAAATGTGATCATGCATTTTAACTGCCTGCGAATGCAGACGGGGGAATCAGAAGAAGAGCCAGCCTCTGGAGACAAAATGGCATCCAGCGGGACCCAAACAGAGCCAGCAGAACCACAGCATCAAGGAGAGGACAAGGTAATGAGAATACTGATAGAAATTAAAAAAGACCTGGCAAAGGCTGATGCGGACAGAGAAAAAATACTGAGGAAAGTGGCTAAAATGCAAACAGACACTGAGGTGGGGAGGAAAAAACCTGAGGTGTTGAATAAGAGAATGGATATTGCGGAGGAAAGAATCTCCTCCATGGAGGATCAGACACTGAAGTCTGCAGATCCAACTGAAAACCTGCAAAATCAGGTATATTGACTAAAAGAAAAAGTGGAAGACCTGGAAAACAGGTCAAGAAGATCTAACCTGCTTAGTAGGGATAAAAGAAGGCTTGGAGGCAGGGGGCATGAAAGAATGAATCTGAGAAATACTGGAGACAGGTTTCCCTGAAGAGCCAAGGCTGCCCAAGCCAAAAATAGACAGGGCACACAGGACAGGGCGCCCACCCCGAAATAACACTGATCTCCCACGAACAATACTGATCAAATTTACTTATTATCAAGATAAGGAGGAGATTCTAAGGCTGGCCAGGAAAAAAAGGCAGCAGTTGGAATTTAATATGAATAAAATAATGATCTTCCCGGATTACTCTCAAGAGACTATGCGCAAGAGGAGTGGCTGGATCAAATATATGGGACTGCTAACAGAAAGAAGATTACAACCTCAACTTTGGATACCAGCAAAATTGGCAATCATGCATAAAAGTTTAGTTTATAAGTTTATTGCGTATAGCCACAGCTATTACAATATATACATAACTTTTCCATTAGTACAAATAAGTATAAAACACAAGCATAAAACACAAATATTTGCATGAAATAAAACAGACAAGTCCATCATATATAAGGATAAATAATACAAGTCCAAACAACCAATATTAGATTTCCCCAGATATTTAAACTTTAGTGCTAGAAAATATTAAACATTTCCATAATACTGCTAAACCAAATGAAGCAACTGCTCTGGTTACTCCAGAATTTATAGGGTTAAGGAATTAATGAAGAAGAATATTTATATGGTTGCCGTGGGTAGCTGATAATAGAGGACCCAAAAATTTACTTCTTAACTCAGAAAGATCAGGACAACGGAACAGAATATGAGCTACAGTATCTATCTCCTGAAGATTACAAAAAACAGCAGCGATTTTCCCTTGGGATCCCAAGGTACCATCCCTTGAGGAGTGTTAGCAAAAAGGCCTCACATCTAAACTTAGTAAGACCACTCTTGCCCTGGGGTTCAACCAGGTATATAGATAGTTAGATCTAACATTTGAGGAGGCTGGGGGAAGATATACAGGAACAGCTCTTTGGTCTACAAGCTGGCCATTTTCTATCTGAAGTTCTTGATCGTCTAATCTCCTAACGATAAGTGACATAGCTCCCTCAGGGCCCCCACTCCTTAGAAATTCCTTAGAGAGACCTAGCCTATGAATCTCCAGTTCAACTGCCTCCTCCCAGAAGGCCAGAAGGCCATACTTGGAGACTAGGCTAAGAAGGGAGCCATCCTGGGTAGGAAAAAGGGAAACCATAATCCAATACTTAACTAGCACCCACAGGGCAGCTGATCTGATTGTGGGACAAAAGGTTTCCGCTCTTAAAATGACTTGAGGGGTACCCTTTGGGACCCCCAGTATGGTACGAAGAAAGCCATTTTGAATGGCTTCAAGTTTATTCAAATACAGAGTACCCTAGATTGGAAAGGCATATAAGGCCTGGGGGATAACTTTGGCCTTAAATAGGTGGAGAGCTGGAAGAACCAGCTTACCCCCATTGCCAAAGAAAAAATTAAGTATTGCCGCTGCAGTATGCCTAGCCTGGGACTTGGAGGCTTCGAAATGAAGGTTCCAGGTTTTAGAAGAGGATAGAATGACTCCCAGATACTTATACGAAGACACTTGCTTGATTACATTTGAGCCAATAATCCAGCAGTGAGGTTTACAGACTCTACCATTCCCTATTGACATTACCTTGGTCTTGTCAAAATTAATTACAAGCGTCTCCTTAGCACAGAAAGCCCCAAACTGTTGCAAGGAACGCCTAAGACCCACTATTGTTTGAGAGATCAAAACAGTGTCATCGGCGTACAGGAGAGCTGGAATTTTCCTGATGCTGATGACAGGGGCATGGGTGTCTTCCAGGAAGGGACTCACATTGTTTAGGTAAATATTAAATACGGCTGGGGCCAATATACAGCCTTGCCTAACGCCTGCCAAAACCTGGACCTTTCTAGAGGGCCTCCTCGAGGGATTGTACCAGACCTGCAAGGAATTACCACTATGTAGTTTAACCAGGAGAAACAGAAACCTTGGGTCAAGGGAAGTAATGCTTCATTTAGCCCAAAGCCGGTCTCTGTTAATGGAATCAAAGACCATACATAAATCCACAACACACAAGAACAGTCTCTTTTGAGGAACAGTATATTTATTAATGCGGAAAAGGAAAAGGAAGATATTTTCAGAGACAGAGGACCTGGAAATGTGTTTTTACATGCACAGGGAGGAGTCTCTCATTGGGATGGAAAAGGGAAAGGAGAGGAGGGTGGAGGGGAAGAGATAATAACAAAGAAGATAGGAATGTTAAGTAAGTTAGATGGTTTAAGGTTTGTATTGTTTTTTGTTGGGAATGTTTGGTTTTATTTAACTGGTATAACACAATGGCAAAAGCAGATGCATCAAAAGGCTAAGCAGGAGAAAATCCTGGGGTGCAAAGGAACAAGAAACATCACAGACACATGGATAAAATAAAGTTTATTACATTAAATGTTAAGGGGCTGAATGTGCCCATCAAAAGAAAAAGGATGAAATAACTGTTAATAGATGAGGGCATAGATATCTTTTTTTTACAGGAGACCCACCTGAAACAGGAGGACATTGTAAGGTTCCAATATGAAAAATGTAAACATATTTTTTCATCATCAGCAGAAAAAAAAAAGGCAGGTGTAAATGATAGGAATTACTGGTAAATGGAGTTTTGACCATTAAAAAACTATTAAGGATAAGGATGGCCACTTCCTGATGGTTAATGGAATATTGGAGGGAGAAAAAGTGAGCTTGGTGAACTTATATGTCCCTAATGAGGCAACAGGATCCTTCCTCCAAGACTCTATAAAAAAGATAATGGAAAACAATTTTGGACTAGTGATACTACAGGGAGACTTGAATACACCTCTATCCCAGTTAGATCATTCAAGAGGAATTAAGCTGAAGCAGTGGCAGGAAAAAATTATAAGGGAATTAACTGCTAACAACCTGATTGGTGCATGGAGATATTGGAAGTCCAAAATAAGAGAGTACACATTTTATTCTAACATACATGATACAGCAACAAGAATAGATCATATTTGGATAGAGAGATCACTAGTAGCAAGATGTATAAATAGCTATATCTTCCCAGTGCTCCTATCAGACCATCATGCTATAGTTTCCACGGTGGGATGGGGAGGGGGCAGCCCCATGTTGCCATGCACATGGCAACTGGACAAGTCCATGATTAAAGACTCAAAAAATGGAAACAGTGGCAGACAGTATAGCAGCGTATTTTGAGATCAACAGGAATTCTGTCTCCTCTCCACAGATTGTTTGGGAAGTTGCAAAGGCCACTATTAGAGGGATATGCATTGCGGTAAGAGCCCAAAGGTGGAAAGAAAAAAGAGCATATATTTCAGATCTGTACACACAAATGAAAAAATTAGAATCCATGAATAAAACTAACACGACCCAGGAAACAAAATAAGAGTTGATAAAAATTAGGAATTTAATAAACATGCATGAATTAGAAAAGACAACTAGACAATTCACATTTATTAAGAGCTTTTATTAGGGATGGGACTATCGGGGGAATTACCGGATACCAGTTTTACCGGTATCAGTTTTATCGGATACCAGTTTTATCAGTATCGGCATATCGGTTTTTTAACATTACCGATTTTTTGGATCTTTAACATTGCGGCCATTTAAAAAAACTGATATGCCGATACCAATAGTATCGGTTTTATCGGATTAATCTGATATCGTCGATTATCAGCATTATCGGATTAATCCAATACCGATAGTCCCATTCCTAGCTTTTATTTTGAACATAGTAACAAAATGGGTAAAGTATTGGCAAATATGGTTAGAACACAAAAAAATAGAACAAAAATAATGGAAATACAAGGAAAAGATAAGAAATTGACAAACACAGAGGATATACAGGATGTCTTTATGGAATTTTATGCGAAGCTGTACTCTTCATCCAATCCCGAGCCTGCAAAAATAAAAGCGTTTTTAGAAAAGTATACATTGCCAAAAGTAAACCCCACATTGCTTAAGTTTCTTAATGCCCCCATACAGATAGAAGAAGTTAAAGAAACAATCAAAATGTTAGAAAATTGACATGATTTTGGGCCAAACTAAGATACTGATTTCACTGCTCCAATGTTCTGAATCAGAAAATGCTTCTCTGATTCCAATGGGCCACTCTGTGTTAAACTGTAACCAAACCAAACGTGCCTTCCTGACAAACATGCTAGAGTATACATGGAGGGATTGTTGTAAATAACTCTGTGTAATTGAACCAAAAAGGTGCTTCCTTGACACAAATGTAACAGCAATACACACTGGATGTTATTGTACCCATCATTGTGTTAAAATGTAACCAAGAACACACATTGGAGCTATAATACTTGGAATGTAACTTTTATGGGCCATTGGGACTGCTATTTAGAATTATGTAGAATGTTAGAAATTAGGCAAGATACTATTACACACATGTGTTGATGCATTTAATGTGAAGAACAAAAGTATGAGTAAGAATGATCAGTATTGGCAATAATCAGGAGATGGCCTAAGAAAGAACAAATGATGCTGGGGAAGTAATCAGGACCTCTTGTTCCCCAAGCAAACTACGTTGGTAATTCACAGGAACTGATAACAGAGGCCAAGCTGAAAAAATAAGAGTGTGGTTGTTATCAAACAAATATATGACTCTCAGAAGGATGTGCGAACTAATTGAGGGCCAGGAAGCGTGACCCCCCCATCTCCGGAGGGAGGAGGGGGCATTACTTTACTGGTCAGAACAAACCTCACATCATGACTAAGCACCCCAGATTTGGGGCAGCCAATGGGAGCACTCCACAAGCTTAGTACTGACAACCCCGCACTCTGAATAATCATAAGACAGCCACAGCATATAAGGCTTAACTCTGGATTAGTTCCTTGCCATCACGGTCCTCGATCACTACCCCTTAGGGGGGCCGACGAGCTCGGTGATTGTTGCCCCTTTTGGGACCCCTCTATCTAGGGGGTTCTACAATGGCTTCTTGGCCCCCTGACTGCTTTCCTCTGGAACCAGGCCATCAGCCTCTGATCACGTAAGAATATGTGCTTTTGTATGTATTTTTAGGTAGACAAGGGTAGATGGGTGCAAATGTGAATGCAAGTGTCTCTTTGGTAATTGGTATGCTAAATTGTTCTGATATTATTGAATAAATGCCTATTTGATTGAATAAAAGACTCATTACTGAAGCAGAAAAGGAGCAATTCCCTACCCTCTCAACAATAGTATTTCCACTAGATCCCGAGAATTAAAAGGGAACTGCTCTCTCTCTCTTTCTCTCTCTCTCTTTCTCTTTCTCTATAACCATACGGGCAGTTATCTCTCTTGGACAGGGATATACTGACTAGGATACAGGCAGTTATCTCTCTTGGACAGGGATATACTGACTAGGATACGGGCAGTTATCTCTCTTGGACAGGGATATACTGACTAGGATATAGGCAGGTGCCTCTCTGGGACAAAGACAGCTGACTGGGATTCGCATGTGCTGGACCTCTCTGGGACAGGGAAACAGCAGAATTTCTCTGGGAACTACTTAAAGTAGAGAGAAGCAGTAGAAACCCCCTTTCCAATTCATTACAAAAACATTAGCAAAAAACAAGGCATGTGGACCTGATGGCTACCCCGTGGAATTCTATCAAACCTATGTGGAACTGCTTGCACCACATTTAACAGACCTTTATAATGGTATCTTAAAAGAAGGCAAGATGCCACCAACTTTTTATGAGGCCACAGTTACCCTGATACAGAAGTAGGGCAGACCAAAAGAACAGTGTGAAAATTATAGACCTCTATCACTACTAAATGTGGACTGCAAAATATTCACTATTATTGGCCACTAGACTGACAGCTATCATTACAGAAATAATACACCCTGATCAGGTGGGATTTATTCCAAACAGACTAGGGACAGACAATATCAGAAGAGTGGCCAATGTAATATACCACATACAAACAAATAAGATCCCCTCAATTATCGTATCAGCAGATGCTCAAAAAGCATTTGATTGCGTGGAGGTACAATGCTTGCTAGCCACTCTCCAGAAAATGGGATTGAAGGGAAATTTCCTAAAATAGATAAAAGCAATATATTTGAAACCAGAGGCCAAGTTATTAATTAATGTGTCACTCTCCAAATCATTCCGACTAGAAAGGGGGACGCATCAGGGCCGCCCGCTATCTCCCCTATTATTTGACATAGTACTAGAAGTGTTGGCGATAGCTTTTAGGCAGGAACAGGAAATCAGGGGAATAACAGTGGGAGGCGTACAACATAAAATAGTACTATATGCAGATGATATACTTTTGTTCCTGTCAGAACCGACTAAATCAGTGCCCCCCCTTATTGAAACTAATAGAGGAATTTGGTAAGCTATTGGGATACAGTATCAATTATGGAAAATCCAACACTCTTATAGTGGGAGCAGAAGGGGAGCAATAGGGATGGGCGAACGCGGTTCGGAAGTTTGGAGTTCGGCCCGAACTCAGCCTGTTCGGAGGACCGAACTCGAACCCGAACAAACCGAACACCGAACGGTGAAATGGCCGAACAGTTCGGTCAGTTCGGATCGCGTTTGGGTGGCAAAGAAAGGTTCACTGGAAGGTCAAACATGACAGGGAGGTGTAGTCAGTCACTGAGGAGCAGACTTCCAGGCACCAGGGGTGGAGAGGCTTGCAATAAAAGAAACTAATTATCTGCCTCCCCCCTTCCCAACACCTTCTGAGCTAGTCACTGTTCCTGAACAGCAGGTGTTGAGTAGGATTTTTAGATTGCTTTAAGTTTAATTTCAGTTTTGTACTGAAATGAAACTTAAACCTTAAACTGAAACCTTGTGTTATGCATTTCACTGTAGAGACTCATTGAGTATGTATGTATTTCACTACAGACTCCTCTTCTGTTTGTGATTCCCCCCCATCCCATATATATGGGATGT
>QEPC01006915.1:472782-493790 GCA_003113815.1 Sphenodon punctatus | reverse complement strand
GGCTGCTGGGGGCTTCTGGGGGTGGAGCCCTGCTCACCTGGGGGGGATGAGCAGTGGCATGGAGGGAGGGGGTAAGGAGGACCGCACCCCAGGAAGGTCAACACACACAGCACCACAGACATGGGGGGGGGCACGGGCCAGGGGAGGAGAGGGGACCAGCCCGGGAACAGGCCGGGACATGGGGAAAGGCACCCAGAACCCCACTGACAGCACAGGCGGCATGGGCCACCCAATAGCAACACAGGCAGCCCAAGGCACGGGGGTCCCCACGGGGACAGAGCAGGGTCACAAGGGGAGGGCAACCAAACAGAGGAAGGCACCGGAGCGGTCCCAGGCAGGTCCATACGGCAAGGATCCCCCTTGCTGATGCAGAAGCACGAGTGGGGACGGATGCCAGCTGGATCCTGCGCACAGCACATGCATCCCCCCCACCCCTGAGGAAGCCGGGAGGCATTGTCCAGGGGCCCCAAGACCTGCACAGTCACTGAGGCACCCAGGGGGTGGGGTGGGCAGGGCATGGACACTGGTGACTGGGCGGCCGTGCAAGGGAGGACCACACCATGGGGAGAGCCGGGAGAGGTCACAGGCAGCAGGAACCAGCCAAAGGGGGGGCTGGGCACAGAGAGGAACACCACAGGCAGCAAAGGACAGGGGGTGCCCATGGAAGGGACACAGCGACACAGGCGAGTGGAATGGAGGCAACCGACCCAGTCAGAACAACTGCGAGACCAGAATGGCAAGGAGCAAGCAGACAGTGCCCCGAGCTGGCAGGAAGATGCAGGGAGCACACAGTGGGGCTGTCATCCATGACACTGAAGACACAGGGGGCCTCACATCCAGCTACACGAGGTCATGAAGGGGTCTGGGATGGGTTGGCCTGTCAGATGCACATAGTGGGGCCACTGAAGCATGCCCTAGTGGTAACCCAAGCATGCCATGTGGTGGGCAATGCGGTAGTAGGCCTCAAACGAATCCGGGCTGGTCAGCTCCACCTGGACATCAGCACGGGTCCACACAGCTGCCAATGCTGCCAGCTCCGGTCTGGTGGGCTCCAACAAGGAATAGTCAGCAGCAGGAGGCCAAGGCAGGTGCCCGAACTCCAACAGGCAGTAATACGCCACCCCTGTGAATGCATCAGAAGAAGGAAACAGCCAGGGCAGGCCCCCCCTCCTCCAGACAGGTAGTGAACCCGGCCAGGCCACAGACCGAGAGGGCAGACACGGTCTCCGCCATGAACCATGCCACATGCAAGCACCTCATCTCTGGAATGTGCCCATCAGGAAAGGGACAGAGGCTCCGCGCCTCCGCATGGAGCCGGCACGTGCTACTGCTCACCTCATAGCCAAAGTAGTGAAGGCCGGAGCTCAAACTCACATAGGCACCAGAGAGGGTATCCAGGCAGCACAGGAGCAGTTGCATGGCCGAGGAATGCCACAGGTCACATAGGGCCATGGTCTCCCAGAAGGTCCAGCTATTTGGGGTGGCAGGTGATCTGGGGCATGGGAGCCCAGGGGCAGCACTGCTGGCCATGGTCCAGCAGGCAGAGGGTCTGAGCAGCAAGGAAAGAGGGGCTCCACAATCCCATGTGGGTTGGGGAGGGAAGCAGGGGAGCTCCAAGGACACGTGACATGCAGGCTGCAACAAGGGACGGCTAGCGAGCAATGCGTGGGGAGCGGACCCAGCACAGGTGCAGGAACCAAGTGCACAGAATGAATGTCCAGCAAGCACTGATAGCAGGGAGGTGAAGACAACAGGCAACCAGCTGCGGACCTCACTGATGGGTGCATGCAAACCTGGGGCACGAGCCCCCAGAACGGGAGCACACGTGCACCTGGGGGGTGGGGGGCACTGTCTGCAGGGACACACCAGCTGGCAGGTGGGGGCAACCGGCATGAGGAGCCCAGGGAAGGCCCCAATGGCACTGCTGAGCAGCCCCTGGCAGGCGGGCGAGGGCGGCAAATAAGGGTGCACCATGGCCTGACCCACAGGTGCATGGGTGGGGCACGGAGCTGGGGAAGGCCCGGGACATGGGCAAGGGACCTGTGCATCGGACCGCACCACGGGCATCCTCCACCATGTACGTGGGCCAGAGGGCCGCATGCTGCCTGTTCCTGGACCTAACAGCGGAGTGGCACCGGCAGCACACCAACCTCCAGCGGCTCACCACGGAGCTGCTCCACCTGAGCGCCCACATCAGGGGGTGCCTTGCAAGGACCGCTGTGCCTGCCTGGCATGTCCACCATGGGTGCAGGTGCTCCCAGGCCAGGATTAGGGCCCTGCAGGTGTCTGGCCCGTACCAACGGGCCCTGTGCCTCTCCTGGGGGCGCCCCGCTCTCCTCCGAGACGTAGCCGGCTGACACAACTGGCATAGGGCGACCATGGGGAGCATGGTAATGCTTGCCCATGGTCGAAGCCAGCCTCGAAGCCAGCCTCGAAGCTGGCTTCAAGGCTGGCGGGTTCCCCAACTGTCTGGGCACTGTGGATGGTACCCACATCAAGATCCTCCGGCCCCCCAACAAAGATGCTGGCGAATACATTAACAGGCATGGGTACCATTCCTTGCAGCTCCAGGTGGTTGTGGACCACCGGGGCCAGTTCACTGACATCTTCACCGGCCACTCCAGTCGCAGCCATGATGCCCAGATCCTCTCCATCTCTCCCCTCTATGCCCGGATGTACCGGGGGGACTTTGCCAACATGGAGATGACCAGGATCGAAGGGGTGTTGATGCCCCCCTGCATCCTGGGGAACTCGGCCTACCCGCTCCTCTGCTGGCTCATGAAGGCATACCCGGTCCCCAGGACTCCTATGGAGGCGCTGTACAACTCCCAGCTGTACGCCTCGAGGGCCGTCATCGAGAGGACCTTCGGTGCCCTCAAGCAGCGCTGCAGGTGCCTTGCAGGTCACCTGGACTACATTGTGGAGATCTCGGCCTTAGTGATCAGTGCCTGCACAACATATGCGAGACTGCCTTGGTGTTCCGCATGCCCCAGTGGCCACCAGGACCCGTGCCACTCTATGTGAATACTGAGAACAATATCTGACCTGCGGCCTGCCTCCCTGCCCCCTCCTGCCGGGCACCCCCCCTTCATGCCCCTCTGCCACTGTGCGGGGGCCCCCCTCGATCTCCTTACCTGTTTCCGCAGTGCCTCCATCCCCTGGCTGGTTGTTCCCTCAGGGGCGGCCAGCTCTGGCTGCTGCTGCTGCTCCTTACCCCCCCTTCCTACTCCTCCCCCCCTCCTACTTCTCCCCCCTGGCTCGCTCACTCTCCGCTCTCCTCTCTGTTCCATCTTGCTCCTTCCCACCACGTTCCCCTGCTGCTGTGTACCCTTTAAATATCCCTCCCCAGTCTGTGTGTTGCTCATTGTCTGGTAGCAATGCTGAGTGCTCTCGCAACGACTGGGGATCAATCATTATGATTCTGTCTGGTAGCTGGCGTTCAATCATTATGCTTGGCGGTTTCCCGGTGGGAATCATTTTCACCACGATTCCGGGGATGGTCCCGTCCCGATCTCCAGAACCGTTGTTGGCCTTGGCCCCTACGGGTGATTGACCATGGTGAACATCTGGATGCCGCTGATCAGACATTCACGGCTCTTTGGTTGCGCTGCGGGATTGTCTGTGGTTCACTGTGGTTGACCGTGGTATCATTACGTCTGAAATTACCCATAGTCTTAAATAGGGTGACTATACCTTCCCTTTAAAAGTGGACGCGTATGAAAAATATATGGTGCAGGGCTGCACTGGAACCAATGAAGCCCTGCAGCATGTATTTTTCATAAGCATCCTCTTTTAAAGGGCTGGTATGATCACCCTAGTCTTAAAAGAGTGTTTTAGAATATGTATAATATACCTGGTCCTGTTTTGATATTCCCCCAACTCTGAGTAAGGCCAGGGTGCGAACATATGAGAGAGACTGTGGGCTTCCAGTTGTTGGTGTTTTAACCCTACAGCATTGGCCAAGCAGGAGGTATTTTTGGTACCAATCAGGAAAGACCAGTTTCATGACCTGTAGGGGCAGTGAGTACCTTAAAGAGAAAATCTGACTCAACCTGCCTCCTCCTGCCTTTCTGGGCCTGCTCACCTGAACCTCCCTCTGAAGCTGAATTCTCTGCCTTTAAGTTGCAAAACAGCAGTGGGCAACCAGCTCACATTAGCATGTGATACTGCACAAAGATGGGTAAGTGCCGAAGTGGGACAGAAACACAGGCAGAATACAAGCTCATGCTCTTGAGGGAGGAATCTTTCTGTAATTTGAAGAAAAGGACGAGTAGTGAAAGTCAGAAAGAGAGGAAGCAAGAAATTAGGAGGTAGTTGATCTAAGGCAGGGTGGGCACACTGTGGCTTGGGAGTCACGTGGGCTCTTGGCCAAGGTCAGTCCCAGGCCCCACACTGCCTTGCCATGCGTCTTACTTAGTCGTACCCAAGTCGCGACAGCTGAATCGCAGCTGTTCCTCAGAAACTCAGTAGCCAAGAAACCAGAGGAGCAGTTCAACGAGCCCATCCCAAAGCAGGAGAGGCAGGGAGGGGTGAGGCTCCACTTGGGCAGGTGTGTTGCAGCTCCCAGCCATATGATAGCATGTAGGGTTTTTTGCCATCTAAACAAAGTCTTAACTCCTAAGAGCTAAAAGATAATTGGTGTCATTTACTAGAATTACTGAAGGAAGAATGTAAATTCCAGTCATATTAAATCAATATTAACAAAGGCACAGATCTACCTTAAAACTTGCTCCTCTTTCTCATTCATGTACTAAGTGGCATTTCTCACAATTGCAGCAGATAAACAAGATGGTGGCTTCCTGCTTCTGCAACAAACTGTACTAGGGTTAGCAATTATAGCATAATAATTACTAGCGACCAGCATATTTTCACAGCTCGATGGAGGAGGAGCAGCAACATTATAAAAAAAAAAATGCAGTTTGACTTTAGCACACTGCTGCAGGAGTACAAGGACAGATTTAAGGTTGTGCATCCACCTAAAAAATGTGAATGGAACTTGATTTTTAAATGGAATTGGTTTTCAGAGGAAAGCTAAAAATCTATAATGTGGAAAAAAGAGTAGATATTACAGGGATACTCTTTTTATTTGCTATAAAACAAACCACAGCATAAAATCCATCTCCTATGCAGGGGCATTTTTAGGTCCTAAAAAGGTCAGGGGCTTGTGTACTGAGGGGCACTGCCCGACTCGTATGCATGTGAATTCACTTTAACGGCGCTTTTGCCCTTCTTCAAAATGGAGGTTGTCTGTGCTCCCTGCACCCTCAATGAGAGTTTACAACTGGGTGTTTCCCACAATTCCAACTACAAGCATCCACAAGTAGAAAGCAAGTAATAAAGCGCATGCAGAGCACTAAATTCCAAATGGCCAAGCCACAATCAAACACACAAGACACCCCAAAAGGCAGCATATTAAGCACATTATGCCATGCAAAGAGACATTCTTCTAGATATAGAACCAGTTCATTTGTGCCCCCAATAATCAATTTGTGCTGCCCCCAACCCATAGCCATTGTCCCCCAATGCCCGCTCCAATTCCTCTCTTTGCATAATAGGTACCAGCAATGAATAAAGGGGTTTTTGAACTCTTGTGTTAGTCCAGTTTGTTAATGTCACATACCATGATCTTTAAAGCCATTTTAAAACTAGATGGTTTACCCTGAAATCCCCAGCAATTAATAAAGGGAGGGGAACCCCCCCTTAGATTGTAAGCCCCAGAAAAGACTATAGGGAACCCCCCCCCCAAGACTGTAAGCCCCAGCAAAGAGTGCCCGAGGTAACAATGACCTAAAAGGGCAAAGTTGGAGAGCCCCTAACTTGCAGGTTTTTGTGAGAGATGTGCACTCAGAGTAGCAAAATACCCCCAGACGGTGGAGCAGGGTTAAACTATTCTTGTCCCACTACACCCCTGAACCAGTCACCAGCCTCAGTTTTCTGGGTGCCAATGGCTCCCAGGCACCTGCAAATTTCATGACCTGTTAACATCAAATATCTCCCGAAATTAGCCAGCCACAGTGATGAACAACAGCATGCTTAGCAGCAGGATTAATTTAATGTTGCCATAGATGCACATTTTTAGAGGGCACTTATGAGAAATACAGGGGGCAGAGCTGCAGCAACCTGTAGTTCTCATAAGTGCCCTCTAAAAATGTGCATACATGGCAACCCAATTTTTAAAAAATGTTCTGTTACATTATTATAAATTGCTCAGTTCACTCTCTGCTTGCTTGCCTGAAAACTAAGCTAAGGATTTTGAGACTCTCTGATTAGGAGCTCACCTCAATCATTTTTCTGTGTTTTTTTTTTAAAAGGGTGGGGGGCAAAAAGCAAGTGAAATACAACAGTCTACACTTAATACACTAAATAAGAAAAACAAAAAATAAATAAAGTTCCCCTCTAGAAAATATTAACAATATAGAGAGAGTAATAATTAGGGTTAACAATCTAATAAGAAAGTGAGCCTCACAGAGAGTTACTCACTGTAGTCCTGGCCTGGGGCAATGGTAAAAAGGGAAGCAGAGTTGAGGTTTCTGACTCTGCCCTTTCTTTCCCCTCATATTGGGCACAAGGCAGGCAGCGCCCAGCAGTGAGGGGGGCAGCAACAGCAAGGGTGGTCAGAACTGGGGAGGGCAGAGGGCATCTGGTGCTTCTGGGGTCTCCCCCCGGGATCACAGTGGTGGCAGGAAAGGGGGCAGCACAGGTCGCTGGCTGTGCTTGGGGAGGGAGAGGGAACTGTCAGCCCCCCAGCCGTCTGCCATATTGGGCACAAGGGCAAGGCAGCACCCGGCAGTAAGGAGGGCAGCAACAGCAAGGGTGGTCAGAACTGGGGAGGATCCTTTCACAGACTCCTCAGTCCTGGAAGTGTGCAGGGCTGCAGGAGGGATCAATCTACAGCTGCCTTTTCTCCCAGTAAGGGAGTGCTGCTGGAGCAGGCATCAGCTGGGGGAGTCACTTGGTCTGAGACATAGGCAGTAAGTAACCATTTAGAAACTGACTAGGTGCTAGTTGCTTTCAAATTGAAACTGACTAGCGCCTAGTCAGTTTCAATACTGCACCGCCTGCCTGCTATCGGGGCTCCAGGAAAAAGATCCGGTGCTCCAGTCCAGTCAGCCCACCCGTAGCAACGCCCCTGCTCCTATGAACTCAGAAACTGTCAAGTACCTGCCTACAGAGCTCCTAAGAAAGCCAAAGCAGAGCCCTGCCTAGTCAAAGCAAATGTACAAGCTTGGAAGGGGTGGACAGGTTGGAGGAGTGGGGAACACGATTCCTTCTTTTTCAAATATGTGGGGTGACATGGGTGTACTTACTACAGTTTAAAGACACAGGCCAACAATATTATATAGCAGGAATTGGTAGATACTTCCTCTCCTGCACTCCTGGGTGGGTTTGCAGCTGACCGGGGGAGTACTGGCACAATGGGGACATTCAGGAGATAGAAATGAGGAGAACTTGGATGTCTGGAAGCTGGTGGAGCTATTGAAACTGAGAATGGATCATCTCTGTTTACAATCTTTCCTTTTAAGAGGAAAGTTAAAAATCTATAATGCGGAAATGAAAGTAGATATCGCAGGGATACTCTTTGCATTTGCTATTTTAAAAATGCCACATAAAATCCATCTCCTATGTACTCAGAAGCTGTCAGGACTAGTTTTAGTCAGGATGTTACAAATTTTAAAAGTTTTCCCCAACTCTGAGAGCCTTGTGGTAGCATGCATTTGAAATCCTGGGAACCTCATGCCATTGAAAATATTGAGCCCAGCATATAACTTACCATGGGGAAATTTTTTATGCACAAGGTTTCTTATGGGAAACCCAATTCCAAATTCATTTCCCTAGCTCCATCAGTCTTCTAATCACCCTTCTACCCAATCCCAGCTCTCAAAACCCCATACACAATCCAGTACCCCCAGACTTAACTCTCCCTGATTCCGCTCTTACTCTTCATCCGGTGATACTTGGGAGACCTTTCTTTAACCACTTAGAAGGTGTTCATATCCACTTATGATATGAAGTGGATATCATAAGATATGAATATGATATGAAGTGGATATCCTCTCTTCCCACTCCCACCCCTCTCCCTCCTCCCCCTCCTTCTCTCATGTCCTCCTTCTCCCCTGCCTCCCTTAAGGAAATCTCCTCTCTGCTCTCCTCCTCCAACCCTTCCACTTGCCCCCTTGATCCCATTCCTTCCCGCCTCCTCACCTCCATTACTCCCACTGTCGCCCCTTCCTTCCTGCACATCATCAACCTCTCCCTCTCTACTGGCTCTTTCCCTTCTGCCTTCAAACATGCCACAGTCTCTCCTATTCTCAAAAAGTCCACTCTTGACCCCTCTGACCCTTCTAGCTATCGTCCTGTCTCACTCCTTCCTTTTGCTTCCAAGCTGCTTGAACGTGTTGTCTACTCCCGCTGCCTTGACTTCCTATCCTCCAACTCCTCCCTTGACCCCCTCCAATCTGGCTTCCGCCCCCTTCATTCTACTGAAACTGCTCTCGCTAAGATCACCAACGATCTTCTGGTGGCTAAATCTAAACGTCTCTATTCCATTCTTGTCCTCCTTGATCTCTCTGCTGCCTTCGATACTGTTGACCACTCACTCTTGCTGGATTCCCTTCACTCCCTTGGCTTTTGTGGCTCTGTCCATAACTGGTTCTCCTCCTACCTCTCTGACCGCTCCTTTAATGTGTCTCTCTCCAACTCCACCTCCTCCTCCTTCCCCCTCTCAGTTGGTGTTCCTCAAGGCTCTGTTCTTGGCCCTCTCCTCTTCTCGATCTATACCTCATCCTTAGGCAAACTCATTGCCTCCCATGGCTTCCAATACCACCTCTATGCTGATGACACTCAACTCTATCTCTCTACTCCCTCTCTCTCTCCCTCTGTTCAAGCTCGTCTCATCAACTGTCTCTCTGACATCTCTACCTGGATGTCTCAACGTCAACTCAAACTCAACATGGCTAAAACTGAACTCCTTATCTTCCCCCCTCATCCTTCCTCTCCTTCCTCACTGTCAATAACTATTGATGGAGTCACCATCCTGCCTGTCCCCCAAGCCCGTAGCCTAGGCTTCATCTTTGACTCAGCCCTTTCTTTTAAACCCTACATTGACTCTGTTGCTAAATCCTGTCGCTTCTCCCTCCATAACATTGCTAAGATTCGCCCTTTTCTCTCTGTCTCGTCTGCCAAAACTCTTGTTCATGCTCTGGTCATCTCTCGCCTCGATTACTGTAACCTCCTTCTCACTGGCCTTCCCCGGTCTCACCTTTCTCCCCTCATCTCTGTCCAAAACTCTGCTGCCAGGGTCATCTACCTCGCCAGTCGCTTCGACCATGTGCAGCCCCTCCTCTCTTCGCTTCACTGGCTTCCCCTTCCTGAACGAATCCTGCACAAGCTCCTAGTCTTCACCTATAAAGCTCTTCACAACCTTGCTCCCCCCTACCTCTCTGCACTTATCGCCCTCCATACTCCAGCCCGTGCACTTCGCTCCTCCTCTGTCCCTTCTCTCACCCTTCCACGCCTTCCCTGCTCCCCTAAGCGCCTTCGTCCCTTCTCACTTGCTGCCCCCCATGCCTGGAACTCCCTCCCTGTCCACATCCGCCTTGCCCCCTCCCTTCATACCTTCAAATCTCTCCTTAAAACTCACCTCTTTCGCTCTGCTCTGTCTGACTCTTTATCCTGCTGAGCCACTATTCCTATACCTACGATCGGTTTACCCTTATCCTTGCAACATGGACCTGCCTGCTGTCATTCTCATCGTAACCAAGCCAAGTACGTGCACTTGAGACCTCGCATCTTCATGAATGTTAGACCCCTTGTCTCTCCCTCTGTTCCCCTTCCTAAGTCTCTCCCCCAGCTCCTGTCTCTCAGATTGTAAGCCCTAGGGGCAGGGGCCGTGTCTATTTTATTACTTTGTAAAGTGCCAGGTACACTGCTTGCGCTATATAAATGTTTGTTAATAATAATAATAACTTAGAGGTTCATAACTAAAAGTGCACTTTTAGTTAACTTTCACTACTACGCAGCCCCTGGGAAAACACAGCCACAAAGAGGAATACTGGGCTAGATTATGAACAGAGCCTTCATCAGCCTTATGAAAGCTGATATTTGGATCCAACATTCCCACTGAATACTATCCATGCTGCATCGATACTTTGTAAGCCGATGCATGGATATATTGGGTCATTGCTAAATGGGGAGATTAATTTTGCACCTCTCTAATCAGGCTGGTGATGAATGATCCGAACAACACTTGCTCTCATGTGTCATCAGAGAGACTCCCCAAGGAAAAGCAAGCAAGCAGTCACACTCACATCTGGGCAAGGGACACTATAGTTTTAGTCAGGTCCAGGGCTGCTGGCGATGGGCAGGGATGGTGCCACCATCACCTACCAGCTGGTTGGCAGGACAGAGAATTTATTTATTTTGATTTTTTTCGTGCCCTATCCCCTAAGGTTCAGGATGGCTAATATCATAAAAAATAAAATACAAAGTAAAATCCATAAAATACAATATCGTCCCCCCCCCCCACCCACTGCAACCCACCTCCACCCACCCCCAGGATCTACCACTGCCTATTAAATGCCTGGCCAAATAAATAGATCTTACACTGCCTCTGGAAGATGCTCAAACCAAGGCTTAGGTGAACCTCCAGGCATTTACATTAAACAGCTGATGGGTGACAGCAGCAGAAGCCCCATCAAACTTAATCTGGTCCTGAGAAAGGACTGGGAGGCTTGTGAAGTCATGGGGCCTACCAGGGCAGCAGAACCAGTCCCACTGAAGCCCTCCTCTCATTCTTGAGAGGCAGGTTTGAGACCCATCGCCTCTCTTTTAAGCACTGGTTTCAGTTACCCAACCACCAGATAAGTGGCAATATTAGGTACGGTAAATCAGCAAGCCTGTCTTCCACTCCATCATGTAAAATCTGGAGTTGATGCATCAATTGCTTTGGGGCAAGAGCAGTGAAAAACAAACTCAAAAAGTGAGCAGGAATGTGGTCAGACTGTCCTGCCGCAGCTTTCTGCAAAACACCACGGCCAAACAGAATTGTCACAGAATGAGAAAACATCATGACAGACAACAAAAGGAAGGGGAAGAGAAAGACATCCTCCCACTCCCTGGTGGTGGAGGCATTAATTTATTGATTGAATAGAGATTGAATAGGCAGAGTCGCTTTAACCCTTAGGACAGCGGCACCTTTGTTTCTCAGTGAATAGTTATTAATAGACTTTCATGTTACAAATCTTTTTTCAAAGGCATCATGGCCATCATTCTCCTGAATGACAAGAGTAAACTCTCTCTAGAGTTCATGAATTTCAGTCCTTATCTGACTTCAGGATTTGCTGTCAAAAGTCAAGGTATTTGCTTCTGCCCAGGGCTTAGTATGTTGCATTCAGAAGGTTCTCAGTCTGCTCATTCTGCCCTCCATGAGAGAGTGACTAAAACTCAAATGTGCAGCGCAGAGATCAGGGTTAGCACAACAGGCCATGTTGACACCTCTACTCTTTGGCCTTTGTACCTTCCCGCGAATCCCCATGAAAGTAGGCTCCCAGTTTAACAAGACAGTTTGGCCTTTGAGTTGGGGCTTGAAGTTCCGATGACTGAAGTGGTGCTAAAATGCTTTTGTGAATGAGGACTTCTTTAACAAGACAGCACCTGTCGTCAACATGTTGCAGGCTGGTTAAAGCCTTTTGAATACTGTGCTCCACTCTGCAGGTCACAACGGGTAAGCAAAAGAAAAAAGAATCCAAGGCATTTTTACACTTTGAATCAGCAAGCAGCTGAGCTGACATGTGGCTCTCTTGCCAGCTTTTCTAAAATTGCAGTAGAGGGGAACTCCAGGATTTTGATATTCAAACTGTGCGTTTGTGCCACCAGCCGTCAAACCCTGCATTCCAGGGTGAGGCTGGGCTTATAGCCGGGGACATTCCGAAAAGCATTCCTCCAGCAAGGCCCTGCGAGGTAGTCCCCAACCTAGGATCATCCAGGCTAAAGGCTACTGGGAACACCTCCACACACATGACAGAAGCAAGCATGTTTATAGGGGTGGAATGGGGATAAACAACCATGCTCTCTATGCAGGGAACCTGTACACTTAATCCTTGCGCTTTGAAGGATATCATTACTTGCCTTTTTCTGACCTGAACGCTGCCAATGACAAGAATCGAGCACAACAGCCCTCCCCTCCTTTTTTAGCCCAGTGACAGAAAAGAACAGTTGCTTTTTTAAATTCCAAAGCAAACCTAATGGTGAATTGCCTCCAGCAGAGACCAGCTTCTGCTGATATCCTACAAGTACCACATTCACACAGAACAGTCACATTACACTTAGAGACATGATTAGTCATCTATGGATGCTTGAAGGTCTCCTTTCAAACCTAAGTTGTGGTCTGGTCTGCCATCCTATGTAAGGATACTGTAGTGCAGCAGCTGTATTGGTTACAGACTTTGCTACTGGAGTCACTAGTCAGCATTTCCACGCAGAAAGATCTGCCACCTTCTGTTCACACCATGAAAAAACAGGCATCCAGTTTTAAAGCTGGGAGGAAAAAAATACAGAAATCAGACAAGCAGTGTTATGTAAGAAATGTGTTAGCAGTCTAGAAATCTCTCTCTCTCTGAGATAGTCTAATATCTTACCTTGAATAGAAAAGTCCTGAAGAGGAGGTAATTTCTGTCTTCTGTTTTAACAATTGCAAAATTTGGGCCTGGCCTAAGTAGATGCAGCTACTGTAGAAATCTTTGGGGTGAATTTGGAAGTATAAATTTGCTGCTGAACCAATGTAGCCTAGTGGATAAAGTGTTACACTTGAATCTGGGAGACCAAGATTCAGTTCTGGTCGTAGCCATGAACTTACTCCCCCTTCCAGCTGCCTAACGTGTGGGCAAGTGTCACATTTGGTCATGCAAACTAGGGACCTAGCCACAGGGGGAATAGTTTTGAGGAGGTTTGTTCCCCAGAACAAATCTGGGGAACTGCTTAGTAGATCTGTGAGACAGCCAAAAACACAGCATAGAATGAACTCTGCTCAAGACTTGTCAATTTCAACAAGGAAGCTTTGGGCATGTCAATTTCACCATCGAGGAGGATTGGGGGGAGCTCACGGCTTTACCACCATTTATACTGCCACCCAACGGGCTTCACAGGTCAAGTCCATAGGGTGGCAGTATAAACATAACATGGCAAGCGAACGTGAACATTTGTTCATGCTGCTTCACCTTGGGATGACATTGCACAGAGTGCTACAAGGCGATTTCCCCTGTGGTTAACATATCATGTAGAGCCACGCTGACTGCAGGGGTGTAACCAAGAAGACGGCTTGGGGGGTGGGGGGGGAGGAGGAAAGGGAGGAAAACCTGTGTCCTTCATTTATTTCTCTCCTCTCTGTGGGTGAAAACAGGCATAACACTAACTCCACTTTAAAACTGCTTTAACATTTCTTATGCATGTTGCAGGGCTGTATTGGTGCCCTATGCAGCCCTGCAACATGCACAAGAAATGTTAAAGTGGTGTTAAAGTGGAGTTGGAGTTATGTCTGTTTTCACCCCTCTGTCTATTGCCCTCCTGCTAGCTGTGCCCCCTTCAACAAAGGAAATTAATCTCCCATCTGAGAGACCTTCGTTACACCACTGCCTGTATGGCCTTAAGCAAGTAACTTTCTCTTGGCCTCCGTCTCCATCCAAAAAAATAGGAATATAGTAATGACCTGTCTCATAGGACTTTTTTGAGGGTGAATCAGATAAGGATTGTAGGAGAGGCAGAGTGGCACCTTACCTGGTATATAGACAGAGAAGAGTTTTCAGGCAACAACCTGCTTGATCAGATGCTATGAGGATTGTAAAGTGCTGTATAAATACTGATTCCAAACCCTTCTTCCTCATCACCTAATCCAAAATATTTCATTAGCAGAGGCATGCATGCAGACGTGTGGCACAGAGCCCATTTCCCAGATAAGATAGAAGTGTTCGCAAACACAGAGACCATGTCCCCCTTGGTCTTTGGGCCTCCACCCTGGAATGCCAGTGCACACCATCTACTGAGTGCCCTCTCATTGAGCTCTCAAGGGAACCAAACTTGGGGTGAAAACCCACCACCACATAGAGCAGTTTCCCTGGGGCTACCTCAGGCAGACTACTGGAGGCTGATCCCCAGTAGGCAGCAGCCCATTCCCAGTTCAGTGGCAACAGCACTAGTTTCTTTGGGATGATGGGAGTTCTCTGCTTGCACATACTAATGGCATGAGTGAAATCTTGCTGTGGGATTTTGTGCATGTCTCTATATGCCCTTGGTTTAGACGGGGATAATATAAATAACAGCCCTTTCTTAACAGGAAGCTGTAAAAATCCACTTGCCTGCTTGCTTCCGGTAAGTAAACTTTTTAAGTGAGAGTGAGTGAGTAGTTTGTCACAGCCTCTCCATATTGCAAGCACCAGTCTGGCAAGCAATCTTTTGTGCCTGGCTAGTGAATTATTTATATGTATCTTGCAGCCCTGGTTAGGGGAAATGGAAGAGTGTTCAGGGTGGGGAACTATCAGCTGGTTTTGTGTGTGTGTGTGTGTGTGTATGCGTACATTTGTCCCTGGTCCAATTTCTGGCTCTAGCCTCTGTCTTCAAGCACTGCAAGTAGGAGTGCGCTGGAAGAGAGCAGAGGTGAGGGCATGCACTCATGGATAAGGGATGGATGCATGACCTGGACACTCCTTAAGCATCTGTGCCTCCAATGCCCATCTAGCCTGCAGAGCTTATACTCAATTTTGAAAGTGGCCCATGGGAGGGGAAAGTTTCCCCATTCCTGAATTATTATTTATTTCTTCACACTTTTATCCTGCCTTTCCCATTAAGGCTCAGGGCAGGTTACAATATACAAAAACATATTCCAAAACGCAGACTATAACCTAACATGGAGTGGCAGGTCCTGTGGTGGTGTAAGGGACTGGACTAGATGCCCCTTCCAGCTCTGAGACCT
This sequence comes from Sphenodon punctatus, assembly GCA_003113815.1. Classification (NCBI taxonomy): domain Eukaryota; kingdom Metazoa; phylum Chordata; class Lepidosauria; order Sphenodontia; family Sphenodontidae; genus Sphenodon; species Sphenodon punctatus. The sequence goes on along the minus strand of QEPC01006915.1, from coordinate 478,828 downwards.
ATGACAAATAAAATTCCCCAACCTCAAATATATTAGAACAAATAAATTCAAATAAGAGCGAGTAAAATCCCCTAACAAAAAACTCTCCAAATCCTACCCCTGCCTGTCAATCACCTGGCTAAACAGTCTTGCATTGCCTTCAGAAGATGAGCAGCCTTGGGCTTAGATGACCCTCCAAGAGAAGAGAGTGTTCCAGAATTGTGGGGCAGTGACTGAGAATACCTCTCTGCGTGCCCTTGTGTGAACATGAGTCAGGTGGTACTTGCAAGAGGGTGCTCCTGCTTGACCTCAGAGGCTGCAATGGGACATCAGGGGAGAAGGTGGTCTTTCAGATATTTGGGGCCCAGGGTTGCGCGCTCAAGGGTGCGCCCTTGAGAGCCGCCCTTGAGCGTTTCCCACCATGGAACTGAGGTCATGCACTCTAGCAACCCCAATTTCTTTGGCAGAGGAGATAGAATTTGCTGAAAGGGCCCAGAGGGAATATAAAGCTCCCATGCTCATTTAGCCAAAAATTACGCAGTTTTTTTCTACTGCTAGGGCTGCTCTATTGGATGATTCTCAGGTAACTCAACCCGCTGAGAGCCTTATAATCCATCCAAGTCTCCCAGAATGGACAGAGTCACCCAGGAGCATGCCCAACAATACTACATTCCTAGAGCACCAACTCGGTGCAATCTATTGTAAATTAGACGAACTGGATGTAAGAATAGAAATCGATCTGGATACCAGATTTAAAGAAATGGAGGGAAAGTTTTGTCAGTTTCAGGAGCTGCTCTTTGCTATGAAGGTTCTCCTGGGAGGCCTCTTGCTTGAGTTTACTAATTGGACCACTACTATTTATTCAGGGAATACTACCTGCCCATATAAACAGGATATGGCTACGCAAACCACGCTTAGAAGTATGGAAAATGTTAACACGACTACTATACAGACTAAGATGGGAGCGGCTCTGCCAAGAGTGGAATCCTTTCCCCTTCAACTTTGCCTTGTCTGTTATTAATACCCCACCATCACCAGACTTTCCTCAGCCCCTGGTGGAAACTCAGCCCTTTGCAAGGAAACCACATGAAGTCCTGGACGCGAATCAGGAAACCATAATTTTGTCACCTAAAGTCTGGCCCCAGGACACTGACCAAAGGTGGGCCCTGGCTTTAATATTACATCTTAATGGGAGAAGGAAATTCCGATTTCTTGGGCATGGAGGGCTGGATATACAAATGTTAACTGAATGTTTACAAGCCCAGATGGGAATAACTATTTCCTCTGCAGAGATTATAATAATAAATAAACTTATAGATAGGGGACGTTTTACCAGATGGGAAATGACGTTATCTACACCAGTGGTCCTGGATAAATTATGGAGTAATAGATTTCATTTAAAGACAGGAATTCTTTTGCAGAGAGTTGAAAATACCCTAGCTAGGAACATCATTTCCAGGGTCTCCAGGGTAATTTATTCTCCCACTGAGTTTAGAGATAATGTGGAGAGAGGTCCTGAGGCTGAGCAAGAGTGGTATACTCTAGATAAAACAGGTGAGACAGATTTAATTAGAATTTGAAGTGAGACTCATCTCATTTAGCCAAGTCCCAAGAAATAGAGGACGGCCATGACGAAGAATCAGGCTTTCAGTCCTCTTTTCTGGGGCACAGTTATCCACAGGCCGATTGCACCCCAGGCACTAAATATCTTCAAGCATGAAAAGGAATTGACGGCTTCTTCTGCCTCTAGGGCTGGTATGATGCCCGGCAGAGGGGTTGGTTCAATTCAATGACAATTACTATCAACTGGGTTACGCTGCCTTACATGGAATATAGAAGGTATTAAATCTAAGCTCATAGACAAAGAATGGATGGACTTTATTAGATCGTTTGATATTGATTGTCTGCAGGAGACTTGGCTTTCGAAAACAGAAACCACTTCAATTTCTGTGGAGGGTTTTATAACCTATGGTTCCCCTGGTATATCTAGGCATAAAAAAGGGCATCTCTCGGGAGGGGTGATTACCCTTGTCTCAATGAGTATGGACTTTGCTGTTTGCCCAGTGTCTATTTCTCTGGGCAACTGCTCTGTTTTGGAAATTAGCTCCCATTTGCGGGACAATTTTACTATAGTTAATGTATATGTCCCACCAGAAACTTCTCTATATTACGATGTGGCAGTATGGGAGAAATTATCTGACCTTCTGTGTTTCTTAACATGTAGATCTAACAATAGTCCACTTTTATTAATGGGAGACTTTAATACTAGAGTAGCAAACTCAGATGATATCGTTCTGGATACTTTTCTCCATTCAGTACTTGTACTCCCCACTCGGGGGTCACTGGATGCCACACTGAACACACATGGGAAAAGGCTGGTAAACCTTCTAACAGAGCAAGGATTTATAATAATTAACGGTCGGACCCTCTCAGATTCCCAAGGAGAATTTACCTTTGACACTAACCTCGGATCAAGTATGCTGGATTATGTTTGCATATCTTGGTCCCATTTTTCTTTAGTTAGTGATCTTCAGGTCATTAAGAGGCCTGAAGGGAGCCACTTCCCTTTAAGCTTAAAAATGGCACCAGTTGGCCGAAATGCCACAGTAATAGGACATTTCGATCTCCGTCAGAGAGGCTTACTAACCAAATGAATGCCAGAGGCAAATATAATGATAGTGACCTTGCTATTTGAGTCGGACTGGTTAGCATCTAGGTCCATGCGCTTGAACTGTGAGGATTGTAGTACCTTTCAAGGCAACTTGACTAATCTTCTAACTCAGATGTGAGTACACTTTAGTAAACCAGTAATCCATTCAAGGCTGCTAAGAGCCTATAAGTCAAAGTTCTGGTATGATGAGGAATGTAGAAAGGTAAAAAAAGAGCCTCATTAGGGCCAGGAGGAAGTGGTGCAGATTACACCTTGAAGGTGACTGGGAAAATGTTGTCATCACCAGAAGGGCTTACTTTAGACTCCTAAGGGAGAAAAGGAGACCGAAGGCTATGCAAACCTGGGCAGAACTACAGGTGGCTGTAAATCTTAATGAGTCGACTAAGTTTTGGAGGCTCATTAATAACTGGTATAATCCTAGGAAAGCTGTAAGCAAGTCCTGTGTCCCAGACGAGGACTGGGTGAATTACTATGGTAAGATATTCCAAAAAAAGGATATACCTATCCCCAGCTCTATAGAGGGTTTCACTCAAGCTGAAGGCAACCTTCTGTATTACTTGTTTGATTCAGCAGTTACTGAATGAGAGGTCTTGATAGCAATCGGTAAATTGCATCTAGGTAAAGCCCCGGGGATCGATGGTATCCCCCCAGAATTGTTTAAGAACTATGGATCCTGGTGGGCTCCCCGTCTTGCAAGGTTTTTTACCCTAATTAATAATCCAAATTGGTCCCCCAGGATTGGACAAAGGCTGTTATTGTCCCAATTTTAAGCAGGGGGACCCCAAGGATCCAGCCTGCTATAGACCGATCAGCATGCTGCCAATTATGGACAAGCTGTATTCAAGAGTGCTTCCCGTAGCTCTGGAACATTGGGTTGCGTTAGACTGTAACCTGGCGGAGGAACAGGTGGGATTTTGTAAACGCAAATCTACGATGCTCAACCTTTTTATTCTTAACCATCTTATCGATAAATATGTAAATATTAGGCGTGGGAAACTTTACCTCACTTTTATTGACTTCGCTAAAGCTTTCAACTCTGTTAACAGAAATCTGCTTTGGTTCAAATTTAAGGGAAAGGGTATTCCTGCAGCATTGCTCGAGTTGATTGCCAAGCTCCATGAAAGCACAGAGGCAGTTGTCAGGATAGACAACAAAGGGGGGTATACAAGATCTTTCCCCCTAAATCAAGGAGTGAGGCAAGGTTGCCTTCTTGCCCTGCTACTCTTCAGCCTTTATATAGATGATCTAGTCCCGTGTATTGCTGCAGTTAATGCTACCCCGCCTTGTATCAGAGATAGACCAGTATCGATACTGCTGTATGTGGATGATATTGTCCTTCTTTCCCAGTCTAAGCAGAACGACTAGGTCTAATTATATATGGAAGGCTGGCAATTGTGTTTTGGCTTGCACTACTAAATATATGTATTTAGGTGTTGTGTTTTCCTCCTCTAAGTCTTGGAAAGCCAACAATGAAGTTCATATAAATAAGGCCACTCAAATTGTTGGAGGTCTACTTAAACTATCATATGCTACCTCAATGACATCAGCTAGGCAGCTTTTAACAATTTTGGAGTCAAAAGTGATCCCGAGTCTAATTTATGGAGCAGAGAATTAGGTTATAAACCCTACTTGAAAATTCTGCAAAATCAATTTCTCCAGGCTGTGTTGAGAGCCCCAAGAGTGACTCCTCTTCCTATGCTGAGAGCAGAAATGGGGACACTGGTGGTATCTGCCCAGGTTGCAATCAGATTCTTATTTTCCTGGAGGAAACTTGCCATGGATAGTTCCTCGTCGTTTTTGACAGGCTGCTATCTAGAGCAGAGAGACCATACTGGGGCTGTTCAGTTTGCATGGATCAACCATGTTAAAAAATTAGCCTGCAAACTTAAGTTATCAACGGCCGATGATTTCCCTCACCATAGGATTCCGAAGCAAGAACTTAAATCCCGAATAATAGAGTGGGTGCACAAGAAGGATTTAGAGATGCTTGCTTTTTACAAATCTGCAACCTTATATTCTCAGTTTAAAATAACTGTTAAATTGGAAATATATTTGGACCAGATACAGGATCCTAGGCTTAGGCGTATGTTTACTTTATTTCGTTTCAATTTATTTGAGACCAGTGAAGTGAGGGGTCACCAAGGTGCTATCCCTAGGCAAGATAGGGTTTGTAGTAACTGCCTGGATAGCGTTGAGACATTGCTCCAGGTAACCCTTGAATGCCCTCTCTATGCGTCCTCCGAACCACATGGATCGACTCAATCTTTCCCGATCCAAATCTGGATGGCACGAAGAAAAGGGAGATTCTTTTTACTCTGACTGATATTGCTCAAATAAGATCTTTAGCAATGTTCCTAGTTTTGGTCGACAAAGAAATGAGGCACCTACTGTTGGAGATCTCTGATACCGGCTGATTTGATGTGTTATGGCCTTGTTTTTAAGCATGTTCCCTTTATATAGAAAATGCCTTTGCTGTATTGTTTTATGTTTTATTCCATATGCATATATATGTTTTTCTTTTAGTTGTGATAGCAAATATGCTGATTCAATAAATAAATAAAATGGGTACTTTGTGCAGCATCAGCCACTGCCAGTGCCATTGTTTTTAGGGAATTGTGCTCTGTTAGGAGGTATCCAGTGCAGTTTGTGTTAAGTATCAAGGGCCTCCATCTTGTGATTGATTTGGCAGGAGACAGATTTGGTGTGCTACTGATATACTGTGCACCTACCAGTATGGCAGCATCCCTGCCCTTGCTGGCAGAGCTGGTGTCCGAAGTGGTGTTGTGGTCCCCAAAGACATTAGTCTTGGGGGCTTCAATATCCACGCCGATGCCAATCTTGGCCGGGCGGAGTGGGAATTCATGGCTGCCATGGCAACCATGAGCCTGTCTCAAATGGTCACCGGCCCAACACATGATGGGGGGTATACCCTGGACCTGATTTTTTGCACTGGCCTTGAGGCAGGGGATCCATTGGTGGGGGAAGGTATCAGCACTGCTCTTGTAATGGACGAATCATTACCTCCTGCAGGTCAGTTTCCCAGCACATGTCTGCCCCTGGCAGGGGTGGATTGGGAAATCAAAGTGGCCCGGGAACATATAGTGTTAGTGGCCCTGTGCCGGCGGCTTTGCCGCCGGGGCGCCGGAAACGGGCCAAGGGGGCGTGACTTGGGGGCATGGCTTGGGGCGGGCAGAATGTACCAGATTTGGGGCCTATCGGAGCTGAGTCCTCAGACTCAGATCCTCAGCAGCCTGGCAGGGGTGAGCGGGAGGTTATGGGGGGATGGCAGGGGGGAGACTGCCACTGGGTGGGTACTGGCCCTCATTTCAGTGCTCTGGCTCCCCAAATCACTCCGTTTCAGTGCTCAGTGGCCCCCAACCAAAAAAATCACTCTGT
>QEPC01006915.1:382998-470202 GCA_003113815.1 Sphenodon punctatus | reverse complement strand
TAAATGATAACTATTTAGGTTTATTAGAGTGTTTGGCAATTTGAGCAGCAGCCACTTAAATCTACATCTTTCTAATTAACAATGTCTGGATGTAATCCAAGTAGGACACTGCTGTTCTATGAGAATACATAATGATTTTAGTCAGAGGCTCATTTAAAATAAAGTGACAGTGTTGTTTTTACACGATGCAGTCATTTCAATCTCATTCATCAACAATTCTTTTCTGAGCTTATTTTTTAAAAATATAAAATATATTTGTGACCAAAGCAGGGCATGTATTTCCTTTGTTAGTATCATGAACGTATCCTTGTCTTTCCCTATGTTCCCCTCTTGTCTTTATTAGATTGTTAGTCCCTTGGGGTAGGGACCTGTCTCTAACTACTGATTGTACAGCACCAGGTACACTACTGTGCTATATAAACAAACAACAACAAATTCAGGGGTTCAGTAACATGAGGTCAGTGCAAAGAAAAATGAGGAGGAATTCTTGCAGACTCATCATTAACAGGCTTATCAAGCACATAATGGAGATCTCCCTTCTGGAAAACCAGGAAGAATTTAGTTCAGGAAGTATGACTTTAAGGCATCGACTTTCTGGTCAATTCAAGAAAAATGTTGCCAAGAGCATGAGGTCCTCTATTGCTTACCTGCAGAGCCTGAACAGACACTTGAACTAGTCACTCAATCTGGGACATGGAAAGTGTCCAAATTAGAGTGCCCTGACCTATTGATCACAAGGATAGAGCATATTTGCAAGACATAGACAATAGTAGTATGTCTAATCCACGTAATGTTACAAATGGTGCAAAACAAGGGTGTTTCACAGCCCCAATATTAATGTATTTTTACACTTCTGCACCTTAAAGCTTCTGATGGCATCAATGATGGTATGGATAACCGATTCAGAAGTAATGGCAAACTACTACATCCCTCTACATCAAACACTCCAACCAAATAAAGCAAATTTGTAGATGACACCAAGTTATTCAAGGTAGTTAAAACATGAGCAGACTGTGAAGAATTGCAACAGGATCCTATGAGACTGGGTGCCTGGGCATCTAAATGGCAGATGAGATTTAATGTGGACACATGCAAAGTGATGCACATAGGGAAAAATAACCCGAACTATGAGTGCACAATGTTGGGTACTAAACTAGGAGTTACCACTCAGGAAATGGATCTGGGAGTGATTGTGGACAATACACTGAAATCCTCAGACCAGTGTGCCGCAACTGTCAAAAAAGCAAACAACGTTAGGAGTTATTCGTAAAAGGATAGAGAATAAAACTGAGGATGTCATCATGACTCTATATAAATCAATGGTGCGACCGCACCTGGAATATTGTGTGCAGTTCTGGTCACCCCATCTCAAAAAATACATAGCTGAACTAGAAGAGGTACAGAGAAGGGCAACGAGAATGATAAAGGGTATGGAACGGCTTCCGTACAAAGAGAGGCTTGACAAACGGGGTCTCTTCAGCTTAGAGAAGAGTGAGAGGGGGTTTATAAAATCTTGAGTGGTGTGGAACGAGTAGATAGGGAACGGTTGTTTACCCTCTCAAATAATACTAGAACTAGGGGACACTCCATGAAACAAGCTGTTGGCAGATTTAAAACAAATAAAAGGAAGTACTTTTCCACTCAACACATAATTAGCTTATGAATTTATTGCCAGTGGACGTTGTCAAGGCCAGTACTATAGCTGGGTTTAAAAAAGGCCTGGATAAGTTCTTGGAGAGTAAGTCCATTAATGGCTATTAGCCAAGTAGCTTACAGAATGAACTTCTTACTGTCGGGAGCGGGGAGTGAACAACAGGGAATGGATTGCCCATTGTGACTGTTGGTTTTCTCCCATGAGATCGAGATTGGCCACTGTCAGAGGACAGGATGCTGGGCTTGATGGACCATTGGTCTGACTCGGTATGGCACTTCTTATATTCTTAATCGATTAGTGAGGGAATTGTTATTTAACAATGACTGTGCCTTGCTACTGCACATCCTCCCTAGACAGAACTTTTGGTCATTTCCCCACCATCATCAAGAAAGTACGGTCTAATAATCACCATGAAGACTGATAATATTGCATCAGCCTCCGCCAGATTTCCATATGTACCTCCCAGTTATGACCATACATGCCAACTTTGGCTATTGTTGACAGCTTCACATATGTTGGCAGCACTTGGTTCAGCAATCTCTATAGAAGAGCAGCTGGCTCACAGAATTGTCAATGCTAGCAGTCCTTTTGATAGCCTTACAAGGCAAACTATGGGAGAAGCAGAGAATTAATCCATCAATAAAAATGTGTATCTCCCAGCCTGAAACACTTGTGCCTTTGTTGGATGCAAGACATGGACCCCATGTTTTCACCGCACTAAACAGATGAACAGGGCATGAAATTTCAGATTGAACTTTGGGAGTCAAAACAGAAAATTCAGTCGCCAGACTTTATCCTGATATTAAACTGTTCTCGCCTCACTACACCCGTGAACCAGTTGCCAACCTCAGTTTTCTGGGCACCTATGGCTCCTAGGTGCCTGCAGATTTTGTGCCCCATTACAGAAGATATTGTATTGTCGGTGATGTTCTGCACCACTAGTGTTAAGAACTTGCTTCTGACTCCCCATTAAAGAGAAAAGTCATCATCAAAAGGTGAGGAGTCTTGAGGACAGGCGTAGCCATGAAGTTATGTGGAAATGATAAGAACAGAAATTATCAACCATTTGCAACAGATCAGTTAACACTTTCTCTTCTGTGGTGAAATCACTGAGGTGGAAGGTACCTCAGAGGTCATCTAGTCCAACCCCCTGCTCAGTACAGGAAATCTGCAGCTACAGCATCCCTGACAGATGGCCGTCCAGGTAAACTGCATTGATCTAGAAGTGGTGTCTATAGCTAGAAATCAATGTTCACTTTCAATTATCAAGGACAACCACGACCATTTCATTAATGGTGTAATGTTATACCAGACCATTTAGTTGATTCCACGGCTTTTGAACTTCCTTCAGTTTTGCACACTAATTTTCATGAAGCCACTTTAGGAGCATACTTTCCTTCCATCAGAGCAAGGACTCCAAGTTTACTTTTGTGGGAAGTTAAGCCATTGGATTAAAAGGATAACACACCTCTTGATTAGGAACATGAATACCATTGCCTGCTAAATGCAAAAGTAAACAAGTGCGGCCATAATTCAGAAGCAAAGTTATACTTTTTATTTTTACAGCTGAAGAAGAAAGCACCTAATGAAAAAATCAAAGAGTTGCTAAGTGGGTTCAGAATGTATCATACTGTGTAGTTAAACCCAATTTTTTTGTAAAAATAAAAATTATATTTCCAGTTTTCTCCTATCCTCTGCTACTCTCCACCTCTAAAAACTCCTTTGTAAATTTCTATTTGGAATTCATGTGCCTGCAGACTGCACATGACTTTTGGTCATTGGTGCATTTTTTGTTTTTGGATCCTACTGAGCAATTGTCAGATCAGAGCTGGACAAATCATGCACTCTGTCTAAATCCTCATTGAACACAATTACAAATCTATAGTAAACAAACAAAAAAACAAACTCAAAAATTGTTTTAAAATATTTACTGCAGAGAAAGAATTTAACATTCAATATGGGACTGACCACCTCGCTCTTTCTTAAACCTAGAGCTGCTAATACAGCCTGATTGGAAGGCACCAAAGTAAATAATAAAAAGTAAACAATTCCCTGTATGGTAGGTTTTCACACTCCGGCAAAGCTGACCTGTTTCCAACTCAGTCCCGATGAAATACAACAGGCTATAAATAGAAAAGAGTGAACTGGCAGCTGTATGGCTGTGGAGTGTCTGTTTTTGCTATCGTGGGAGTGCTGAAGCTTGGGAGTCAGAAGCTCCCTGAGTTAAGTGAGGTCTCTTAGAAGAAGCCTCTACAAGTAATTCATTTTCACATGTTCTGTTGTTCAAGAGTTCCTGGTCTTCCCTCTTGCGTTTGTTAACCAGGTGGTTTTCTCCCTCACTCAGTTTCCCCTCTGGGAGATGCAGGGTCCTTAGACAGACAATAGCTGCAGCCTGTTCTGCTAACTTCTTTGACTTGTCCCTGGAGAGAAAAACAGATAACAGCTAAATGCAGAAGCAGAGAAACCTGCATGCTGCCAAACACAGCGACATACATCTGATGAAAGAAAGCAGTGCTTGTCTCTCCTACAGTTACAACATAAATGGCCTGGGGCACAGTGGTGGTGGACTTTTAGGTTGGTGTGGCGGTGAGCAGGGACAGCATTAAAATTTCACCCTTACATGATTAATGGAATATAAAACACAATGAACAAAACACAAAACAAAAACCAGACAATGAAAAACTACACAATGGTGGTGGCATGCAATAGTGAGCAAGATGCAAAGTTGTGTGAGAAAAAATCAGAAAGGGAAAACCAGCATTTGCTCCTATAGATTAGGTGGTAGAACAAACAAACTGGCAGCTGAAGGCTTCAAGTCTGTTTTAAATTACACACACACACACACACACACACACACACACACACACACACACAATTTCACTTCCACTCAGGAGGAGAAACCCTGAATATGCCAGGGATGTGAGGAAAGATTCAGAAGAAGTTGGGACACTCAGTATACATCAGAGAATCCACACAGGGCTGGTATGCTTACATGTGTCCTGACTGGGACAAACTACAGGGTGAGCTCAGCTCTCAGGTACACACCAGAGAGTTTACCCTCTCAGAGGAAGGTGCTATAAATACCTAACTGTGGGGAGTTAAAAAGCTTTAGTGTAAATGTCTGTCTTAGTATGCAGGAAAGAACCCAAACAGTTCCCTCATTCCCACTCCACCTCAGCTGCGTTGGGAGAGGAGAGCATGACTAGAAGCAGCAGCATGGGGCAGAATACTTAAGCAAAATACTTATAGTAGATCATAAGCTTAGCTGCTAAGCCACAATGCTGCTGCATTTCTAATCCCTCACCTCAGACCAGCCCCTCCCATGCCTGCTCTCCTTCCCTTACACCAGGGGTGGGACACTTAGGCCCATTTCAAGTTTTTATTTGGCTCCTGTCCAGTTCCTGGATCTGGCCCCTATATTTAGTTCCTACTCTCAAAAACTGAAAATCTGAATTCAGGGTAAGGGACCAGAGATGAGGGCATGCACACAAGGCTAGGGGACAGATCCAGGGTACAGAACCATGATCTGGACCCTCCTCTTCCTGAGGGAAGAATTTGGCTGAATTCTTCCCTCAGGAAGGTGGCTGAATTCCCAGCAACTCACGCAGTCTGCTTACGAGTTCAGCAAGCCTGCAACGTCAGCAGCTTTGATCAGCAATAGATGGTTCCCTGCCCACTGGAACAGGAGAGATGCTTCCTCCTGCAAGGACTTCTAACGTGAGCCTCCCTGATGATTGATGAAGACCATTGCCATCGTGCTGTCCGTATTAAACGAGAGCATGGCTGTTCTCCAGCCAGTGGGAAAACTGCAGCAAAATCAGGCGCATAGCTGTCAACTCCAGCCCACTGATATGCTGCTGTGCTTTGCTCGAAGACCACTTGTCCTGGGCCGATGCAGAATGGTAGTGTGCCCCCAGCCCCATCTGCTCGCATCTGTGGTGATCGTCAGACTGGAGCAATCTTCCCAATGAAAGTATTGTAAAAGGCCCTGAATCTTCTGCCTCTCGACAGAGAGGAACACTCAGTCCTTGATCGAGTCCAATTGAACCCCTAGGTGGATGATGTCGATGGCACAAGGCATGCCTTCTCCCTTTCACAAGGAACCTGTGTTATTGTCAGGTGGAGATCTTTCTCCCCCTGAGCCCAGGACAGGGACCTTACCAATAAGTCATCAAATAGGGGTAAAACAAGGAATCCCTGCTCCCTCAGACATGCCACCAGCACCACCAGGATCTTTATGAAAACTCGAGGTGACAAGCAGAGGCCAAAGGTGACAAGCAGAGGCCAAAGGGGAGTACCTGAAACTGAAAGTGTTGATCTGCAAAGGCAAATCCCAACACTGTCCTGTGGAAAGCACTGATGGACACATGTAAGTAAGCTTCACATAGATCTATCGAGGACAGAAATGCTCTGGGGCACAGAACACCCATGGTTGATCGCAGCTTCTCCATTCGGAACTTTTGATATTGCACCCTCTTGTCGAGTGCTTTGAAATCAAGGATTGCTCATACATCCCTATTCTTCTTTGGTACAGTGAAGAAAATGGAGTATATGCAAGAACTCCTCTGATCTGCTGGCACTTGCTCTTTGGCAAATCCAAGAGCCGCTGAATCACCTTAATGGATGTGCGTGCCTTCACTGGATCCTTTGACATTGGTGGTGGGAGGAAATGACCCCGGGGGGTGGGAGAGATGAACTCAATTGTGTACCCGAGAGATGGTTTCCCTGACCCAGGTGTCCGATGATGTTACTGGCCACTGCTCTGAAAAGAGCTGAAGCCTCCCTTCTATTAAGCTTTTTAGATCTGGGTGAGGCAACAGCCCGTCAGGCTGAGGAATTGGGTTGTTTCTGGTTTGACAGCTGTGGTCTCTTGAAGTGTGGCTGCTCCACAGCACTTCGCCGATGCTGCCACGGAAGTCTGCTAGAGCACTGATCTCTTTTCCAGTTGCCCCTATGGCTTTGAAAGGATGCCCAACGGTGAAAGGAACCCTTGTTTGCTTCCTTGGAAGGGTTCAGGGCAAGGGCCGCCTTCTTTTCAGGCTCAGTGGTAAGGGCATTGTTCCTGGCCTCCCCAAAGAGCTTCCTTTGTGGAAGCAGACTCCTGTCGACACATTTGGAGGGGAGATTGACCTTCTATGGGTGTGGCCAAAATGAGTCAAGAGCCACTACGCTGGTAGCCATTGCCCACACCTTCAGTTGAACAGTATCCAAGATAGCACTGCCAATGCAAGGGACAATTTCTTAAAGCTGTCCTTCAACTCCTTTTGTTCCACTTTCAGAGCCAGGGCACTAACCAACAGATAAGCAGCCCGACTAAAGCTGGAGGCTGATGCTGTTGCTCTGAGAGACAGGAAGGAGGCCTCATAGTTCTTCCTGACGGCCACTTCCACTTTCCTCTCCAAAGGGTCCTTAGGAAACCCCTCCCCCTCTCCTGGGAGAGCCGCAGACTTGGCTAAGTCTGCTGCCCCTCCATCAACCCTAGGTAGCATTAGAAACCCCTCCTGGGCGTTGGCCACTGACTAAGAGCGATTCACAAACTTATGGGGCCCTTTGAACTTAGCAGGCTACTCCCACTTCCCTCTGATAGTATCAATGTAAAACTGGGCTAAGGGTAGCTCGGACACAGTCATGTCCTACCTGGAAAAGGCTCTTTTATTCTCTTCAGATGTCGCAAGGATCTCAGTTGGAGGTGGTGGGCAGGGAGAGCTCTACTACTTCAGCAACTTTGGCTAGCAGTCTCTCTCAGTTCTCAGATTCAAATAACCTCTGCCCCGCAGGCTTCTCTCCTATCTCTATCTGGCTCAGTCCCTGATGACGGGGTGGGGGATGGGGAAAGCAAAGGGGAGGAGGAGCATCTAGACTTTTCTTCGTGCAGTCTCGAGGGAGGACTTTTTCTATCCCTCTTGCTGCACCTCCTATACCCCCTGAAGTGGGCATGACAAGCTCTCTTTCAGAAAGCAGGGCTAAGAGGAGGAAGAACTGGACGACTCAGAGAGGTCAGAGGGGAAAGGGGGGAGATGGGACTGGTTCAAGCACCCACTGCTGTATCACCTCCTCCGTTTGCGTTCCCTCTTAAGGGGAAATGGCTTTGCCCCTCACGTCTGTTCCCTCACTGATCCTCATGGATGCTGGGTGGGGGAGCCCATCCCTAGTTCCTCCAGACCCAGCAGGACCTCTCCGGAGTCCCCCGGGCACTGTGCCCACCGTCAGTTTAGCAAAGAGGTGGGAAGTAGCCACCACCTGTTGTGCTGGACATCACCAGGGCTGACTACCAGGGCATCCTCTGGGAGTGGGGTATGGGCTGTGGAATTGGAAATTGCCTGGGTGGGCTGACTCAAGCCCTGTGGTGGCTCCCCGGTTGGGAGCTGCAGCGTGTCTGAGGAGGGTCCGCTGCCTTCAGATGGCTCCAGGAGGCTGCTCCTGGCTCCCCTGGAGGAGGGTGAGCCCGCATTCCAGTACTGGGGCTTCCTGCCTCCAGACACCATATCGGAGTGTAGGGGCAGGGGTAGCGGCAGAAATTTGCGCCTAGCACACTGCTCAGTCTCTGCTATGGCTCAAACTCCCTGCTTGCTGGTGGCAGCAAATGGAGGAGTGGCTCCAGGCCCTGTCTTTAGACTGAAGGGGGGGGAGAGGGGGATGGGAGAGGGGAAACACACAGGGGAAGGACACCCCCCAGTCCCCTGCCAGTAGTTTAACCCAACCCCCATCCCCCAAAAGGAGGAAAGGGAGAGAGGAGCAGGGTCAGAGAGGGAGAAAAAAAAGATAAGGGAAAACTGAAAGGGGCCTAAACCTCACAGACACTCCTCCCCAAGGGGAGCTCTAAACTCTTTCTTCTATCCACATGCAAGGCAGGACAGAAAACGGGGAGTCTGGTGCTTGGCTATGCCCCTTCCACGGGCCAAAACTGTCAATCGTATTTGATCCTGCCTATCAGGTATGAGGAGGGACATATCCCATCAGTCAACTGTCTGTCCAGTGAAAGATGAAGAACGGTTAGATCCTGAGAATGCATGCAGGCCCCACCAGCAAGGCACCTGATATACAATTATAGTACCCAGGCTTCGGAATGCCCCAACAGTCCAACTGCAGAAAACGCTGATGCTTCAGGAGGAAAAAATGTATTCTTAGGAGGGGAAAAATATTCCTCCTGTAGCATCAAATAAAAAACACCTCACAAGTTATGTCATAAATTTATCCAACTCCGTTTTAAAGCTATTTGGATTCTTTGCTCCCAGAACTGCCCCTGGAAGCTTATTCCAGCAGTTCACAGCTCCAATTGATAAAAACCGTCTTCTAATTTCCAGACTAAATTTATTTATAACTAACTTGTCATTCCTTAGTTGTTGTACTGATACTTTGAATTTTTTCCCCCTTCTACTGTGCTAACTCCCCTGATATAGATTTGTACAAGGTAATCGTATCTCCCCACAGTCTTCTTTTTGATAGGCTGAATAAGCCAAGCTTTTAGCCTCTTCTCTAGGAACTGCTCTGTCTCTGATCTCTCCTTCGATCCTCATCCCATTCTGACCGCTTCCTTGCCTCTTTCAATGTCTCCCAGTCCCCCTTCCTCTTCCCCTTCTCCATGCCCCTTTCGTGACCTGCAGGGCATTAACCCCCTGGACTTTGCGTCCTCTCTCTCCCTGCTTCTCCCCTCAGTCTTCTCTCCTCTACCCCCCCCCACTCTGCCATTTCTGCTTTCAATGCCTCTCTCCACCACCCTTGACTTCCTTGCTCCCCTCTCCTCCCGCCCCACCCGTTCCCACAACCCCCATCCTTGTAACCACAACCCCCCCAGTAACCGCCACCTCCACTCCAGCACCCGTGTTGCTGAATGCCTTTGGCGCAAATTCCACTCTCATGCTGACTTCCTTCACTTCAAATTCTGTCTCTCCTCCCTTACTTCTGCTGTCTTCCTTGCTAGACAGAACTACTGTGTCTCCCACATGGAGTCCTGTTCTTGGGACCCTGTTCTCCACCTTTTACTCCCTCCTCAAGTCCCCCTGTCCTCCTCCTCCCTCTTCCCTTTCTGCTCAGGATCTTGCTTCCTTATTCACCTCCAAGATAGACAAGATCCACCTCGACATTGCTTCCCACTCCCCTCCTCTTCCTACTCCCTCCCCTCTCCCTCCTCCACCTCCCTCTCTCCTGTCCTCCTTCCCTCCCACCTCCCTTGAGGAAATCTGATCCCTGCTCTCCTCCTCCAACCCTTCCACTTGCCCCCTTGACACCATCCCCTCCCGCCTCCTGACCTCCATTGCTCCAACTGTCGCCTCTTCCTTCCTGCACATCATCAACCTCTCCCTCGCTACTGGCTCCTTCCCATCCACCTTCAAGCATGCCACTGTCTCTCCTATCATCAAAAAGTCCACTCTTGACCCCTCTAGCTATTGTCCTCTCTCACGCTTTCCTTTTGCTTCCAAGCTTCTTGAATGTATTGTCTACTCCCGCTGCCTCGACTTCCTCTCCGCTGCCTCGACTTCCTCTCCAATCTGGCTTTCGCCCCCTTCACTCTACTGAAACTGCTCTCGCTAAGATCACCACCAATCTTCTTCTGGCTAAATCTAATAGCTTCTATTCCAGTCTTGCCCTCCTTGATCTCTCTGCTGCCTTCGATGCTGTTGACCATTCACTCTTGCTGGACTCACTTCACTCCCTTGGCTTCTGTGGCTCCATCCTCGACTGGTTCTCCTCCTACCTCTCTGACCGTTCCTTCAATGTGTCCCTTGGCAACTCAACCTCCTCCCTTCCACTCTCAGTTGGTGTTCCCAAAGGCTCCGTCCTTGGCCCTCTCCTCTTATCTATCTATACCGTATCCCTAGGCAAACCCATTGCCTCCCATGGCTTCCAATATCAGCTCTACGCTGATGACACTCAACTCTCTCTCTCTACTCCCTCTCTCTCTCTCCCCATCTATTCAAGCTCGCCTCACCAGCTATCTCTCTGACATCTCTACCTGGATGTCTCAACGCCAACTCAAACTCAATATGGCTAAAACTGAACACTTATCTTCCCCCCTCATCCTTCCTCTCCCTCTTCCCTGTCGATCCTCATCGATGGGATCACCATCCTTCCCGTCCCCCAAGCCCTTAGCTTAGGCGTCATCTTTGACTCACCCCTTTCTTTTAAACCGTACATCAACTCCGTTGCCAAATCCTGTCACTTCTCCCTCCATAACATTGCTAAGATTTGCCCTTTTCTTTCTGTGTCTTCTGCCAAAACCCTTGTTCATGTCCTGGTCATCTCTCACCTCCATTACTGTAACCTCCTTCTCACTGGCCTCCCCTGCTCTCACCTTTCTCCCCCTATACTCTATCCAAAACTCTGCTGCCAGGGTCATCCACCTTGCTCGTCGCTTCGACCACGTGCAGCCCCTCCTCTCCTCTCTTCACTGGCTCCCCCTTCCTGAACGAATCCTGCACAAGCTCCTAGTCTTCACCTATAAAGCTCTTCACAACCTTGCTCCCCCCTACCTCTCTGAGCTAATTTCCCTCCATACTCCATTCCGTGAACTCCACTCCTCCTCTGTACCCTCTCTCACCTCCCCTGCTCCCCTATCCGCTTTTGTCCCGTCTCCCTAGCCGTCCCCCACACCTGGAACTCCCTCCCTGCCCACATCCGCCTCGCCCCCTCCCTTCATACCTTCAAATCCCTGAAGACATACCTCTTCTGCTCTGCCCTCCCCGACTCCTCGCTCCCCTCTCCTAACTCCTGCTGATACTTACCATCAAGTACAATTTGTTACCCGAGGTCTGTGTACTCATATCCTCACCACATGGACCAACCAGCCATCATTCTTGATGTAACGAAGCCAAGCGCGTCTACCTGGGACCTCGCATCCTTGTGAGTGTTACACTCCTTGTCTCTCCCTCTGTTCCTCTTCCTACATCTCTCCCCCCCGGTCTCAGACTGTAAGCCCTAGGGCAGGGTCTGTATCTATTCAATTACTTTGTAAAGTGCCAGGTACATTGCTGGCGCTATATAAATGCTTGCTAATAATAATAATAATCTCATAAACTAAGTCCTCCATTCCTCTGATCATCCTGGTAGCTCTTTGTTGCACTTGTTCCAGTTTAAGTTCAACCTTCTTGAACACTGGAGACCAGAACTGAACATAGTATTCCAGATGCGGTCTTACCAGAGCCTTACACAGAGGCAACAATACCTACATATCCCTACTGGTAATACCACATCTAATACAGCCCAGGATAGCATTTGCTTTTTTTTAAAAGCTGCATCACATTGATGGCTCAGTCATTTTATGGTCAATTATAAGCACTAAGTCACTATCCTCCTCTGTTGTTTCCAACTGATGAGTTTCTAGCTGCTAATTAAAACGTTTTATTATTAAACCCTAAATGCATAACCTTGCACTTTATGCTATTAAATTTAATCTCATTCCTAATTCTCCAATCCATGAGGTCATCCAGTTCAACCTGTATGATTTTCCGCTCCTCCTCTAATTGGCAATTCCTCCCAACCTGGTATCAACAGCAAACTTCATTAGCACACTCTTCCTTCCCTCACTAAGGTCGGTTACAAATACATGGCAGGTGAAGAGACCTGCCATGTTGCGATGCTTCTTTCAGTCTCTTCTTTATGGTGTCCTTGGAATGTGCCGGAGAGTTCCCTTCCTCCGCCACCTGTAAAACCCCCATGCTGTACTTTTCCATTTCCTCTCCTGCTTGGTGCACTTGATGGCTAGAGTTACTAGTCACGCTTGTCATACATTGTTGGAGCCCTGTTTTCACTGTGATCCCACTGTTAATTTGCAGCCCAAATCACTTTTCACCATGGTGAAGCTATGCAAGGGCGGGCAGTTTAAATCCTCTATTTTGTTTCTAAGAAGTGCTGATTAACACTTCGCTTAGAGACAGCAGTGGCCCCAACAGTTACTTTGGAGAGCACTCGTTAACACTTTGTTTGGCACCTGCAGCACAGGAGCAATCCCTCCGCCCCCAGCTGTTCCACACTGAAAGGGAGGTGAATGGAGATAGCAACCTCTTTCCTACCCTCAAGATCACTGCTGCAATAAGCACACAGCCTGCCCCTTCTTTTATAAGTAGAGGAAGGAATGGGGCTCTGCTGCTGTTGGGCAGGGTGGTGCTGCTGCTGCAGGTATGGGGAAGTGTCTGGCTCAGTGTTTGTTGTAGGTTTAAGTGGGTGGAGGGGAACAGAAGCAGGGGGGTGGGTGGCTCGGAGGCAGTTTATTGTATTGTTCACAGGCTGCAGGGAAGAGTTTATTTTATGTTTAAGGGGAGCAGTGCATCAGGTCTTTTTAGGAGCCAAGTGTGGTTTTTATGGGTAAAACCTTTTGCAACTGTATGCCAGGAAAGCAAGTTTGCACAAATGAAATGTGCAGAGTTATGCAAGGAAATAAATTGCATATTGATTCTGCCTGCCATGAATTTGAAGAATTTGTTTTCTTGGTGCAGCGAACACAGGTTCCTATGCATGGAGCTCCTTTTCCAACACTGGAGGAAGCAGAAAGAATAAAAGGTGTCTATGTGTACCTTTCTGGTTTGAGGAAACCTAAATATTCACTTTGGTTTAGGGAGATAAGATGATTCAGGCATGCTTCCAAAAAAGCTTCCGAAATGAGGTAGTGTTCCAGGCCACTGCCCAGAGCATGTGAGTTTGGGGCATTCATAGGGACACAAAGAAGGGTTATGCTGGAGTTGAGGAGCTGCGCCAGAGCTATGAAGGAGCATAACAACAGATCAAACCATGGCTGCTGGACCATTAAGTTCCTTGACCAATCCTTAGGAGGCAATCCCTCCATTCACTGTACCACCATGGATGGCAATGGCTGCAAGACAAGCAGTGACATAGGGCCTTTTCCCATGGGTTTTCCACCCGGCAAATGCCACCCGCAGTGGGTGTGCATCTGTAGGAATGGCACCTGAGGGGCTCCCGCGCTCCACTCACCTCCATCCATCACCCACGCATGGAGCAATGGACTCCAATGCTGGTTGCTTCATGCGTGGAGATGGGTGGGTACCCGTGGGGATGGCTGCACACCCACCTCCACCCACCGCGGGTGTATCCCCCCCCCCCCATCCACAGTGGCCCATTTCAAAAAGGGCCATAGAAGAAGCTGTGTTGAGAGGGCCTGGCACCGAGTACCAGGTGGGGCAAGTGGGGCTACTGCCCAAGGATTTCGGGGGGCCCAATAGAGCCAGCACCATTGGGACATCAAAATGTCCTGCTTTATCTATGTTGGAGGTGTGTGACTGAGCCAGGAGCCAGTGCTGTCTGTCAGCAGCTCCAGTCTCTGCAAGGAGGGGGAGCTGCCTGCAGAACATCCAGTTCCAGCCTCCTTGGGGTAGCAGCGAGTGACTGTGGAGTCAGATCAGCTCTGGAGCATCTGCTCCAGTGCCTTGCTCTCCACCACCTGCTCCTGTGCCCCAGCCTCCCCCTGTTCTGGGGCCTCCTGTTCCTTGCACCCCACCAGCAAGATTGGTATGGGGCTCCTAATCTGGCATGCCCCAGGCCCTATTAAACCTAGCAATGTCACTGGCTGCAGAAATTTCCATGTTTACCCAGTTGCCACAGGTGGTTTAGCCTGTGCTCAACAAATGGGACTCAACCCTCTTCCACAATAGTGGGAAAATGACATACAACTTGAGGGGACCGGAGAGTCAGAGACTCAGCTTCCTGAATGTTAGCCGCCCCAAGTCACCTGTAGTGAGAGGGGTGGGGTACAAATAAATGAAAAATGCCTTAACGAATCCAGACATATGCTTGTCCAGCCTCCTATTATAAACCTCCAACGATAGAGAATTGCCTGTGTTATAGGACTTGAATATATATGAACTAATATATTTTACTAAGATCTACTTGTGAAACCCCTCAGGGAAAAAAACCCCCAAACTTACCATAAGGTTGACCTGTATCTTTGTTCAGCCACTGTGACAACAGAACAGAACAATCTATCTAGTGGTCTCTGAACCTAGAACAAGAAGAGAACTCTAAGTGTTAACTTGATAGGATACAACTGCATTTTAAAAATGACCATAGTTTCTCTGCTTGTTTTACTGTCTTTACAGTAAGAGCACTAAAACATACTACTTGCTATAAAACCTTCTGATTTCAAACTTCTCTCATGTGCATGATATTCAAGGAATAAATCTTCCTAGATGTGATGAATTTAAGAGCAGCATATACAGGAAGTCAATTTCCTCCAACAAATCGGATGAATGAATGAATTGTATCCAGTTCGATCATGACCAACAGACACTTCAAATGCAAAAATTCCAGTAATGGGCCATCACTGAACACCATCTGTGTAATGGATATTTCTTCACAACCTCAACCAACAAGAGGTTGAGAGTTTATATGTTATACTAAAATGTCAAGTCTATTCCTTTTAAGATCATATTTGTTCTTGGATTCAATGATACCCTGTAGTAATGAATACCACTGGCAAATTGGGCATTGTGGGTATATATATTTTAAAAAAAATCATTTTCTAATTTATTGCCTTTCAATCTAATTGACCACCCCTTTGTTCTTGTATTAAAGCAAATCACTGGTGAAAATAAATGTGATGGCCTCCTACAACATTTCAGTTATGCACACTGCAGTAGCAGGTTGGTCTAGCAATGATGCCAACAGGAGTGCAATAAAATAAAATAAAATAATAATAATAATAATAATAATAATAATAACAACGAGGACATCCTATCTCAAACCAAGCTACTCTGCTTCTTGAATGTCTCTCTATACCATGACAATTACATCAGCTAAACATCTGTTTTTCACATTTGCTAAAAGACACAGAAACTCACAGTTTCATAAACTGGCTGAAGATGCTTCTCTTTCCTACACCATTCCAAGAGACACATTTTGGGAGTAATCTGTGGTGGATAATCTCGTCTACAGACAAAGAAAATCAAAACAGATTAAGTATATAGTTAAACAGAACAACAACCTCACCTCACCATGAAATGAAAGTCTGCGCATAGAGAATCAACATTTATTAAATTAACCAGATTATTTTCCTATCACTATATGAGCACTATATCAATTGGTTGTGTTTTATTAAAAATTGTAAAAGAGAAGAGAAGATGATGGTTCTGTAATAAAATAATACATTCTCCAGATAAAATTGTCTCCAAATGGTCATCATTGTAGCATTGCTAATGGAGAGAGACTACTTCAGCTTCCAGTCTAGCTCTCTGGTTCTAGTGATTTAATAAAGAACAGAAATGCTCTAGACAAACTGTACTCAGTTTGTAGGAATTCCGATCTTGTTCCCCTGTGTTTTACTTATAGGAATCAAGTTAGTTTTTTGTTTGGGGGCCTAGATATCTCTAACATGACATAATAGGAAGCATCAACACAGAATTGAAATTTTACTCCGTTTTCTTACTTGTCAAATCTAACAGCCATTTTTATTACATCTGATTCTCCCATCTGGTCATCTTCATCTTGGGTCTTTGCTTCTAATGAAGCCTTCTTAGCTTCTAGAACAGGTGATGTTTCTTCATAGAAGCTGCCCATTTCAAAGACTTCACTATTTTTTAAAAATGCAAGTGATAGAAGTGTCTACATGTAATTTCAAGAGTAGAAAAAAAAAGTATAAACACAATTCTTATTTAAAAAGTTAGTTTCTTTTAAAATGGTCACGTGCTTAGAAAATTCCTCTGAAGTGCAATTCTGTTCCGGTAAATGCCAATGTAAAGCGGTTAGGGGTTATATGTTTATTTTCTATCCATGATTTCATATATAAATTTACTCAGTTTACAAGTAAAAACTTCATTTCTCTCACTTACAACCTAGCACATTTAATCTAACATCAGAAAGTTAACCTTGGGTAAAAACAGATGCGCGCCTGGCGGGACCACTTCCTGGGCCACCCCGGGATGGAAAATCCAGACAACACGGCCCGGGTCAGGCCGAGGCACTGAACTGACATTCCTGTGGGTGGGGAGCCATCCTGCCCATGCTATGCTCCCAAGCGCCCCATTTCCGCACCATGACAGGCAACCATGGCAGCCAATAAGGCATGGCGGCCCTCGTAGCTGCACAGATGTGCTAGCGCACTTTGGCCTGGTCAGTCGGGCCTTAGTCAGAGCTGTGACCTCAGAGATTTTCTGAGATCACAGCCCAGGCTAGTCGCTAACACGGTCCGGGGCAGAAGCGGGCCAACACCTGGTGACACCAATACAGATGTGTTGGTGGCGCACGAACCAAACAGGCCATCACATCATGTCTGTTTTTACCCCTCGACTCTCTTTAGCTGGCACACTAACAAAAATACAGATTCTGCAAACTCTATTATGTTGCGTTGGGGGGCAGGAGATGCTAGGCCTTGCCTCCCCCCACCCCTCAGGCTGCATTAGGTGTGGAAGGGGGGCTGACAGGGCTCATCTCTCCCCACCACCACCCTTCCCAGTCTGGTAAATGAACTGACCTAGCAACGGAGGTGGTGGCGATGGCGGCAGTTTCCCTTCAGCGCTTTTCAGCCACTCCTGCTGGCCGCTCTCAACAGTGCCTCCCAGAGCGACGCAGCTGGATTCACCTCCTCTGCTAGGTCTGTTCATTTATCAGGCTGGGAAGGGGGTGGGGGGAAGAGATGAGCCCTGGCAGCCCCCTCCCACCCGATGCAGCCTGGGGGTGGGGGGAGGAGAGCCCCAAGGGTTTAATTCATCCCCCTCCCCCACATGGAACCTCCTGTCCTGCGTCTCCCCAGCGCAGGCTGGAAATTCTGTGCTGGAGGAAGCGGGGCAGGAGATTCTGCAAGAAATCTGCGAATCGCAGACCCGCATTTGGCTAGGGGCCCCGACTACTATATGCAAATAGATCTACTTTAGGACTAGTGAAAGTAAACAGAATCCTTGGGATCTTGTCAGACACCGGTCGCTGTGAGCGTATCCATCCGGAACCTCCAGTAATTTACACAGCAATTGAATCTTTGAGATCAAGGACACTTCACCACCCCGATTTCTTTGGGACCATAAATATCAAGTATAGGCCAAAGTCCATTTCTTGCTCTGTGGCTGGTATACCTCCTTATCTTGTATAGGTATGTTAACTCATTTTTTATGTATTTGTCTCGCTCTCAGTTTTGTGATACAGGGGACATTTAAAAATTCTGAGGGTCTCCTTCTGGGCTCTATAGCACCTCCCTGTGAAACGATCTCTTTTATGCAATTGACTGATGTCACAATGGCCCACCTGCCGGCAAACAGATGTAGTCTTCCCCCTACAGAGGACTCTGTTTCTGGTGCTGGGTCTGTCCCCATTTGGAACAGAGAAAACCAGGAATCTACAACTGTCTCTGTCGGCAGCCCCTTTTCTGTACACCCTCTGCTCTGTGGGGGGGAACTTCCCTTTCTGGGGAATGAACTGCAATATGAAGACCTGCTGAAGGAGTGAATAATTTGCTTGAAATTATTAAGTTGTTATAACATGTTTTTCTTGTTTTGCCTATGGCATCTGTCAAGACCTTGTCTAGATACATCCCGAATAATTTTTCTCCCCAACAGCCCCCAGGATCAGTAGTTTCTTTATGTGAGTCAGCCCGCCAGGATCGTAACCACAATCTCCTTCTGGTGGCTAGTTTAACCAATATAATCCTGGCTGCCCAAGAGAGGGCATTGGCAGATACATCCACTATGAAGGCTGTGGCTAAGTGGCTCCTTGACGCAAGCCCTGTCATGTGTTTAGTGGAGAGGCCTGGTTCCCTTGCCTGTTTGAACCATCTAAAAGGAGAACTCTGGCACGGTATGATGTTGACATAGATACGTGTAGTACCACTGCAGCAGCTGCAAGTTTTTGTGCAGGCTGGACTCAATATCTCTATCAGTTGGGGCCTTTCGGATATAAATCCCCCACCGAGGGGGATGCTGATTGTTTCACTATTGAGGCTGCTGCTGCATCTACTTTGGACGTACACAAGAGCTCCTCCTCGTGTTTTGAGAAAGTGAATAGGGCTTCCTATGCCTTGCCAAGTCTTAAGGACTTGCCCAGTTGTTTTCACTCTGCTCTTATGATCCTTTCTCCAAGGTCCTGTAAGGACCAGGATTCAAACCTCTGGCCTGTAAGCAATGGGGCACAACAGCACCTTGAAAGTCCTTGGCATGGTGGCTGACTCTACAGTACCTTCAGTTCTTCCAAGGAAAGCCTCTCTCTTCTTGGGGATTTTGGAATGTATTCCTTCTTGTTTATTTTCTCATGGAAGGTTTTAAGGCTCTCTGAACATGTTTAAACATTTTGTTCCATTATCTGAGGGGGAATTCTCGAACCTGTCCCTTCGTCCCCTCAGCCTGAAGGGGCTTCAGGGATCTGCCCCTCTTCTAAGGAGGCCATGGAGAAATCTGAGGCGTGTGCAAGAGACCCCAGTATCCCACCCTTGGGGGTTCCTACTGGGGACTGCCATCACCTTTTTTGCAGTTTCTTCTTTGTGCTCCCTGGGTTTAACGGGAGGCAAAGGGGCATCCTCCCCAGAGGGGAGTTCCTCCTGGATTTTTCCATGTTCCCCTTCCTCCTCCAAGGTGGGGTTTGAAATTTCAGAGGACTCAGATATGTCCTTGAGCAGTCTCTTGCCCTTCTTAGGGGCTGGCTGCTTCCCCTTGCCCGGAGGCTTAGGCTAGCCCTTGAACCGCCGTCCTTTTTTTGGGGGGGAGGGCGAGGGAACAACCAGGTGATTCAAGACCCACCTTTTTCACCTCTGGGCCTTCCCCCATCCCTTATTCATTTTCTCCAGTGGGGCCAGGATTTTTTCCTCAGCACCTCCCCTTGGAGTGCATCTGTCTGAGAAATAAAATTTTACGTTCTCTCGGTGATCCTGCTCCGCCTTGCGCTGTGAGAGCCAGGGGCCTTCTGGATCCGCTTGCAGCTTCCCAGGTGCCATTTTGTGCTCTCCAGTGGTGTGGGCCTATGGAGTTTTCCCCAGCTGGAGTTTCCTCCCCCTTCTGCTCTTATTTGGCTGGGCCCACCTCCTTGATGTCCAGTAGATCTGAGAAGTATATCATTTTTCGTAGTTCTGAGTTTAAGAGTATTTTAAACACACTCATCTCAGAGGCTACCTCTAGGATGATAATTCTCCACCAGCTCTGATGGTGTTAGAATTGGTAGAGTACCAATTCTACCAGGTTTCTGTCTGGAATTGTATTTCTTCCACTTACTCCATGATTCCATTCCATTTCATTCCATTTATTCCCACCCCTCCCTGAAATCTATTAAGCTAAAATGGCTTACAGCACGGTTAGACAACACAGCAGTATAAACCTACCACTCATGTATACAATACAACTGCTGCTAATGCATCTCAACATGAAATGAATCTTAGTACTCTCCTGAAGCTTCCCAAAATAGACAAGTCCATAACATATAGACCCATGAAGCCCCTTCTCCCCTGAATTCTGCAAGTTCATTCTCAAGCATCCCATCCAAGTTGCAACTCAACTCTGCTAAGATCTGTAGTGGCTGGAATCCTTCAGCAACACTACTAGGGACAGTCCCAAACAACACGATGGTCCAGGGAGACAGACACCTGCTCGTTCTAAATAAAGAGGATGGAACGTTCCTTGATTATCTGGTGTTGAAATACTATTCAAAATGTCAGCAGAAAAACTGACGTGAAACGGCAAAAAAAACAACCCTGAAACAGCAGGCCTGTTTCACTGACAATTTTTTCCTTGGTCGACCAAACCTGTATGATTGGCAACTTCTTTCCAAATAACCTATCATTACATCAGAGCAACCTGACTGGCATCATGTTATTTTGTATGCACCTCAAGATCTGAAAGGCAAAGCTTATAAGATCAACTAAAAACCAGATCATACAACGTTTTTGTACAGAAATTGTATCCTTTTCCATTGAGGTCAAGATGAGACCTCTTTGATCAAATTCAGCCCTATCTTGTTGCAATAAAGAAAACTGTTCAGAAAAAAATATTTTCTCCTGTCTTGCTAAAAAAACGTTTGCAGCTGGGAATGAGGAGAGACAACACCGTAAGATTAGCCATCTTTCCAATGGCCAAGCCTGCAATAACCTTCCTAATATAGAAATAATTTTAACACTGGATTGTTCTTGAGGGAAAGTCTTTTTATTATGCTGATTATTATTTTAAAAAACAAACACACAGACACATGTATTTACGGAGGATTACAGACTACCAAAGCAATTGCACTTGTTTAATGTAGCAGAGAAAGGAAAATTGGGCACTTAGCTCTGAATTTTCTTTCTGCGGGGGATCCTCCTGGATAGCTGGTCAGGAAAGTAGGGTAGATCCCGCCAACTACCAGTAGGAGGCAGACAATCAATTTTGAGGAGCCTGCTAGGAGAGATCTATCCTCAGCTCCCCAGTCTTGTCGAGCTCTACTCATCTAAACCTTATACTTTCTAACCTAAACTGAACTATCGGGGCTAACGTAACTCCGCCCCTGCTAAACAGACCCGTACCCCTGACATCTGAGGGTCAGTGAGACATCCAGGTCCCTAGGCCTGAACACACCAGAGTTGACCCCACTCCAGGTGGGGACTGGCCGTCCAGGAGGATCCCCCACAGAAGGAAAATTCAGAGGTAAGTACCCAATTTTCCTTTCTCCTGGGTGATCCTCCTGGCCATCCAGTCAGGACAGTAGGGACGTACCAGAGCAGTACCCCAGTCCTACTCAGAGGGAGGGAGCAACTCAAGGAGGGAGGTCTCAGTAGATGTCTGCAGAACGATGGAGTACTCCCTAGAAAACCGCCTGCAGTGCCCGTCTCCCGAAGGCTGCGTCGGCTGAGTCTTGCAGTGGAATCCTATAGTGCCTTGTAAAGGAATGCACTGAAGACCATGCCGCTGCGCAGCAGATTTCCCCATAAGAAGTCGTATTATGAAAAGCTTGTAAAGTTGCTGCACCCCTATGAGAGTGAGCAAATACCCCCGCTGGGGGAAGCTTCCCTTCTGTCTTATAGGCTTCAGTAATACACAGAGTCATCCATCTGGGTATTAAGGATTTGGAAGCTTTCAAACCCCTCCTATGCGGGCTATAAGAAACAAACAGGGCCGAGGTCTTTCTAAAGGCCCTGTTCTGTTTAGGTAAATGCCACACCCGCTCCAAGGGGTGAGATGGATTTGGGCAGAACGAAGGGAGAATAACCTCCTGTTCCCTATGAAAACGAGTATCCACCTTGGGGCTGAAAGCTGGGTCCAGTCTCAGAATCACCGAAGACTCCTTGAAGGAGCACAGAGCCGGGTCCATAGTTAGAGCTCCAAGCTCTGAGACCCTCCTAGCCAAGGTGATGCCTATGAGGAACGCTATCTTTAGGGACAGATAGTAAAGGGAAATCTAGCACAGAGGCTCAAATGGGACCTTAGTGAGGGCCCTGAGAAGGAGGTTCAGGTTCCATGACGGAAACCAGTGGACAACCGGCGGGGATATGATCCTTGCTGCCCTAAGAAAATGCACCACATGCAGGTGCCCGGAAATCTTTTGTCCTTTTATTGTACCTAGTACACTATTTACTTGTCTCTGAAGGGTGTTAAGTTTCAACCCCCTCTCTAGCCCCTCCTGCAGGAAGTCTAAGACTACTTTGATGGATGCTCTTTCTGGACTAACAAGTTTAAACTCGCACCACCTGGCAAAGGTGGCCCAGGTACTCTGGTAAATGCGCCTAGTTGCTGGTTGTCTGGACTGAAGCATTGTTTCAAAGACTTTCCTGGAATAGCCTAGCTTTCCTAACACTGTTCTCTCAATTTCCAGGCTGTCAGTTTGAGAGTCTCTGGTTTGTCGTAAAGGACAGGGCCCTGAGACAGTAGGTCTGGCATGACTGGAGTCTGAGCGGGGGCTCCGGGCTGAGA
This sequence comes from Sphenodon punctatus, assembly GCA_003113815.1. Lineage (NCBI taxonomy): Eukaryota > Metazoa > Chordata > Lepidosauria > Sphenodontia > Sphenodontidae > Sphenodon > Sphenodon punctatus. Next base: position 447,753 of record QEPC01006915.1, on the reverse strand, counting down.
TCCTGTAAGTCCGCAAACCACGGTCTCCATGGCCAGTAGGGAGCGATCAGAATGGTGGTTGCCGGCTCCTTCCTGACTTTCGCTGTTGTTCGTTGGATGAGCGGGAATGGGGGAAATGAGTAGAGGAGTCCCTGAGGCCAGATGCAGTTCAATGCGTTGAATGCGATTGCTTTGTGATTCGGGTGCCGGGACACGAAGCGCTCCGTCTTTGCATTATCTGGAGAGGTGAACAGGTCGATCGAGGGAGTTCCGAATTGTCTGACTATGGTCCTGAATGCTGAGGGGTGAAGAGACCATTTTCCCTGGTCCAGCTGTACGTGGCTGAGCCAGTCGGCCTGGGTGTTGGCTTGGCCCTTGATGTATATTGCCCTGAGTGACTCCAAGTTGCTCTCTGCCCACCTGATGAGGATGGATGCCATCTGGTGGAGTGCTTCGGATCTTGATCCCCCTTGGTGGTTCACATAGGACTTCGCCACCCTGTTGTCTGTGTAAACCACAACATCCTTCCCTCTCAGCGCCGGTGCCATGTCCCACAGAGCCAGGTAAATTGCCCTCAGCTCTAACCAATTGATGTGGTGTCTCTTTTCCCAAGGAAGCCACTTGCCTTGCGCAGTGCGGCCCTGCATGTAAGCTCCCCAACCCTGGAGACTTGCGTCTGTTGTCAGTGCCATTCTCACTGGATCGGAGAGTGGCATCCCAGATGAGAACCTGTCTGGCTGTATCCACCATGTCAAGGACCTCTTTAGAGATGTGGGAACCATGATCCAAGGGTTCTCTCCTTGCGTCAGAGCATCCTGCCATGGCCGCAGGAACCACTGCAGGGGCCTGGAGTGGAACCTGGTCCACTGTAGAATCCCAAAGCAGGAGGTCATGGCTCCCAGAAGGCTGGTGAGAGTTTTCAGTTTGAACTTATGAGCTGTTGTGACCGGTTGGATCAGCAGTTCTAGTTTCAGCTGTCTCTGTTTGGAGAGAAACAGTCTGCACTTTTTGGTGTCCAATATCACCCCTAGGTGCTCTAGAGTCTGGGAGGGAACAAGATGGCTCTACTTGCGGTTGATCACAAATCTGTGCTCTTGCAGATATTCGATTACTCTGTGCACATCTCTTCGTGCCTGCTTGTAGTTCGGAGATCTGACGAGGATGTCGTCGAGGTACGGATGTAGCTTTATCCCCTCCGTTTGTAGGTTCGCGACAAGGGTAATCAGCACCTTGGTGAATGTCTTTGGTGAAGTCGCCAGGCCGAACGGTAGGGCTATGTACTGCCAGTGCTGCTGGGCATAACTGAACCGGAACCATTGTCTGTGGGACGACAGGACGGGAACATGAAGATAGGCCTCCTTCAAATCGAGAGCCGTCAGCCATTCCCCTTGTGCTATTGCTGTCTGTATCGATTGCAGGGTCTCCATCCTGAATCTCTGTACCTTGAGTACCTGGTTTATTTAATTTATTTATATCGATTTTTATCCTGCCCCTCCTGAAAACAGCTCAGGGCGGCTAACAATTTTAAAACATAAAAATACAATCATATAAAAAATTTAAACAATCATAATAATATTAAAACAGGGTTAGGCACAATAAAACAATAAATAAGGGTTCAGGATTTTCAGATCTAGGACCGCTCTCCATTCATCGGACTTTTTTGGAACTAAGAATAGGACGGAGTATAGGCCCTGGCTGCGCTCGTGCAATGGGACCTCCTCTATAGCTCTGATGGTCTGGAGCCTGATTATTTCTGATTGCATAGTGACATGCTTGTCCCAGTTGCTGGATACCGGCGATGCACAGAAGTGGCGAGGGGAGTGCTGGAATTCTATTGCGTATCCCCGTTGAATGGTCTGAAGCACCCAGGCGTCTGTGGTGGCGATCGCCCACTGTGTCGCGAACCACTGCAGTCTTCCCCCCCCAGCTTCGTCTGTTCGGGAAGGCTGGGTGCTACACAGTCATGCATCCATCTTGAGGCGGCTTACCCCTTGCCGTTGTTTGGTTCTATTGTCGTTTCCCTTCTGCTTCTGTCATTGAGGTCTGTACCTCTGCTGATTTCCCCGGTGGGGAAAGAAGGGTAGCCTGGAACCCCCGTTCGGAGCATAGGTTGCATTAAAGAGACGAAAATTCTTCTTTTGAACCCCCACACTCTGTAGGGTCTGCTTCTTGGACTTGTCTGCTGCATCTGCCAGCACCTTGTCGAGACAAATGCTGAATAATTGTATTTTAAATGTTTTAAATGGTTTTTATTGCTGTTAACCGCCCCGAGCTGCTGTGCAGGATGGGGCGGTATAAAAATTTACTAAATAAAATAAATAAAATAAATAAATAACTTATGTCCCTGGAATGGCCTGCTGACCAAAGTGTTTTTGGAGGCATTGTCGCCCTTCCACGATCTCAGCCATAAGTGGTGACGGGCTGCCACGTTGGCAGCGGCGACCCATGAGGCCCAGTGGAGCATGACGGTGGAAGAGTCTGCCATAAAGGTATAAGCTAGTTGTATTCTTGTGGACAGGACCCTGGTCATCTTTGCGGAGACTCTGGGATCCGAGGCCCTCTTCATCCAAACCATCAGGGCTCTTGAGAAGTATGATGTGACTGTGGCCATTTTGATAATCGAGGACACCTCCTCGAAATTTCTCCTCAAGTTGCATTCTATTCCTTTGTCTGTCGGATCCCGGGGAAAACACTCCCCTTCTGTGGGGAAAACCGAGTTCCTGGCAAGGGAAGCCGCTGCTGCATCCGCTTTTGGTATGGCAAGGACGGAGTTCTTTTTCTTAGTGAAGGAATAAAAGGAAAAATAGGAATTAGAAAAACAAGAAAACCAAATAGGAATAAAACACTCCTTCCTGATGATCTTTACATATGCCTTGTCTAAGATCATCCCTCTGTCTCTATCACTTGCCCGGGGAAGGTACTCTCTCCCCTCCTCCCCTTCCTCCTCCAAGGAAGTTTGCGGGGGGTGACTTGTCCTCCTGCCTACTCCTTCTCTTGTGCCTGGTGGTCCTCTCCTCTTCTGAGGACTGAATGGACCTTACTTCCTCTTGTTCAGAATCTGAGGAGGCCGGGGAGTCACGCCGGGTCTGCAGGGCTTCTTGGGGAGGGGTTGTTTGCCCTTTCCTGCCCCCTTGAAGCGGCCCTTATAAGCTCTTGGCTCTCTTGGCCGTGATGGGGACCTCTTCGCTTTAGTTAGGAGAGGATCTCACGAAGGACTGCCATATGGGGGTCCTGGGCCAGGGGGAGGGCACAGCGGGGACTCACTGTGGCTGCCTCCTCCGTTGCCTTTGCTCCTGCTGCCACCACGGCTTGGCGTCTGGTGACCGTGTTCTTCCTCCCTCCCGCCAGCGCGAAGAGGAGCCGTGGGGGGAGGGGTGTCTGCGCCCCGCCTGCCTCGCTGTCCCGCCGGCGTGAAGTAGAGCCATGGGGGGAGGGGCGCATCCAAACTGGCCTGCCTAACTGTCACATGCCGGGTTGGGAGCAGCGGGCGGTGGAGAGGGCGCTGGCTCTGTGGCCCGAGATTGGCTGGGTGCGAGCTGGGCCGGCATCTCTGTGGGTGGTCCCCTACGCTAGGCTGGACGTTCGCTCTGCTGCGCGCCGGGCTGAGGCCATGGGTGGTGGCAGAGAAAGGGAAAATGGGAGCGGCCGAGGTCGCCTGCCTGCCATCGCGGGCCAGTCTGTGCCCCTGATCGGGAGAAGGAGAGGCGGCGTTCACCTGGCCGGGTCTTGCCGCGGCTCTGTGGGGCTGCACGGCCACCCTGCCTCCTGCTCTATGGGGCTGCCTCCTCACCCAAGCTGGGTTAGGGACCTGCGTCCTGTAGACAGCTCCTGAGAGGGGATGGCTGCTACGCCCACCCTTCAGGTACCCCTGTGCCAATGGGGAAGGGGGTGCCCAGCCAGTGCTCCAAATCCCCCCGAGAGAGGGGGAGGTGAACAGGGAGGAGAATTCCTCTCCCCCTGGCACCCGAAGCCTACAAATCCTTTCTGCTGCCTGAATCCTTGGAGGCAGCTTGCCTGCTTCCTAACTGTTCCGAGGCAGACAAACAACTGGGGAGCTAAGGATAGATCCCTCGTAGCAGGCTCTTCAAAATTGATTGTTTCTGCCTCCTACTGGTAGTTGGCGGGATCTACCCTACTGCCCTGACTGGAAGGCCAGGAGGATCCCCCGGGAGAAGTGAGTGAGTGAAGTGGAAAAACAAATATATTTTAGGAGAACCAAAGCAAGATTTATCAATCATTTGCAATTAGAAAAGCAAAGATAACTAATACTATGACCAAAGATAAATAAATACAATATGTGCTGTATCACTAAAAAGGGAGATAGAGAAAGTAAGAGAGATAACACTTGTAATTAAAAGAACCTGCACCCCTCCCCTCCCCAGAAGAATTATTTATAATGATTATTTGGTTGAGTACCAGAAGATGTTCAGTTGTGAGGCTTGCACTAATCGGAATGTTGGATTAAATAACTCACTGAAATAAATGCCACTTGATACAAGCATTCAAATATAGCATATTTGAATGCTTACCAGATTTCTTGAGTGGAGTGTGCAGCATGCAGCTTCTTCCCTCGAGTTGTTTCTAGCTGTTCTCTTAACATCTGACACAAACAGTATTTTGTGTTGGTGTAGTGATTATCATATCTCACTGCCTGAGGGAAAAAGACAAGGAATATGTAAAAATACACCACAGGAAAAGTTATTCCTAACACTCTGCATTCTCTTGCTTCTAGCTGAATCACACAGGCATTCTAAAAAATAGCACAGCAGCACAAAAAAGTGGCTTGCAGCAAATGTGAAATATAGATAGATCTCATTTATTTAGTCTAGATCAAAGGACGTTCTGGAGGTTTTCAATAAATAAAATTAAACATGAAATTTTTCAGTGCAGCCTCTCCTCTCCTCTCTCTCCTGGCTCCCCCTTCCTGAGCGTATTCTGCACAAGCTCCTCGTCTTCACCTACAAAGCCCTTCACAACCTCGCTCCCCCCTACCTCTCTGCCCTGATCTCCCTCCGAACCCCTGTTCGAGCACTCCACTCCTCTTCCATCCCCTCCCTCAACCACCTTCGTCCCTTCTCCCTCGCTGCCCCACACGCCTGGAACTCCCTCCCTGCCCTCGTCCGCCTTGCCCCCACCCTCCACACCTTCAAGTCCCTCCTCAAAACCCACCTCTTCCGCTCCACCCTTCCTAACGCCTGCTAATCATTCCCACCCAGGATTATCCCCCACCTGTTATCTGCAAATTCCCAATGTACTGTAACCAAGCCAAGAACGTGTACCTGAGTTCTCGCATCCTCATGAATGTTGCATCCCTTGTCTCTCCCTCTGTTCCCCCTTCCCTGTCTCCCCATCCCGTCTTTATATTGTAAGCTCTCTGGCAGGGACCATGTCTACCTTATTCTCTGTAAAGCGCCAGGTACATCGCTGGAGCTATATAAAAGCTAATAATAATAATAATAATAATAATAATAATAATTCGTACAACTGTGGAAGTAACCCAAGGAAGCAGCAACTTTAAACACTTAATTATTTCACTAATAAAATGATGCAGTTGCACTAAAAGGTGTACTGAACTGTTGAATCATTTTATTTTTAGATTGCCTTTTTACTCTTTTCCACTTAACATATGCCGAGTTTCATCCCGTCTTTTGAACAGACCTGAACTGTGTAGGGGTTTACTAAGTATGTAAGTGTGGCTTACTTTTACTATGCCTACAGTTTTACTAGGTCAAACTCCAAATTTTACCAAGTACTTCAGCAAAATCTCTCTTTAAGCATGTAAATTGTCCCAGTGAGGTCAAATGAACTACTCATATATTTAAGTTTCACCAGAACATAAGACATCACCATGAGTAGCTCACTTTAACATTTCTTATGCATGGTGCAGGGCTGTATAGATACAGTCCTGCAGCATGCATAAGAAATGTTAAAGTGGAATTATGTGCATGTCTTTTTTGGCCCACTGAAAGAATAAGTCACTACAGGAAAGGAGCAGACCTGTTTCTTAAAAGAGGAAAATAATCCTTTGGTGCCATTTTTGAGTTTATTATTGAATAAGGTGGTCCATAATCATGCATTACATTGTGATATTGTAGTCTGACTGGACCAGCTAAAATAATGTTGACAAACTGGTGCATTTTTTATTTTATTTTTCATAAACCAAAGGTCAAGGGATATTCACAGATCTTCAGGAACGTCAACAAGGGTTTAGTTGATTTGTTTTGTTAAATATGGCTTCATCACAAAGGGTAAAAGCAGACATGCTGGTAGCCCGCTTAGGCCTGCTGTAGCCTGGGAGCCACCAGCATATATCTTGCAGCGCTTCCAGATGTTAGCCTGTTTCCGCTCTGGGGTGGGTAGGCAGCTAGCCCGGGCTGTGTCCTCGGGAAAATCTCCAAGATCACAGCCTGGGCTAATGGCTGCCATGCAGGTCAATGCAGGGTAGTTTGTCTCTGTGGCCCTGCCATACCTGCCCCAAGTCAGGGGCTGCCATGGCTGCCGGTCATTGGCCGCCATGGTGGGGGGTAGGTTATGGGAGCACAGCCCCTGCGGGGCTGGCTGCCCACAGGTTTGTTGTACTCCTGGCCCTATTCGGATTGTGTCGGCAGTGGGATGGCTCTCTGGATGCGGGCATGTGTGCCTGGTGTTGGTTGCGGTTTCCTGGGCCTGGGAGCCATTGTGCTGGCTGCACGTATTTTTTACCCAGAGAGTTTCTTTTTAGTTTCCTACATGGATACTATGTTACTCATTCTTGTTATTAATTTAATTGTCTTTGGGTGAATTTGGACCAGGATTGTCTTTTCTACTCCTTGTTAACAGCAGTTATTTTTTTCTAAGAGCAGTACTTGACACCATGCATAAGAAATGTTAAAGCGCATGTCTGTTTTCACCCAACGATGTATTATCTCACTATTGTAGTACATTAATAATTTACCATTATTCCAATTACACTCTGCCACAGTTTCACAAAATGTAGTCCCTATTTTATAGAAGTGCCTGATTTCATCTAACTAGATACAATACAGATTAATGCAACACATGTAATTTCCATTCATTATTTGTAGTGCCTAGCGGACCCAAATGCAACTGGGGCCTTATCATACTGATCTCAATACAAACATATAAAGGGACAGTTCCTGCAGTGAAGGGTTTATGGTCTGGCTAGCTAAGTCAAAGAACAGACAACCTGAAGGATTATCTCCATATCATAAATGATTCAAAGGGACTCTCCTCCCCCCCCCCCACATATGAGGGGGGCAAGATGGGATGTAGAGAGTTGATGGTTCTGGGATGTTATCTATTTCTGGTTTCATCATTTTTTTATAATCCTGAGCCTCTTTGGATAGGGTGAAATACGCCCCAAAATTATTGTTAATAAAATAAACTCAGATCTACAGAGTTTCATTCAAGTGCTTTTACCGCAATAACTTTCCTTTCCTCAGCTTTTCAATTTACTACTACCCACAGAAAACAAGAGGGTTGCCATTGGCAGGCTAGCTTTTGAAGGGTACACCAAAAATAAAAATGACACTGAAAAGACACCAGTCTAAAGTGTCCAAATTAAAGATATACTTAAAATACAAATCCTTTTAACTGAAGGAAATCAAACACCCTACATAAGGGGTGTTTCCAGAGGTAGATTGTGACCCATTGGTGAATCACAAACTAATCTCCAGGAGTTCGTGGCATGGGAAGGAGGACCAGCTGCTCAGAGATCACCTCTGAGGAGGGAGAGCAGGAGTGGTGCCCCAGAGAGTGTCTCCAGGAAATGGAGGGTGTCTAGGAGCGAGGCCTCCAGTGCGTCTCTCAGTGTAGTGCTCCTCTCCAGCTCTCTCTCAGGTGTAGTGCTCCTCTCCACTCCCGAAACAGGTTGTTGAGGTACCCTAGTGCTGAGAGTCATCAGGAGGAGTCTAGGCCTGGAGGGCAGGAGTGGTCCTGGTAGATCAACCTGAGGTTGGCACCTGAATGCAGCAGAAGTTTGGCCATCGCTGCCCTGCATGACCTTTAAATTACTGTCTTTAGAGATGTTAAAAGGCTATGGTTAATGTACAAATTAAGCTTTCAAAAACATACGTATTTGATATATTCTTGCATGACTTCTTTCAGAGGCCAAAGACCTTCTTTTCTGAAGATGGACGGATTCCACATTGCTGCCCGAGCCACCATTACAGATGATGCACCTGTTGCTTGCTGGAAGAGTTGGATGTCAGTATATTCTTTAATGAAGTCATGAGAGCCTCCACTAAAATATGAACAATATTGCTCTGATCAGCATTGATAAATATGACACCACCAGCTGCATTTAAAACAATAATAAAATAGTGTGAAGGCACAATAAGAATACAGAAGACTAATATGTGTAACTAGTGATGGCTGCACATATTTGTCAACCAAAGTTTCCACAGGGGCTCTTCCAAAAGGCAGTTCGTCAGTCCAGATGCCAGAGTGGCCATACCACCTGCAGCCCTGCACCTTCCACAAACCTACTGGCTGCTGTGGGCGGCCACCTGAGTTCACCACTACAGCAGCCTCTACGAAACCCAAGGTCAAGTGCATGGCAAAGGTGTAGTTTGTTGCTATGCACTACTGCGTGAGCTCACACTGTTGCCACTATCTTTGCTCTCTGGAGCACACTGAGAAATGGAGTCCAGCAGCACCAGAGAGCAAAGATGACGGCGACAGTGTGCGCATGCGCAATAATGCATAGCAGCAAACTGTGCCATTGCACATGCGTCCGATCCCAGGCTTCATGCTGGCTGCCACAGCAGCATTGAGGGGGGCAGGTGCTGGTCTGGGTCACAAGCACTTCCTCGTGCATTCACACATGCACAAAGGGGAGGCAGACCCAAAACGGACCCAGAGCAGCCCAAGGGAGGAGGGGAGCATGGGGACAGCAGCATGGCCCTGAAGGGAGACAGCATGCTCCAGACATCCAGCAAGGCCACCCAGACGAAGCATGCTCTTGTGTGTTATAGGGAGGGGCTGAACCCAGCCAATCCGGATGGTTTTATGGCACTTTTTCTAGGCACCCTAAAACCAATCAGAGCCCTGAGGAGCTCTCCCCCAACCTTTCCCCTCTTCTAAAGAGGGGAGGGGGGAAGAGAGCAGAAAACACAACGGACCAAGTCAGTTCAGAGGTTGCTGCAGCAAAGAGTGGACTGGATTTCTGTACTTTGCTGAGTAATTTCTTTTTTTATTGAATATATTTTATGTATTTCTTTTGGATAGTTCTTATAATTTTTCTATGTATTTAGTTTGGATATTTGGCATGGATATTTTGTGCATTGACTGAATATATTTTCTTATATTTTCATATATTTTTCTTTTTGTTTTTTTAATAATTTGCTTTTGTATTTAGTATGGATATTGGATATTAAAGTCCTAAATAGCTTGGGCCCCACCTACCTGCAGGACCGTCTCACCCTCCGAGTCCTGGATTGGCCCTTGCGGTCGGCCGGAGGCACCCTCCTCGGGGTCCCCCAGGTGTCAACCATGAGGAGAGCATTCTCTGGCTGCAACGCGGCTGTGGAACTCCCACCCAACGGAGGTCCGCCTGATTACCTACTTCCCTTCTTTCCGCAGACAGTGCAAGACCTGGCTGTTCTGCCGGGCCTTTACAGAGGGAGATGGGGTGGGAGGGTTGGGTATGGATTGGTTGTTTGGGGATTTTAGGTTGGTTTTAATTGCAGCTTTATTGCTATGTTTTTAAATAGGTTTTAAAATGTCAGCCGCCCCGAGATGCCTGAGGCATGATGGGGCGGCATATACATTTTAATATAAATAAAATATCTGGTGTGGATATTTTTTGCGTTGACTGAGTGCAGTAGGAGAAAAAATGCAAGCATAATTTAATTTTTCTGAAAAGCTTTATTTGCAGGCTTAATAAAATAAAATAATAATCATCCTTATTTTTATATAGCACCCCTGCTATGGAACTCAGAGTGCTTTACATATAACTGATCAACAAAACTTTTAATCCTCACACCAATCCCGTGAGGTAGGTTAGGCTGAGAGAATATTGTGACTGGCCCAAGGTCACCCAGTGCGTTTGTGGTTAAGGTAAGACTTGAACCAGATCTGTCCCCTATCCTTCTGTGCATGTTTTCATCTCTTGCCCTGCATTCAGATTTTCAGTTTTTGAGAGAGGAACTCGATATTAGGAGCCAGATCCTGGAACTGGAAAGAAGTCAAATAAAAATTTGTCATGGTCCACATTTAGCCCCTGGGCCTAAGGTTCCCCACCCCTGGTGTAAGGGAAGGAGAGCAGGAATGGGAGGGACTGGTTTAGAAATGCATCATCATCAGTGTAGCTAAGCTTTTGGTCTACTATATTTTTTGCTAAAGTATTCTGCCCCATGCTGCTTTTTCTAGTCATGCCCGCCTCTCTCCCAACGCAGCTGAGGTGGGGGTGGGAATGAAGGAACTGTTTGGGTTGAGTTCTTTCATGAATACCAAGACTGATGTTCATATTAAAGCTCTTTCCACAGTTATAGGGCCTTTCGCTGGTGGGGTAAATTCTCTGGTGTGTACCAAGAACTACGCTCACCCTGTAGTATTTCCCAGTCAGGACACATGTGAATGTACCAACTCTGCGTGGATTATCTGATGTATATTGAGTGTCCCAACTTCTCGTGAAGCTTTCCTCAGGGCATATTCAGTGTTTCTCTCCTGAGTGAATTCTTCTTTTTAAAATAGCAATTTTAAAAAAGTGATGCAGGCCATGCATACATATAATGTCCCCTTATTTAAAAACCGATTTGAAGCTTTGAGTTGCCAATTTATTTTTTCCCCCTAGCACCTAAACTACAGGAGCAAATGCTAGTTTTCCCTTTCTGTTTTTTTTTCCACAGAGCTTTGCATTTTGCACTATTGCATGCCACCACCATTGTGTAGTTTTTGTTCTTCATGTTTTTTTAATTCATTGTGAGCTCTATCCTATTGATCATGTAAGTGTGAAATTTGAATGCCGGTTCCACCCCCTCACAGCCGTGCCCACCACCTCACCAAGCCACCACTGGACTGTTCACTTTTCAAAGCAGAGTATTAACTTTATTCATTTTGAAGACCAGTTTTAAAAAGCAAAGATCACAACAAAATATTAATCCATAAGTTTAACACTACACTGCAGCATCACATTAGATGTCAAGGAGGGTTGTTTTGTCAACTAAAAACTACGCCTATATAAGTTTTTCTGTACTAAGTTATTTTAAATTTATCATCATAACACACACAGCTCGAGGCTTAATGCATTTGAAAATATGCATTTTCATGAAAATAGGTTCAGGAATATTTCATGAAAACATGTTACAAAATGCCTTCTGATTAATAATATTTATTCAATACATATTTATTAATTTAATATTTGATAGATTACAAATTGTAAACTCAAATTTCTTTCCAGGCTCCAGATCAGAATGCCCAATTGGGTTCTTACCTGGGTATTGGGATTCTGGTGGATATGTAGGGGAGGTAAGTCGGACAACAGGGTAATGCCTGGATTCATCCACTAGGAGGCAGCACTAGACTGAAATCCTGTTGCAGGGAGCATCTTCCCGCTCAAGCTCAACTCGTTGTGACAAGCCGAAGAACAGTATAACGTCTTTAATATATGAAACAAATAAAACAGAGAAACTCCCTGCTGCTACTCTAACTCCTGATGCCCCTATTGGGCCTATAAAACCCCAAAACAACTTTTTCCTAAGAAAATAACGTCTGTAGAATGAAGTAGTGTACTCCACGTATATCCCATTTCATAGGGAGGGCTGACTTACCTCCCCTACATTTCCACCAGAATCCCAATTCCCAGGTAAGAACCCAATTGGGCATTCTAGTGGATAAGGTCCGGAAAGTTGGACAACAGGGAGGTAAGAAGCAGTAATGTCGGCTTCGGGAGGGACACGATGAAGCACACTACGAATTAATCCATTATTGAAGGATTCCCTGCAGAATGCGCGACCAAAGGTCGCCTCTGCAGAATCCAAAATGTCTATTTTATAATGTCTGGTAAAAGTGTGGGCAGATTTCCAAGCTGCAGCCCTACAAATTTCTCTGCAGGAAGCTCTATGCCGAAATGCCCAGGAAGCTGTAGCTGATCTGGTAGAGTGAGGAAGAATTCTAGCAGGGGAATGGAGACCTTTTGCTTTATAAGCCTCTCTCATACCACTAGAGACCCACCCCGCAATGATGGCTTTGAATGCTTTAAGACCCCTAGACTTAGGGTCATAGTGGACAAATAAGGCTGAAGACTTTCTAAACTGTGATGTCCTGTCTATATAGAATTCCAAGGCTCTTCTAACATCTAAATGGTGCCATCGCCTCTCTAGCGGGTGCACCGGGTGTGGACAAAAACAAGGCAAAACCAAATCTTGTTCCCTGTAAAACTGGGAATCCACCTTTGGTAGAAAAGAAGCATCTAGACTTAAGGAAATGGATTCCTTCTGAAAAAAACAAAGTACTGGGCCAATGGAAAGAGCTCCAAGTTCAGACACTCGACGTGCTGAAGTGACAGCGACTAAAAAAGCTACTTCAATTGACAGAAAAAATAGTGAAATTTTGTGTAACGGTTCGAAAGGAGGGTCTGTTAGAGCTTGAAGAACTAAATTCAAATTTCACGCCAGGAATCTATGAATTACTGGAGAGGGGGGGAGGGGGCTAATTGGCGAGCTCCTTTCATAAACTTCTTTAGATGGGGATGACTAGCGAATTTCTGATGATTCATAGACAGGGTACTATCGATCGCTGCTGTCTGGCCAGTGTATTGGGATGGAGTCCCTTGTCTCTTTCACTCTGAAGGCAGGCCAGGACGTTGCCCACTGATGGAGCTGAGGAATTTACTTGGTTTTGACTGGCCCAATCGACAAACGCCTTCCAAGAGCTCTGATAAATTCTCCTGGTTGAACTTCTCTTTGAAGCCAGCATGGTTGAGATTACTTTCGGAGAGTAACTTAACTGAGATAGAGCATTTGATTCAAATTCCAGACAGTTAATTTGAATAGATCGGGATTTTCGTGTCTGATCGGACCCTGTGTTAGTAGGTCGTGATGTGCTGGGAGTCACCAGAAGTTGCTTCGAGAGAGCTGCAGCAGGTCTAGGAACCATGGCCTGCGCGGCCAATACGGGGCAAGAAGGAGAACAGGGGATTGCTCCAGTTCTATCTTCTGGATGGTTCGATGAATCAGAGGTATTGGAAGGAATGCATACAGCAGCCCTCTGGGCCAAGTGTGAGACAGAACATCTACCGCTATTGCTTTGGGGCAGCGGTGCCTGGCAAAGAATGCTGGTCGTTTTGTATTGGTCGGCGAGGCAAATAGATCGCAGACTGGATCTCTGAACTTGCCTATCTGAAGAAACACGTCTTGTTTCAAAGCCCACTTGGTCGGCTGGATGATCTGCCGGCTGAGCCAGTCGGCCTGCACGTTGGTGGAGCCCTTGATATGTTGGGCTGAGAGAACCCCCCAGGTAGCCCTCTGCCCACCTGCAGATGCGTGTCACTTCTCTGTGTAGCTTGTGTAACCTACTGCGGTAATGTTGTCTGACAGTACTTGTATATGTTGTCTGTGACTCTGTCCTGCTAACGACCGTAGAGCTCTGTGGATGGCTGACAGCTCCAACCAACTGATGTTGTGGTTCTGTTCTGCTGGAGTCCAGAGACCCTGGACTGATTTGCCACCGAGAGTGGCTCCCCAATCTGATAGACTTGCGTCTGTGGTAATAACTATCCGCTGAGGTGGATCCAGTGGCACTCCGAGGCTAAATCTCTGTGGTTCCAGTCACCACTGGAAGGACTTTATCGTATTGGGGTCCAAGTGTACAAATACCTGGCTGTTGTTTATGAGGTGATACTGGAAAGTTCTCAGTAGACGTTGAAGAGGTCTCACGTGGAACCTGCCCCACTGAAGATGGCTGAAACAAGACACCATTAGTCCCAGAAGACGAGCGAGGGTATGAATGGGAATCTGACCTATATTCAATATTCTCAATATCAGTGTTTTGATCTTGTCTTGTCTGCTTTGCGGTATGAATAGTCTGTTCTGAAATGTATCCACTATGACACCCAGATGTTCTAACCGCTGAGTGGGAACTAAGTGGCTCTTGGCAAAGGTGATTACTAAACCGTGCTGAGCCAAGTATGTTACTGACTTGTGTATGTGCTCCATGCACAGTTCCCTAGAGGACGCCTTGATCAAGAGGTCGTCCAAATAAGGAAAGATGGACAGCCCTTGCATACGTAAGTTGGCGATTAGTGGAATAAGCACCTTGGTAAATGTTCTGGGGGCTGCTGCCAACCCGAATGGGAGAGCGCTGAATTGTCAGTGCTCGTGATGGTAAACGAAATGTAGCCAACGCCTGTGAGAAACTTGTAGCGGAATATGCAGGTAGGCATCCTTTAAATCTATTGACGTCAACCAGTCACCTGCGTGGAGAGAGAAGGTGATGGAGGCTAAGGTCGCCATCCGAAACTTTTGAAGTTTGACAAACTTGTTGAGATATTTGAGGTCCAAGACTGCTCTCCAAGACCCTTCCTTTTTGTGAACCAAAAATAAAATTGAATAAAGGCCCAACCCTCTCTCTCCATGAGGTACTCATTCTATTGCGTGTATGTTTGTGAGCTGCTGAATCTCTAATAACATGGCTCTGTCTCTTAAAATGCTGGAAGATACTGGGGACATTTGGTATAGATCTTTGGGCCTTGTTTTTAACTCTACTGCGTATCCCCTGTTTACGATGTCGAGGACCCACCTGTTGATGACTGTGATCTTCCAGTGATGATAGAACAAGTGAATGCGGCCTCCCACTCTTGTATCGTCTGTCCCGGAGCAATCTGAATAGTCAGGAACGCTGGTTGCCAGGTGGTGACCGTCGAGTCTGAGACCCACTTGTAACAGCTTTCCCTGATCAGTATCCCCTTCCTCTTGTACCTCTGGGACGAAAGGAGTTATTGGACCACTGTCTGGAAGGAGTAAAATTCCGCCTGTCGTCCTGGTAACGATGGAAAGGGCAGAAGAAAGACCTGTAAGATTGCACTTGATGTAAAGACTGCTTTTTATCTTTTGTGGAGGCCTCCGCCAGAGCTTTAACCAAGGCTGATCCAAATAATGTTGGATCCTTAAACCTGCCGTGGACTAAAGGATTTTTAGCATGGTTATCCGCTCTCCATGAACGGAGCCAGACGCCTCCTTGCTGCGACATTAGCCGCCATACCCTTAGCAGCCCATGTCAGAGTCCATAGCAGCGTCTGCTATAAAAGCATTAGCCATTGTAATGCTATTAGCAAACTTGTCCGATGCTGCTGGGTTAATATCTGGGTCTTCTGATAAACTAAACCATTTTAAAACAGCACAGGACACTGACTGATGGGCTAAAGAAGAAGCTGCTGCATCTACTCTAGGAGTGGAAAAAGTATCCTGAGCACTCCTGTGGAAGGAGTACAGTGATTGTTGGACTCTAGACAGCTTAGAGAGTTTAGTAGGAAATTTCCATTCAGCTCAAATTATTCTCTCAAAAGCTTTGTCTAGATGCAAGCCCTTACCGGCTGCATCCACCATAGGCATATATTCTCTTTCTGAATCAGAGTCCTCGTCTGAGGAGTCCGACTCCTTTTTATTACAAGCCTTAGGGGTAATTCTTAGTACCCTAGAAGCTCTGCTCAATAATTTAGCTCCTAATGCAGGGGGAAACTTTCTGCCCCCTTCCTTAGACTCGTGGGCAGGCTCAGGTAACTGTGAATCTGGAGCTTGTAAATTCATAGAATAAGAGGATTCCATTTCCTCCCTAGCAGAGTCCGGTTCCTCCTCAGATTTGTCAAAGAGAGAGGTCTGTGTGCTTACTCTCTTTTTTCTACGCAAAGACTGGGCAGCAACACTGTCTTGTGAATCTGAGTCTATGCTGTCAGACTCAAAGCCCATGAAATATCCTTCCTCTGAGGAGGAGCCCATAAGATCCCTCATGGACAGTTTCGGTTTCTTTTTGGGGGGAGGAGCTTTAAGCTTTCCTTTCCCCGCTACTCTGGACCTGCCCTTAGGTTTGTGTGACTGAGAAGGAGATAATCTCTTTTTCAGCCTGCGTTGAGGAGATTCCTGTGTTTTTTCTAAACCCTTTACCGCCTGGAGCACATACTCCATGATTTCTAATTGTCTCTGCTGAAAGGGGTCGGGACCGGGCTGGGCTCTTACTGTTCGGAGAGACTCGGCTGACTGCCCTTCCTCCGCTTCCAGGTCGCTGTGTTGCTGCTGTTGTGGCGCTTCCTCACCGAGTCAGAGACTGAGCTCGCTCGGGGAGCTGCCTTTGAAGCTGAGGTAGTGTCTGACCTTGCTTGCGAATTGCACTGAGTCTTGGCGGTTTCCGCCATCTTGTGATCCCCCGGCGGCTGCGCTCAAGGGTCCATACCCGGAGGCCGGCCCTGGCACACAAGCGGCAGGTCTAAGTCCCGAAAGACATCCGAAGCACCTTCACTAAGGCGCCCGAGTGACTAACTTGAAGAAGGATTTCAGAAATGAAGGGCACTTCCCCCCTTTTAGAGGAGAGAAGCGGAGTCCTCACGGCGAAGCTGCCAGTAGTGCTGAGGCAGACACTAAAACTAGAGTTGAGCGAGAAGATGCTCCCTGTAACAGGATTTCAGTCTAGTGTTGCCTCCTAGTGGATGAGTTCAGGCGTTACCCTGTTGTCTGACTTACCAGACCTTATCCACTAAAATGCACACCTGAGACACAGACTCTCTCACTGAAAATGATTTTATACTTTGCAGTTAAATCAAGCTACAACACACTGTTTCTATTCAAAGCTATTGCTAAGTGTATGGGGCTTAATTGTGTTTCAGTCTGTTGGGACTCCTGCAGTGAACAAAGAACTGAGATGCTGTGCAAATTACCTAGGAAACAATGTCAACAATAGACCCCTGACATTTTCCCAATCTGATTATTGTTCTTATTTATATAGCAACACCAATGTGCCTGGTGCTGAAAGTCATGCTTTCAGACAGGACCTGCTACAAAGCGGGGCACAAGGGAGAGAGAGCAATACATTAATGAAGCTGAGGCACTGCAGGTGCACGTGCTTAGCTAATCCTGAAGGATGAAACAGTATAAGCAGCAGCAATGGGGGTGTGGAGCTAGGGAAAACCTGACAGAAGAGGTAGGTTTTGAGAAAGGATTTGAAAGTCAGGGAGAGGGGGAGTTCCAGGCAAAAGGGGCAACATGTACAAAGGGGAGGAGATAGTTTAGGAAGCAGGAGATTCTGGGGCAAGTGAGAGTGGAGGCAGAAGAGGAACAACAGAATTATTGCATGGGATGTGTTCAATCTTGGCATTTTTCTCACATCCATGACATAAAAAGGTTGTTACCCAGGTAGCTTTAAGACTGCACACATGGTGTTTAGTGCATCCTAATGAAGGAGCTCTTTCCTAACCAAAACCAAGGCATGGGAGTCAGCTCTTTCACACAAATACATTAGTCTAGATCACTGACACTTAGAGGTTATTCACACAACACTGTCAAGAGCTGGTTTTGGAGACAAAGTAGCTCAAATGGTATTTTATTGGGTCAACTACAGTTGATGGGAGAATGCAAGCTTTTAGGACACACAGGGCCCTTCCTTAGGCATGCAACAAGTCAGAACTATGGACTGAGAAAATGTACACACACATACATACGTAAAAGCAACCGCTTGGGAGGGAGCTGTATGAAAATGACCCTTGGCATTTCAGACATTTAAACACAATGGTCATTATCCAAGACTTGTCAAGAGTCCATATATGAAGTATAATGGCAAACATTAAAAGATGCTGTAGTGGGAAACCAATTCCCAAGGGGTGACAATGTTTGCAATTCAAAGGAATAGAATGCAATGTGGACAACTATGTGTTGACAGTGGCCTAAACCTACATTCTGAGAATTAAGTGAAACCCTTCCCACTTCCTGTGCTTATCAATGATCCCATGTTTGCAGTCACCTGATGCAAAGGGATCTGACCATCAAGTGGTAATGGTGTGCATGATGTGATTTAAGTTGGAGCAAGCTTCAATATCTGGATCATCATTTCCTGTTCATTACTTCCTACCTCCAAGTGGCCATTGAGGTGTGGCAAGAGAATCTTGGAGCAGGGACTCTCTCCTCCACTCCATGTTCTATGTTACTCTTGGGACACTGCATGCAGGACTCCCACAAGCACATTCTTCCATGTCTTTTGCATTGTGGGAGATAAATACCACAGTGAAGCAAAGAGAAGGAAAAGCCACTGAAATGCAAGTTGGAATCAGCAGTTGTGTGAATGCATCACTATAGGACAAACCAAACAGAGAGTAAGAAACACACAATGTGTTTGCAAGGGGGACAGGTGCTGTGGTGGATGAACTGTCAGTTCTGGCTGGCTCAGGAGCTACATGAATAGTCAGTACTCTATCATCATTATTTACTTTCTATAGCACTTTCAGCATTTAAAGTGCTTAACAATCTTTATACAGTTTATCTTCACACCAACCCTGTGTTGCAGGTCATCATTATTTGCATTTTACAGATGAGGAACTGAGGCTGAGAGATAGTGACTTGCCCAAGGCCACCTAGGAAGTTCATGGCCAAGACAGGATGTGAACCCTGGTCTCCCAGGTCCAAACACCTTATCCACTAGGCTACACTGGCCAAAGATCCACAATAAGGCCCACCACATGGCTCAGCTGCAACACTGAATACTGACCACATGCTTAGCAGTAAACAGCTGATTGGCAGTTACCATCCATCAAGCTGTCAGCACTAAACAGACGGCTCGTGTTCAGAGCTGCAACACATTCCTGGCTGGAAATTTCATTTTCATTTCATTTCACGGTTTATTTGTATCCCGCACTCTCCTAAACCATGTTAGCTCGAGGTGGCTCACAAAATAATTCAGGGCACATATCCCACACAGGGGAACCCCATACAATAACATAACACAATAATACAATATAACAATAATCAATAAACCCATAACTGCCCCCACATATGGGGCCTGTGCTGCTTGGGGAGTCAGTACCTCCACCAGTATGTTCAACTCTTCCTCCTCCAGACAGGTCAACAAAAAAACAATTGTACTTGGGAGCACAGTGTATTGCTAGTCTAAATCAAAGGTGTTGCAAAAGATTTTACCATCTCATTTGTCCTGGACGTGAGGCCCTTTTAGTTGCCTGCCTGGAGTTAGGTATGTTGAGTATACGGTCTGTTAATAGGAACGGATACCACCTTGAAATAAAAGGCTCAAGAGTCCTACTTACTTTGCTATTACTGGAATAGCAACTGCCTCAGAAATGGCTTTGATCACATCACAGTGAACAGGATGTTGAGGTCTCTCCTCTTTCTTCCTTTGTAACGAAGAAAAAACAAACAAAAAAAAGGATCAAAGATTAGCTACCAAAAGAGGTCCACTAGAAAACTCAGAAAATCTATGTAGCTATGACAGATATTAGCCAGGACATATCCATGACTTAAAAGTACATACAAGAACAATTTTCTCTCTTATGCCACATGCATCTTGGGGAAGGAAAAAATTAAACCAAACCCTGATACCATGATCGCTCATGCAGTTGAATCAGTTAATGTCCTGCAATATACAGCTGTGCACACCACACATTTCAGATAGTTTTACTGTCCCAAACCATGATAGGCCTAAGAAGATTAATAAATGGATTCCATGACCATTCTGCTGATTTTTTGTCAGTAAATTATGGGAAAGTCAAGGTGTTGTCAGTCAGGGCCAAGTTCACCATACCTGGAGTATGGGTGACCAGAAAATAGAGTAAGTTTGAGGGTATAAATACCTAGGAGTTATTTTTTCAATCTCATTTTCTTGGTGCCCCCATATTAAGGCTGTATTAGGCCAGGCTAAAAAGACCACCAAAGGAATTCTCTCCTTTTTCCATTCTAAAGGAGGCAAAATGATTGTCCCAGTCCTAAAAGTTTTCAGAGCCAAAGTTTTGGCTCAGATGCTATATGCAACTTCTGTTTGGGGGCTTAATCCTCTTTAGGAGTTGGAACTGGTTCAGAACTATTTTTTAAGATCAGTTTTGGGTGTACCCGAAGCTACTTCTGTTGTATTTCTTCATTGCAAGATTGAATCAAGTCAATTTTCCTCTTTAGCTAAATTTGCTATAATAAAACTTTGACTTCGTTTAAACCTGAACCCCTTGAACTCCTTGTCAAACTTGGCCATTTTTTCACTAATTTCTGGCCCTTGGGAAATAGGAATATAACTACACTGTTTGGGTCGTTGGGCTTTTCGGAGCTATATTTGTTGTTCTTGCCCTTTTCAAAGCCAGTGAGTTTGGTCAAAACAAGAATTGCAGACCAAGAACTGTAAAAAGCTAGAGAAGCCTTTTGTCTGCAAAAAATTGCCCCTTTATATAATTTGTATTCAGTTCCCCTTGGGGGTGCGGGGTATTTGCATGGTATATCTGAGAGGAAATTACAATTTGCCTTTACACTGGCAAGAGTCAATCTCTTACCCTCTGCGGTTATTGATGGTAGATACCAGAATATCCCCTACTCTCAGAGATTATGCCTATTTTGCAGGTTGGGGATGGTGGAATTACTCACCCATGTGATTTTCGACTGCCCATTATATGCTGCAGCCAGAAAGAAATTTCTGGCCCTGTTAATTAGTAGTATACCACTGGGTAGTCAAGGTGATACCTTGAGAAACCTGCTTTCTGATGTAAACCCCTCAGTATCTTTTGTTATGGCTAAATTTATTTTTGTTTCCTTTATGACAAGAAAATAGGCAGTAATTGCGAGGATAAATGCTATAACTTAGACGTTTGGATGCGCCTTTTCTGTAAATTTATGTGATGTTTTGTGATGACTATGTTGCTTACACAATAAACTTGAACTTGACTTGACATTTCAGATAAGGATCTGGCATGAAGTAGCTAATCCCTTATTATTAGATAATTTTATCGTTGGAGGCCAAATGATATTTGCCTATTTTTAGTCCCTTAGATAGTTTGAGTTTCAGAAATGTTTGGTCGCCCACTAGCTTCCATATTACTCAAAAGGTCCTAGAGACAGAACTAAGCAAGGTGGAAAAAACTGGCTAGCCGTAAGTTACATTTGCCAGTAAAACACATTTACCTTCCATGCACTGCAATTGCAGCAACACCAGTCTTCTCTATCCTTTTCACTAGGCTCATTGTGTCTTCAAGCTGAGGTTGTTTAAAAAAAAAGAAAAAAAGAACAAGGATAAGAGAATTGGTCACCTACCTTGGTGAATTCTTTTCTCCTCTGCTAAGCAGACAGTCCTCCGGTTGGGTAACTCCACCTTGACCGGCAGGAGAATCAGAAACCTTTACTGCGCATGCGCCTCCTGCGCTACCCACTCACGCACGACAGTCAGTTCCATAGCGGAGGACCGGCAGCCTTGTGTTGACCACCAAAAAACCCAACACCAAAGAGGCTGCCTTAGGTCTAACTGATAAACTAAAAACATCCATAACCGTTATAATCTTGTGAACACAGGAAGGGAACTCCAAAACGGATCCTTACTCACTATGTATCCAGAACCGATAAACAACTCCCTTTTTCCCAAACTGTCTCTGGGTGGGTCTGGAGGACTGTCTGCTGAGCCAGTCTGCCTGGAGGTTGTCTCTTCCCTTTATGTATAGTGCTTTCAGAGAAGCCACATGAGACTGGGCCCACTTGAAGAGCAACGAGGCCTTCTTCTGAAGAGCCAGAGACCTCGATCATCCCTGGTGATTCACATAAGCCTTTGCCGTTATGTTGTCTGTGTAAATGAGGACATGAGCCCCGAGGAGGTGTGACAATTGTTGTAGTGCCAGACAGATGGCTCTGAGCTCCTGCACGTATTTTCCCTCCATTTGAGCCCCCGCAGCCGCTGAGACTGGCATCTGAAGTTACTATCTTTCGATTGGGCTCTGTCAGTGGTACCCCTTTTATTAAAATAGTTGGGTTTAGCCACCAAGACATGGAGGATTTTGTGTGTGTGGAAATTGGAACCCAAGGGTTTCCCCCTAGTGTGAGCTCTCGGAAAGGACGCAGCAGCCGCTGCAAGCGTCTTAGGTTGCAACGAGCCCACCGGACTTGCTGAGAGCATGATACCATCAACCCTAGTAGTCTCGCTAGAGACTTCAGTGTCAGTCACTGATTGGCCTGGACCAGGTGAATCAGCGACCGAAGTTTCTCCTGTCTCTGCTCTGGCACAAACACGGTGTCTAAGGAAGTATCTATGAAAACTCCCAGATGTTCCAGCCTGTGAGTTGGGGTTAGGTGGCTCTTGCTTAGGTTTGTCACGCAGCCATGTTCCTCGAGGTAAGCCATTACTCTGTTCACATCCCTGATAGCCCTTTCTTGGGACGGGGACCTGATCAGGATATCGTCCAGGTTGGGGAACACGTGTATCCCCTCCTTGCAGAGATTCGCTATCAGGGTGATAAGGACCTTGGTAAAGGTTCTTGGTGCTGAAGAGAGGTCGAAGGGGAGGGCCCTGAATTGCCACTGGGCCCTGTTGAATGCGAATCGGACCCACTGCCTGTGGGCCGGGAGAATGGGAATGTGTAAGTAGGCCTCCTTCAGCTCTATGGAGGTCAGCCAATCTCCCTTGGGCAGGCTTTGGCAGATGGAAGTGACCGATTCCATTTTGAATTTTGGGGTTTTTATCCACTTGTTTAATAGCTTTAAAGTCTAACACCGCCCTCCATTGCCCCCTTTTTTGAGACCAAAAAGATTATTGAATATAAACCCAGGCCTCTCTCTACCGCCAGAACCTCCTCTATAGCTTTTATGGATAACAGTCTGCTTATCTCTGATGCCATTGCAGCCAGTTTTTGAGGATTTTTGGAGACAGGGGAGGGAAGGAATCTGCTCCTTTGTAGGCCTCGGAGTTCTAGAGCATATCCTTGCAAGACCCAAGCGTCTGAGATTGAACTTTCCCAAGTTCTGTAAAAAAGTGACAGTCTTCCCCCTATGTCTCCCTTCCCTTGCGAGTCATGCCTGCTTAGCTGACTGTGGGTTAAGGGGTTCTCGCTGTCTGCCCTGGTCAGGTCTGCGCTGGCGCCGTCCCCAGAACCGAAAAGTCTGCCTGGCATATTCCCTCTCTGTAGGCTGATTGTGTTTTCGAAAGGAACCACCCCTGAATTGAAAGGCTGGAGCTCGAAAAGGCCTTCTTTTTGTTCCAAATTGTTCCAAGGTTTTGGTCTTAGCCTTGTTATTGGCTTCTGTCAGGACCTTATCCAAATAAGTTCCAAAAAGTTGAAAACCTTTGTTAGGGCCTTCCACCAACAGGGTCTTTGCAGTGGAGTTCCCCTGCGAGGACCTCAACCAGACCCTCCTTCTAACCACTACTGACAAGGAAACTGCTCGAGCTGACAATGAAAGGGCGTCTGTAGTGGTATCAGCCAGGAGGACAGTAGTCAACATGCGCGAGAAGAAAGAACCCTGGATCTTTCCTCGGAAATATCAGAAGACTGCATCTCTTACAGCCATGCCAAATTGGCCCTGGCTAAATATGATGATAAAATATTTATGCGCAGGGAATTGTAAGAGGCGTCTAGTCCTTTTCTGAGGGCTCCCTCAATGGCCCTATCAGATGGGTCTTTTGGGAAGCAATTCCCTTCTGTGGGAAACACCATCTGTCTCACCAGGGAGGCAACGGCTGCATCCACCTTGGGGTTCTTGAACAATCCCTTTTTCTAGAAAAAGTATAAAGTTCATTCTACATGACTTGGCTGGGAGTTTCCATTCTGCCAAGACAGGAGCCCTGTCCAGTGGAAGGCCAGCATCCCTGCCTAACAAGGAGGGGATTAGCTGACGTTCGCCCTCCTCCGTGTCTGATGACTGATCCTTTTTTGGTTTTTCCTCTAGGGAAAGGGTTCCTCTAGGGAAAGGGTTAATAACCTGCGTCATTAACTCTTCCCTGAGACTTAGTGGGAATTGTCTTTCCTGGTCCCTGCTTGAAAGAGTGGTCTCCTGCCATTCCCACTCTTCCAGTTCCGAGGGCTGAGACCCCGAGTCGAGATCGGAGTTTGAACCTAGGGTCTGTATGGCAGCTGCTGCAGCCGTAGCCCCCTCTCCTTCCCCTGCCGAGCTAGTGTGGTCAGAGGATTGAGAGTGTAATTGGCAGGAAATAACGACCCCTGTGGCCCGCCGGGATTTCCCCGCCTTTTTAAACCGCCTCCTCTTAGGCAGTGCGGCCTTCTCCCCCCCTTGGGCCTGTTTTCTCTTTTTTCCTTTCTTATCACAGAAGGATGAGAGAGAGAGAGTAAGATCTTCTCCATATTGCTATTTAAAATCTTAAAGGTCTCATTCTGGGTGTCCCAACCCCCCGAGGTGGTCAACACAGAGACCACCGGTGGCTCCCCTTGTCCGGATTCCTGTGGAAAACAAGGGCCTCACATAAAAACGGCCTACCGACTTTTTCGGAGGGAGAGGGGAGGGGATGGGGAAAGTTGGAGGGGATTGTGGCTCAAAGGCTTTTTTTACTCCTAAGCTTTTACGAGAGAATCCCCCCCACTGCCAATCGTGGCGGTTTACCTCTGCCCTGGAGGTGCTTTCCATGGTTCCTTTCCTGCTCTCCGGCCGCTGCTGTGGGGAAGAGTATAGGGATTGCCACCGGTCTCCTTTGTTCACTGTGAAGGAGCCAGGATGAACAGCCTTACTGCAGCTGCAGAAGGCTGTTCTGGATGGAGGAGGAAGCCTGCTCGCTGATCTTTGTGACTGGCTTCTCCTTGCTCCCAGGCTACTGCACGGGAGCCGGTCGGGCTGATCGCACCGCTGCCAATGGCTGCGGCCAAGGCAGAGGAAACCCTTTTTGGCCCCGTCAGTCGCTAACTCTGTCTTTCTTCTTTTCTTACAGAGCTCGCCCAAATTGCTCCCACCGGTCCGAGGCAGAAGAAAAAACTGTCGTGCGTGAGGGGGTAGCGCAGGAGGCGCATGCGCAGTAAAGGTTTCTGATTCTTCTGCCTCCTGCCGGTCAAGGTAGAGCTACCCAGCTGGAGGACTGTCTGCGGCAGGGAGAGAAGTGTTATTTCAGCCTGAAGGGATAATTATTGTGCAATCTTTACTTTATTCACACACACACATGCAAAGGAGTCTGTCTTGCCACTGAGTACACACAAGTCATCCCTAGCTGCACTTAACACCAAACACTTCCCTTATATAAACTTTATTAAAGAACTTCTTATATCAGACAGAATTCCAGCAATGACATTTCTTTCTAAGTCTCAGTTACAGCTTTTAGGAACATAAATCAAGAGAATACTGTAACATTAGAGAATAATTTACCTTTCCATTTTAAAAGACATTGAAGCAAACACACTTGTTTGACAAGCTACAAGTTACAATGAATATTGGGGTGGGAAGAAACTTCATTTTGAATTCTGTCTCATGTTCATGGATGTGTAAAGCGCTTACGAATGTTTCTTTAGGATATCATGTTGAAAAACACTTACCTGTGTCTAAAAAATTCAGCCAGCATTCATACAGCACAGGCTGCCTCACCAGATAAAAGGAAAAAAGGCTACAATAATATTTCAAAGAGAAAACCTAACAAAGGAGGCAGCAAGATTTCAGGACACTGTTGATTTATCCTGCTAAAGTGTTTCCTCTTCAGCTTTCAAATAAAGGGCTGGATTTGCTTTTATTTCAGAAGCTGGGTTATTGGACTATGTTCATAGGGAAAACACACTGAGCCTTTGGAAGAAGAGAGTGCTGCCGGCTGGCACCAAAGCAGACAAAGATCACCTGTTGTTCTGCTACAAGTTGCATGCTAGATAAAAGCAGACAAACAGAGAGAACCCTGGGCAGTAACTGAAAACATGAAGGAGATCAACAACAGTTCTTTGATCTAATGAAAAAAGTCAACAGTACTGGAAAAAATACACTGATTTTACACATGGCAGCTTTATGTTTTTGTGTCCAATTTTAAAGCGTGTGTACGTCTGATGCACATCTGATTTGGGCACAGCCAGTTACACATCTAAGTGGACACCCACACACACAAATATCCCTATATTTGCATGCAATTGCAGCAAGATCATACATAAACAGAAATTTATTTGTACAATAAAGCTCTTAACTTAAAGACAAATTGGCCACTGGAGCTTTACACTTTTTATTGAATGCGTGGAGAACATAAGTTAAGGTAATGTGAAGTTGGTTAGCTTAAAGGGTTAAAGTGTCATAGAAGGGAGGTAGGATGTGACGATGTCAATAGAGGCGTAGGACTTGGCCAATAGATTTAAAAGATAGCAAGAGAACGTTGGGGGAGAAGGAAAGAAGTTGAGTTCAGTAATCCTGGAGGGTGTGCTGGGAGAGAAATCATAGCAAATGCCTGGAAGGAATCAACCCCAAGGATAAAGCATACGGAGAAAAGATACTTTATGCCACATTGTAAGTGTTTGTAAAAATTGCCTGGAAGATATATATGAAATTCCCCTACTGTGGTGTGGCACTGAAGACCTTACTTTACTTTTATCAACTCAAGAGGATTGGGGTATGTGTTTCCTTTAGTTCATTGGCTTTGAATAATAAAACAAATTGTTACTTTCTATTTTAACAAGGACTATTGTGTGTGGCCATTTTAGGAGGGGGGGTCCATGTGAGCTGCATGAAGCGCCACCATGCCCATCCGGTGAGTAAGGGGTGGAGTGGGGGTGGGAGAAATCAAATGGGCCAGGGATGGTGTGCGCTCCTACCTACGCATGATTTGGCCTGCCCTCACATGGAGCATCCCGGATTTCCACCCAATGCTCCATGCATGGACAAGAGTGGGTGGTGCGTGGGTCATGGGAGCACACACTCTCCCCACATCACCTTCAGACAGGTGTCTGGATACGTGGGGGATGGGTGGACCTGCGTGGGCACCTCTCGTTTGAAAACGGCCTGTCTCTGCATAAAACCCCACGCCTACACTATCTTAGTAACTGCAACATTGCACAGAGACTCTGCACTACTCCATGTTGAGACAAAGTAGCAAGGGGATTAAAGTTTCAAGATGAGGATAAAAGTAACTAATGGCTGTTGGATAAGAAGACTGCTTCTCAATAGTGGCAGAAAACTCAGGGAAACATTAGACGGAAGCCAGTGGGGTTACTAAGGCTTTCATCACACTTGGTGGCAGCGATGGGATTGCAAAGGAGCAGAGACTTGAGGCCTAGCGGGACTTTAAAAGAACAGAGACTTATTGAATATCAAATACTGAGATCATAGGAGGGGCAATTTACAGGATCAATATGACAACTTAGTACCTAAGAATGAGTAAGGCTGAACTGATTAAGCAGTGCTAGGAAAGGAGACTGCGTTATGAGGGTGTCACTGTGGAAGAATTAAAGATCCTTCTTATTCAGCATGATAGTGGTGGAGCTACTGATCTCTCTTCAACAATTACACCTGAAATTAGACATGGTGGCAGTTTTGGCAGAGCAGAACAGATTTTAAATGTTGGAATTGGAAGGCAGAGCCAGGGAATGAGGGGAGGGGGAGTGCTTGGAGGCTCAGAGAAGAATGCATCAAGAGTTAATGACAGCTCAAGAAGCTCAGAGCAGACATGAGTGGGATGTGGGAGCTTTTGGAATGGAGGAATCTGCAGTCAATATGTGTTAATACCCAAGGACTATGTCATTTACCCCAGGAGAATATCTTGAAGTGTTTCTAACCACTTTTGAAAGAGCTGCTGAGAAGTGGCAGGTTCCACTTGAGGAGAAAGCAAATAAATTAGCAATTGAAAAATAAACTAAGGAGTTATACCAGATTCACAATAATAAAAGTCTCCAAGTTTTGCTTACATTTCTTTTAAAATTTTAACAGTTAGGTCTTTAAAATACAAAAGTCCACTCTTTTTAAAGGGTGAAAATCCAGGCAAAGCATTCTTTTCATTTTGGTACAAAAGTATTGTTTTAATTTTTCCACATTGCTCTCACTTCCAAGCATAGAAACATTTTGTTGTTCTGCTAACAGCCTGTGCAAAAGATGTAAAAATAGCTGTTCTGCAATGTGTGCATAGGAAGTTGACAGAAAATGGAAATACTCCTATAGCAATGTATCCAAAAAGAGAAGATTGACTCTTCCAAACAAGGGATACCGTTTTTCTACTAAGAGCAGATAGGAAACACAGGCTATGAAGGATGCCCAGAATTAGCAGGGAAACTAAAGTTGCTGAGATTCATTTTTATTTCCCAGGGCTTCAAGTCTAAACATTTTGCAAATTTTAAAGAGAGAAGTCTCTGAAAAATGTTCATTTCAAGTTATTTGCTTATTATTAAAGAATCAATTTCCAGTCCTGCTGCCTTTGTAAGGGAGCACACTTGCAGTTTCTTTCCTTGTTAGAAGAAAGATTTCAGAGATGCAGCGTCTGACATGGACTGAGTAAAGCATCTAATTTCAAAAAGGTAGCTATGGCTGTTAAACAATATTCTGCACAAGCAGTGCTGAAATTTGAAACAGTGCTTAAATGTGGTTACCAGGTTGTCCCCAAACAGGAGAGAGACACAAGGCAAAGTAGTTAAGAGGATAACATTTATTGAAGGAGAACCTTCACTTTTACCTGTAACACCGCTCTGTGTAGCTCTCTTCAACAGAGGCTGGTCCAATAAGAGGTATCATCTGAAATACTTTGTCTATTGCTTCTGCTGAAATGGTGGCAGACTAAAGCAGCTTTATGCAACTTTAGTAAGAGCAGTACTTTTTATTATTAGTTAATTATAATTATTATTATTTTACAAAGGGCAGGGCTCAGTATGAATGTAAGAAGTGCCAATTGTGCACTAGGACCAGCATACAATCTCCAACAGTAGCCATTCTTGGTTGCTTCAGAAAAATACTCAAAAGACAAGGATCTATATCTCATGTGCTCATGTGTTCAGTAGTGAGTAGCCTCATAAACTGTGCCAATGAAATCACTAATTATGAAGGCACTAAATAATTCATTTCAGTCAAACAAAATCTGATCGAAAGTTAAGTGAAACATTATTACAAAGTAAATATTAAAAAATGGGTATATCGTTAACGATAAATAACTGCTCTGGAAAAGATGCTAGTATGTTGTTTCCTAATAGGAGGACTAGTCTTATGATGCAGATTAGAAGCCGAGCAGCACATATCGCACTTCTGTGCATGACACTCCAGGTGCCACTTCTTTGTCTAGGTTAATTCAACTTGATCTCTCTCTCAGTATTATTAAAAAATTAATGGGCCATGCCTCCCGAACACTTCAATGCCAAATGTTTTGTTAGGGATGCTGCATTTGATAAGTAAGAGGCTGTTATTTACATTCAACAGGAGCTAACATTAAAAAAAAGATCTACTATTCTATCTAACTACATGTGTGATAGATGGACATTTGAATGCTGATTTACTTTGACAAATTCTAATGTTTAATATATCAGAAATTTCAAACAGTAATAAAGTATGTTCTTACTGATGGTAATATTCGGATTTTACAGGTCACAGGCTTACAAATTCCTTTGAAAAGAGCAGTCAGAATCTAAAGAAAGTAAAACATTACTAGTACAAAAAATGTATGAAGAAAATCTTGAGGTCGTGCATACTAAAAAGAAAAGTAAGAACACTACTTCAGATAAAGATCTTGGGCTCAATCCCATGGCCCGCGGATCCCACGTTGAAGCACATGGCACAATAGGCTGGCAATGGGGATGTGCACGGTTTGTGCGTGCACAGGTCCACGAGCTATGGGATAGAGCCCATTGTGACTTACATTCTACTCATAAATTTATTGGAACCAGCAGAGATCAGAGTCTCAGGGTGCTTGCACACAAGATGGGGGCGGGGACTGCTGTGAGCTAAAATCAAAACAGCAAGTCAGTCACGTGAAGCTCTGCTTGTGTGCGCAGTGTTTTAAATGTCATTAATTCATTTCTGCTGTGATTTCAATAACGGATGAGAGGGCTAGATTTTGAGCCCTGGGGGCAGGATTTAGTGATTGGTTCCTGGCAAAACAAACATGAGAAGACTTGGTCCAAAGTGTTGAAACCAATATCTTGCAGTCCTGATTATTTCCCAGAAATTGGTGTCTGTATTTGAGAGAATTTGTTTTGTTGAGTAAGCAGCTACCGTAAATGTTAGGGTCACCTGGTGGCAACTGTGCAGACCCCTCTGCTCCATCTAGCCTGGTTCCAAGCCTCCGAGTCCAGCTGTATCCGCTGCTCTGCTCTCACCCTTGAAACCCTCCATGTCTGTCTCCTTAGATCCTGAACTCTTCCTCCTTGCCACTGCTGCCAGTGCTTGCAGCCTTCCTAGCTGCTATACAGCAACCGCTCATCCACACCCAGCCTTGTGGTTCCCTGCCACCTGCACTGCGCTACCTCAGTTCCAGCCTGAGAGAACCAGTCCAGCTTCAGCCTCTCCAGCCTGCCTGTGATACTGCAGATCAGTACCCACACCCTGAGCCCGTTGCTCTATGACTCCTATGCCCACCACCAGGTGACGCTCTCTGCAGATACCTTGGGATTAGGTAGCAGATCCCCTGCAGCCAAATTCCCCCAGCTGGTTCTTGCGAATTACTCATTTGCTGAAGGGCAGATGGCTTGTTTTAATTCTAAAAATGTGCTGCAAAAATTGCTGAAGTATTGTTACTAACAGTTTTGCGAGTAAGGACAACCTGTGTGCTTAATGTGCAGTAAGACTATTCACCCTTTTAGCCAGATTGTGGAGATGATTTAGCAGAAGCCTGACACTGATGTTTGAAACCATCTCTTTTATAGTTGTTTATCTCGGTGATTCAGTAAATGGAACCAATCACTAAAATCATGCCAATTTAATAATCCAATCTCTTAAATTTCACCTCTTCCTCTCCACTTCCCACTACTGAAACTTTTGCGAAAGCCTTCACCATCTCATCCCTTAATGATTAAAACCTCCTCTTCTTTGGTCTTCTGGAACCTTGCCTCATCCACCAAATCCAGAACTATCATGTTAAAGTCTCCTACCTGGCCCCATGCCAACACCACACACAGTCTTTTTTTAAATTGCTTTATTGGCATCTCCCTCTCCATCATGCATTACACAACCTATGTTTTTTTTAATATACAAGTAGACAGGATAATAACTGCATCAGCTTCAAATAGCTTGGATGTTGCTGGTGCAATCATCATCTCTATGACTGCTTTCACACTAATGGTTTGCCCTTTTCCCACATCCTGTGCTCAAGAGATTGAGGGCAAGCTGCTGGGGGGGGGGGGGGGGAAGAGGGGGACACAACAGTTGCCCTCAGATGGGTGCACAACTGCAGTGTGAACTGCTCCTGTTTAAGTAGCAGAAAAGGGACCAGACCTTCGGAATGTCTAGCCCAAAGATTCTTGGCTGTTATGAAGACAGGAGGAGCTCTATTTTTACTTTTGGGGAGGAAAGTCCAGAAGTTCTTTTATTTCACATCCCAGGCCAGGGACAGCCACGGTGCCTATCATGGTCGACTATGAGCGGTGTTTGTTGTAGCCCACAATCCTTGGGTGCATCAGAGGATGAGGGGTGCGTGAGAGGAGGGTCAAGGCCAAGGCCACTCCAAGAACAGCCAAGGAAAAGGGGCCATCCCATCTCTTTCCAATGTGGCCATGCCCGTTTCAGAGTGCAGTGATGTCATGATGCTCAGAAAGGGGTGCGGCCATGCTGGAAAAGGGTGGAGCAAAAGCTCTTTCTAGCCCCCACTCTTCCCAAAGTAGACCGCCCTAGGTTAACACCCCAGTATGGTACATCCTACGGCAAGTAAGTCTGGCCTCTCCTGTCCCAAGCCATTTGTTCAGTGCACACTCCTGTGATCTACATTTTACCCATTCTGCCCAAGACTTGGGAAATGGAGTCCTACCAGATGAGAGGCACATACAGCAACAATCTGCACAAGGCTTAGCAAGTATGAAATACTGCAGCCCTGAAAACAGCTTGTACTTCTTTGCTGGCATGTGGCACCTTAGGGCCTTTTTACATGGACCCGGGAGGCGCTGCGGTGCAGGGGGGATGCGGCAGCAGGTGTACGATGTGTGGGCAGCCTGTTACAAGGATGCCCACCCACTTCCACGCATGGAGGCACCTCCGTTTTCCCCAATGGCTTAATGCATGGGTGATGGGTGGGTCGCAGGAGCACACACACACCCTCCCACCAGCGGTCACACGGATGCCCACTCGGGCGGGGTGGTGGTGTTGCATCTTGTGTGAAAAGGACCTTAGTGTGAACACATAGCTAAGGTCACTGTTGTTATAAAGCGAGGGAGAAGAAATCCCACAACGAACAGTATTTTTATTTGAACATGTTGAGCTCTACCTCTTCACTTAAGTAAGTTCTTACGGCCACAGTAGAACTCTGCATTACTATGTTGCTGGTGATAAAATACTGCAAGCTCTTGGGGGAAAAGACTACAGAGTGCTATGTTTGAAGAAGGCCTGCCACACTTTGGGCATTATTGCACTATTATTATGGTGACACTGACCATTATTATACAGATCCAACTGCAGCACCAATATTACTGCCCCTGCACATGAAGTATACTAAAACTGAAACAGGATTTTATTTTATTTGTGAAGCTTCCAAAACTCTGGTTATTACTCCAACCTATACTCTCCTCAACTGTTATCTGCAATTCTTATGATAACAGCTCAGGATTTATTCTATTATTGCAGAAAAGCATTAGGTTTACCTGAGCAGATTAAAAACCAGCAAATTAACAGCTAATTGATTACTTACAGATTCAATTTTGTCAGGTTCCGACAGCAGCGCTGCTCCCATACCTCCCTGGGAAATTACAAACAATCAGTTAGAGCTAGAGAAGTCTCGAAACCAGAATCATCCATGATTTATGAGAGACCTCTTTGCTACAACAATTAGCAGCTGAACACCCACAGCAATACAATAAAATGTTTATTTACATGTAAAGAGCCACTACTCTTGCTGTGTAAATCTGTCAGAAAGCTAGTATTTATCACACATTTTTCTTCTCCCGTACCCCACCCCCCCAATATAGCCTAGTGAATAAGGTGCTGAACTTGGAACTGGGAAACCAAGTTCCAAATCCTGACTTAGCCATGAACTCACCAGGGGGCCTTGGGGAAGTCATTGGTCCTTTTTACCTGAGACACCCACTCACGTCCATGAAGGTCTACTGCGTGGGCATGAATGGGTGCTACCCATGTGACTTCTGTGGTGGGTGAGTGGGGGTGCGTGCTCCCACATTCCTCCACCCATTACCCCTGCACAGAGCAACCAGGGAAAATGGAAGTTGCTCCGTGCAGGGGCATGTATGGGGATGTGTGGGGGACGGGTGTGCACCTGTGTACACCCACCCCCCTGCACTGCCCCTGCAGCAGCACGCACCCCCCCCACCCTGCAGCCTCTGTAAAAAGGGCCACTGTTTCTCAGTTTCAGCTTCCCATCTGTAAAATAGTAATGTATATATCCCTGTCTCTCCCTATGTTCCTCTCCCCCTTGTCTCCCCTTCCTTGTCCATCTTAGATTGTAAACCCCTCTTCAATTCCCATCATTAAAGCATTTGTCAAGTATGATCACATTTAAATATATCACTGACAAACATTTTAGGTCCAGATTTCTCAGCCTGACTTGCCTTAAGATTATCTTCAGATGATAGTGTCCCAGATTCTAATTTAAAAGGTAAATTGTCTACACAGAATTATCTGCAGGTGGGGATGCTTTTTCTTTTAAAGTTTCTACAAAATTAAGCTTGACAGCCAAATCCCACAATAAACCTCCTAACTATGGCAACAGCATTAAAGACAGCAGGGTACAGCATATTAAGAGCCTAACAGAGCTTGCTCTCTTGAATGAATTCCAAGTCATTCTAAGGGAGCTGCAGCCAGTTTGTTATGGCAAGCACTGTAATGTTTCTGCACTTTCTGCTTATATACCCGACACAAAAATGGAGAAATATAGCCTGTTAAAAGCCCTTCAAGTTGGGTAAGTAATGCCATGAAAGAGCTGAAGCATTAATTTTAATAACTCTGCTTCAGAAGGTTTTAGTCAAGTTGGAAGTAAAGATGGGTTATGTTTGGATTTATTCATAATAAACATCTTTAAGTCATGCCAGCAATGTTTAATTCAGTATTACTAAATATTCTTGATAAAAGGCGTTCTTTCCCCATATTACAGTATAATAAAGGTTAGCAATCTTTTATAATTGACAATGGTGGCAGCAATTAAAAAAAATTAAACAATGGAGAGAAGTAAACAGTGAGGTGCCCCAGGGTCTGTACTCAGAGCAGTGTTGTTTACTATATGTATTAATGATCTGGAAAATGGAGTCGAGAGTGAGGTGATCAAATTTGCAACTGGCACAAAAGTATTCAGGATAGTAAAGACCGGGACAGACTGCGAGAAATTACAGGAGGATCTTGCGGGACTAAGTGCTGTTCTAACTACATGGCAGATGAAGCTCTGGTTGCTTTCTCTAAACTGAAAAACATAAAAAGATAAAAGTCAACCTGCCTTAGTGGAATATTCTTTTGGGCAACCCATATTGACATCAACGCCAGCCACATCATTCTCTCTGAAAGAACAAACAAAAACCCCCAAAGTAATCTAGACCAGAAATTGGAAATGAGCATCAGCTGAAAGTCTGTTCCAGGCATCTTTTCAACCCCAAGAGATTTGTCTGAGAATTTGACCTTCTGAGGATTTCAGTTAATTCTTACTACGTTTCCACCTCACTAGGTTTAATTATGCACAAATTTATAGCACTTTAAAAACATAATTAGTTTTTGCTAGATATCCGTTTTCAAAAACAAAAAAAGTTGCAAGAAAGGGTATGTTAGGCATTATGCGGGATTAAGAACAATATTCATCAACACCATAGACATTTTTGGTTGTGGTGATGAGGGGTGGGGAGATGTCTCTTTAATGTCCAAGTTGGGCAATGCCCATGGACTTGACACCCCCACTCCACATTTTGCAGCAGGAGATAAAGACTGATTGCCTGCATGCTCCTTCCAGCAACTTACAAGTGCACCAAGAGTACAGAAGTGTACTCAGTAACTCCAGCCTACCACCCTGTATCCCCCAGGCCAGTCTGTCTCTTGACCTGTACAACAACTTCTCTCTCATAATGGCCCCTTAAACACAAAACTCTTTATCAGGACAGGTGAGAACTCTTACGTTAAGTTTCACACACCAGCACCTTATTATTTTCCACATGGGTGGGTGAACAGCACACAAAGGGAGAACACTACGGGCAGAGAATGGATATACCTATTGGAATGGTGTCGCCCCGTGTATAAATCAGTTGCTTAAAGCAGACAATGCCATGAAAAGTTCACTGTTTCTATTACAAGGAGGAGTACAGCCAGTCCACACTGCTTTTCTCATTAATCATCCTGTGGGGTGAGTACTGATGCACCTTGCTGAGACGGTCCTGCAACATTTGACAGGGTGTGGAATATCTGCTTACTCTTATGGTTCTCCTAATTGGCTTTAGGCTTGCAAGACTCTCAACATCTAAAAATACAGTTTCGTCTGGAAAAAACTATGGGCAAACAAAATCACCAGGAAAAAGGAAAATTGGGCACTTACCTCTGAATTTTCCTTCTGCGGGGATCCTCCTGGACGGTCAGTCAGGATAGTAGGGTAGATCCCACCAGGTACCAGTAGGAGGCAGACAATCAACTTTGAGGAGCCTACTAGGAGGGATCTATCCTCAGCTCCCCAGAATGTAAAGCTCTACCCGTAATCTTAACTCCTTTAACCCCTATTCTAAACCCCATAACTAACTCAATTTCAATTTATTTTATTATGGCTGGCTTTCGCCTTTGCCATCCAAGAAGCATACATATAAATAATACAACATCAAATACCGTAATCAGTCTATATCATTATATACCAATTACTTCAACTATCAACCAATGGCATCAGTCAATCCTTCATTTAATCCTCTATTTATTAAATTTACCAACTTAGCATTTATAAGAAATCACTATGGTTGTCTACTGATTATTCTCTTTTCATGGCCAGTACATAACTAACTCAAAGGGCTAACGAAAACCTTGTCCTTACTATGAAAACTCAAGGCCCTGATCCCAGAACCACTAAAATACGACCGGGAACAAGAACTCCCCATCCTGAAAACACCACAGAATTGACCTCAATCTGGGTGGGGACTGGCCGTCCAGAAGGATCCCCTGCAGAAGGAAAATTCAGAGGTAAGTGCCCAATTATCCTTTCTCCTGGGGGATCCTCCTGGCTGTCCAGTCAGGACAGTAGGGGCGTACCAGAGCAGTACGCCAGGACTAGACAGAGGGAAGGAGATGCTCAAGAGGGAGGTCACGGTAGGTGCTTGCGAACCGAAGATGTACGAAAGTACATCTCAGAGAACCGCCTGCAGTACCCGTCTCCCAAAGGCTGCCTCGGCTGAGTCCTGCAAAGGAATTCTATAGTGCTTGGTAAAGGAATGGACTGAGGACCAGGCTGCAGCCCTGCAGATTTCCCCATAGGAAGTTGTATTCCGAAAGGCCTGTGATGTTGCAGCGCCCCTAAGGGAGTGCGCAAAAGCGCCCGTCGGGGAGAGCTTTCCCTCTGCCTTATAGGCTTCGGTAATACACAGAGTCATCCATCTGGCTATCAAGGATTTGGAAGCCTTCAAACCCTTTCTTTGGGGACTATAAGAGACAAACAGGGCTGAGGATCGCCTAAAAATCCTTGTTCTGTGGAGGCAGACCTTTAAAGCTCTCCTCACATCTAGAGTATGCCACTGTTGCTCGAGGGGGTGAGAGGGACTCGGGCAAAATGCTGGAAGAACAACCTCTAGTTCCCTGTGAAAGTGGGTATCCATCTTAGGGCTGAAGACTGGGTCCAGCCTCAGGATCACTGAAGACTCCTTAAAGGAACAAAGTGCAGGCTCCATAGAAAGAGTTCCGAGACCCTTCTAGCTAAGGTGATTCCCACCAGGAAGGCTAACTTCAGGAACAAATAGTACATGGAAACTTCAGAGAGAGGTTCGAAGGGAACCTTCGTGAGTGCTCTGAGAAGAAGGTTCAGATTCCAAG
Organism: Sphenodon punctatus; assembly: GCA_003113815.1. Classification (NCBI taxonomy): domain Eukaryota; kingdom Metazoa; phylum Chordata; class Lepidosauria; order Sphenodontia; family Sphenodontidae; genus Sphenodon; species Sphenodon punctatus. Next base: position 410,812 of record QEPC01006915.1, on the reverse strand, counting down.
AAGGGAATCTGTGAACTACCGGGGGGGTATAGGATCCTAGCCGCCCTCAGGAAACGTTTAACGTGGGGGTACCCTGAGATCCTACAGCCCTGCAGAGTACTCAGGACGCTATTAAGGGATGCTAATTGCCTCTGCAAGGTGTTAGGTTTCAGACCCCTATTCAACCCTTCCTGAAGGAAATCCAAGATTACTCTGATAGAAGCCCTTTCTGGTTTAAGGAGCCTAGCCTCACACCACCTCACGAAGGTGGCCCAGGTACTCTGATAGATATGTCTTGTCGCTGGTCTTCTCGACCGGAGCAATGTATCCAAGACCTTTCCGGAGTAACCTAGTCTCCCTAACGTCCTCCGTTCAATTTCCAAGCTGTTAACTTGAGAGCTCCCGGATTGTCGTGCAGGATTGGACCCTGTGACAGGAGGCCCGGTCTCACTGCCTGTCTGAGTGGAGGTTCTGGGCTGAGGTCTTGTAGGTCTGCGAACCAAGGTCTCCGTGGCCAGAAAGGGGCCACCAGGATGACGGTCACTCATTCTTTCCTGGTCTTCGCTATTGTCCGTTTTATGAGCGGCAATGGAGGGAACGCATAGAGGAGTCCCCGAGGCCATCTGCAGTTCAAAGCGTCGAAGGCTATTGCTTTGCGGTTCGGATGTCGTGAGATGAAGCTCTCCATCTGTGCGTTTTCTGGAGAGGCGAACAGGTCGACCGAGGGGGAGCCGAACTGGGTGGTTATGGTCCTGAAGGACGAGAGGTGAAGAGACCATTCCCCCTGGTCCAGTTGCACCCTGCTGAGCCAGTCGGCCTGGGTGTTGGCTTGGCCTTTGATGTGGATTGCCCTGAGTGACTTCAAGTTGTTCTCTGCCCACCTGATGAGGATGGTTGCCATCTGGTGGAGCACCTCTAATCTCGAACCTCCTTGATGATTTACGTAGGCTTTCGCTACCGTGTTGTCTGTGTACGCTAACACGTCTTTCCCTCTCAACAACGGTGCTAAGTCCCACAGACCTAGGTAAATCGCCCTCAGCTCTAGCCAACTGATGTGGTGGGTCTTCTCCCAAAGATGCCACTTGCCTTGTGTTGTGTGACCCTGCGTGTGCGCTCCCCAGCCTCGGAGACTTGTTTCTGTTGTTAACGATGTTCTCTCCAAATCGGGCAGAACCTATGCGGTCAAGACCATCATGTCAGGGACCTCTTTAGAGATGGGGTCACCACAATCGAAGGGTTCATTCCTTGGATCAGGGAATCCTGCCACGGACGTAGAAATCGCTGCAGGGGTCTGGAGTGGAACCTGGCCCGCTGTACAATCCCTAAGCAGGATGTCATGGCTCCTAGAAGGCTTGCGAGGGTCTTCAGTTTGAACCTGTGAGCCCCTGAGATCTGCTGGATGAGACGAAGTAGCTTGAGCCTCCTCTGTTCGGAGAGGAATAATTTTCACTGTTTGGTATCCAAGATCACCCCTAGGTGTTCCAGGGTTTGAGCGGGGGTGAGATGGCTCTTCATGCGGTTGATGATGAAACCGTGGTCCTGCAGATACTTTATGACTCGGTTCACGTCCATCCGTGCCTGCTTGTAGGATGGTGATCTGACAAGGATGTTGTCTAGGTACGGATGAATTTTTATTCCTTCCATTCGCAGGTTCGCAACCAGAGTGATTAGGACCTTGGTGAACGTTCTCGGCGAGGTCACCAGACCGAGCGGGAGAGCCTGTACTGCCAGTGTTGTTGTGCGTAGTTGAATCATAGCCATTGCCTGTGGGACGGACGGATAGGTACATGAAGATAGGCAGGCCTCCTTTAAATCGAGAGCCATCAGCCATTCCCCCTGCACTATTGCTGTCCTTATCGACTGCAGGGTCTCCATTCTGAATTTTTGAATCTTGAGCTCTTGGTTTACTCTTTTCAGATCTAGGATTGTCTCTATTCGTCCAGCTTTTTTGGGACCAGAAATAGGATGGAATATAGGCCCCGACCCTGCTCGAGCAGGGGGACCTCCTCTATTGCTCCGATGGAGTGAAGCCTGCTGATTTCTGACTGCATAGTATCCTGTTTGTCCTTGTTGCTGAATATTGGAGATGCGCAAAAGTAATGAGAGGGGGAGTGCTGGAATTCTATTGCGTACCCTAGCTGAATAGTTTGAAGAGCCCAGGCGTCTGTGGTGGTGGTTGCCCAATGCACGCGAACTGCTGCAATCTTCCCCCCAGCTTTAGCTGTTCGCGGAGGCAGGGTGTTCTGCAGTCAGGCGTCCTGCTTAGGGCGCCCTGCTCCTTGTTGCTGTCTGTTTCTATTGTCATTTCCCTTCTGTTTCTGCCACCGCGGTTTGTATCTCTGCTGGCTTCCCCTGTGGGGAAAGAAGGGTCGCCGTGTCAGTTAGTACCTTATCCAGGCACATGCCAAATAACTTATGCCCCTGGAAAGGTCCGCCGACCAGAGCGTTTTTGGCGGTGTTATCGCCCTTCCACGACCTCAACCATAAGTGACGCCAGGCTGCCACATTGGAAGCGGCCGCTTTGGAGGTCCTGCGAAGTATGTCGGTAGATGAATCTGCCATGAAAGTGTAGGCTAGTTGAATCCTCGTGGACAGCACCCTGGTCAACTTCTCTGAGACTCCGGGATCCGAGGCTCTCTTGATCCAGACCATTAAGGCCCTTGGAAAGTATAAAGACACTGTGGCCATCTTTAATCAATGAGACCTCCTCGAAGTTTCTTCTCAGATTACAGTCTATGCCCTTGTCCGTCGGGTCTCTAGGAAAACATTCCCCCTCCGTGGGGAAGACGGAGTTTCTGGCCAAGGATGCCGCCGCCGCATTCACCTTTGGGATAGACAGGAGTGAGTTCTTTTTCCTGTTAAAAGAGTATAGGGATAGCTGAGATCTGGTCATCTTGGAGGCCCTGTTGGGGTTCTGCCATTCTTTTCTGATGATCCTCTCATAGGCTTTGTCTAAGATTAGCCCTCTGTCCCTGTCTCTTGCCCAGGGCAGGTACTCGCTTTCCTCCTCTTCCTCGGAGGTGGATGAGGCTCCTTTCTCCTTCTTCTGCTTTAGATGGAGAGCCATTGTCACAAAATCATAAATTTGATCCCTGTACTTGCTAGGGAATTGTCTGTCAGGGTCTAGGGAGGGGCCAAGCTCTGTCTTTTCTGCTTCCTCCCTTCCTTGGGACTCCTCTTCGCTCTCCCTTTCCCCTTCAAAACCTCCCCCTCGGAGGCATCTGCGGAGGGTGTCTTCCTCCCTGCCTGATCATCCTGCGTTTGGGGACCCTCTCCTCTTCTAAGGATTGGCTGGAGATAACGTCCTCTTGCTCCTCTTCTGAAGAGGCTAGGGAGTCAAGAGGATGGGAGGGCCTGCGGGGTTTCTTGGATAGGGGTTGCTTGCCCTTTCCCGCCCCTTTGGATTTGCCCTTGAATCGCCCTGGTTCCCTAGTTCTGGGAGGGGACCTCTTTCTTTTAAGCTCAGAGAGGATTTCTCTGAGGACCTCCATGTGAGGGTCCTGCCCCGGGGGGGGCGGGGTTCCAGGGGGAACTCACTGCGACCAGCTGCTGTGATGAGTCCTCTGAGGCTGCAGCTGCGGCCTTCCTTCTGGTGGCCATGTTTCCCCCTTTCCCGCTGGTGCAAAGATGAACTCCCGGGGAGGGGCGCCTGTGCTGCGCCCACCTCGTGCTTCGGCGGCATGCTGTAGTCTCTAGCAGGGGAGGGGCGCCTCAGCTAAGGCCCGACCAACTGTCCCCGACGGTCCTGAAGGGGTGGGAGGGCCCGGGTAGGTGACCCTGCTGCTGCAGCTGGTGGCTACGCGAGGGTTAAGTCGGCTCCTCGCCGGGAATCCTAGCCCATGCTCTGTGCTGGTTGTCAGGGGGTGCCCTGTCTCGCACCTGGCTAAGGCCGCAGGACTGTTTACTGGGCCGGGACCTCGCTGAGTATCCCTCTCCACTGAGGGAGGGAGGGCGGGGGCGCTCTGCCGTGCGCCAGGCTGTAGCCGCAGGCGGTAGCGGAGATGGAGGGGTTTGAACAAACGGGGCTCGTCTCCTGCTAGCTTTGTCCTACCAGGTCGGTTCCGGTCCCCCGTTCTCCTTCTATGGGCTCCCCTCCTTGCCTGGGCAGGACTGGAAGGCTGCTGCCTGCAGACAGGTCCCGAAGGGGGAGTGCTGCTGCGCCTGCTTTCAGGGTGCCCCCGCTCCAGCAGGGAGTGGAGGGGGGGGGGGAACCTGGGAGAAGCTCTGACTCCCCTTGGAATGAGGGTTGGTGAACAGGGAGGAGAATCCCTCCCCCTCTGGCACCGAGAGCCCAATCCTTCTCCTTCCTGACCCAGGAATATGCTGAATTTTTTTTTGCAGCTTGCCTGCTTCCTATCTATTCAGAGGCAGACAAACAACTGGGGAGCTGAGGATAGATCCCTCCTAGTAGGCTCCTCAAAGTTGATTGTCTGCTTCCTAATGGTACCTGGCGGGATCTACCCTACTGTCCTGACTGGATGGCCAGGAGGATCCCCCGGGAGAAGACACATTTCAATGTTCATATCAGACGCTCTAATGCCTGGTTTCAGTCAATAGATGCATTTGAACAAAACTACAAACTTATCTGTGAGGATTAAATCAAATGGGATTCTCAGCAGGCCACAGAGAAGAGTTACATCAAAATAAGACTTGGAAATTACTTACACAAGCTTAGCCACAGCCAGTGCTCTCTCAGCATCTGCTGATCCCTGTGAGAGGAGCAAGGGATATAATTAATATTTCTTACAGAACACAGACATCATCCATTAGCCAATAGAAAAGCCATTCCATTAAAGGCATAGCTGAAGACAATCAAGTTAACTTTCATGCACAGCAGCTAAGCGTGCACTGAAATATCTACAGGATAAGGGCCCAAGACGCAATGCAAATATTGTGCTTAATTTCACAGGCCAAGATGATTTATTTTTTTTTAAATGCAATACAACCTTGAGCTATTCACTATTTTCATCCTTCCTTCATTATATTATATTATTATTTATATTATAGAGAGGAGCAGCACAAGGCACCTTTAGGGTGAGAGGGGGAGGAAATGTGGTTTCTTTAGTTGTAAGTAATGGGATGAGAGATTTATAAGATTATGTTTGTATTTGGGATTTATTTAATTGCATTGTGGGCGCAATAGAGCGAGAGGGATCTTGCGATAACCACAGCTCTTCTGTAAGAGGCACAAGTACAGGTTTGGAGGGGCCCCCCGGATGACAGATGGGGATGTGGGCGGACAGTTTGATGTACACTTTATTTGTATTTTGCTTTAAAAGGCTTTTGTTATTGTAAGCCACCTTGAACCTTCAGGGACAGGGTTAGATATAAAATCAATAATTAAAAAATAATAACAATGAAATTATTACTTGGTCATCACTGTAACATTTGCCCCATATCCCCAAATCACTGGGTATTTTCAGACAAGTGCCTCCCTATGCATTACTCATGCCAACCAGTGGGCAATGTGTGGGGAGGCACGTGTCTGAAAACGCCCCCTGTGTTCAACCTATTTTTTTTCTTTTCCTCGCAAACTGTTTAGGGCAGAGCCTATATCTTTCCTTCTGTGAAATGCAAGGCAGTATAATATATTAAATAATATTCTTTATTGTTAATTTTGCCTATTTAATTCCTATAAATCACTATTGTAGTTAATTGTAAGACTGAAGATGAAAAAATATTGATGGGAAGTGCTAAGCAGTATTAAAAACACACAAAGAGCTACAAAACTTTGAACACTGACTTCTTGGCCAGCTATCAGCTGGTCGCTAACCTTCCCTTTTTAGGGAAAGTTATTGAACGGGTGGTGGCTCAGCAGCTGCAGGGGCATCTGAATCGGGTCAGTTTTCTGGATCCCTTGCAGTCTGGCTTTGGTCGGGTTTTAGCACTGAGACTGCACTTGTGGTCTTGGCTCTCTGCTGTGAGTTGGACTGGGGTCAGTCGACCCTGTCAGATCTCTCAGCTGCATTTGATACTGTTGACCAGGGGATGTTGGTGGCCCACTTGCGGGACCGAGCTGAGATGGGCGGGACTGTTCTTGAATGGTTCGTTTCTTCCTGACTGGGAGAACTCAACGTGTGGTACTGGGTGACTGTTCATCATTTCTCCAGAACCTCACGTGTGAAGACCCGCAAGGTTCTATTCTGCCCCCTCTACTGTTCAACATATACATGCAGCCTTTGGGCGAGGTTGTCAGAGGGTTTGGTGTTCAGTGTCATCAGGATGCAGACGACACCCAACTTTACCTCTCTTTTTCAGCTGACCCAGGCCCAGCAGCCTCGGTGCTTACCCCAGTGTCAGACAGCTGTGGGGGACTGGATGAGGGCGAGCCGCCTGAAACTGAACCCTAACAAGATGGAGGTGATGCTGGTGGGAGGGGCTGAGAGAGTGGTGGCACCCCATCCTTCAGGTTCGGAGTTTGGGGGTGCTTCTTGACTTACAGCTCCACCTGGATGCTCAGGTGGTGGCTGTGGCAAGGGGAGCATTTCGCCACCTACATCTAGTATGACAGCTTCAGCCATACGCCTCCAACCTCGCCATCATCATCCACACTTTCATCACTTCAAGACAAGACTACTGCAACGTGCTTTAAGTGGGGCTACCCTTGGTGACAGTCCGGAGACTGCAGCTGGTGCAGAATGCGGCAGCCCGCCTCCTTACGGGGGACATGTCACTGCGAGCACCTTTACACAAGTGCTTCGTTCCCTGCACTGGCTGCCTATAGTCTCCCGAGCCCAATTCAAGGTGTTGGTTTTGACCTATAAAGCCCTATCCAGCCTGGGCACTGTTTACCTGCGGGATTGCCTCACTCCCCAGGTCCTGGACTGGCCCCTGCAGTCAACTGGGAGCATCCTCGCGGTTCCCCAAATATCGGGAGGGATTATGAAGGGACGACGTTCTCAGTGGCCGTGCCGAATTGTGGAACTCCCTCCCGATGGAGGTCTGCCTAGCCCCGGACCTCCCCTCTTTCTGTAGGCAGTGTAAGACCTGGCTGTTCTGTCAGGCTTTTGGCAAGGGAGATGGGGAATGGCTGGAAAGGGGAGAAGGGGGTCTTTTAGCTCTGCTGTGGGTGGTATTTTATTGAAATTTTCATATTGTTATTTATATTTTTTATTGGTATTGCTTTATATTTTTATGTTTTAATATGTTGTGAGCTGCCCCGAGCCACAGTAGCAGGATGGAGCGGCCTAGAAATCCAAGAAAATAAATAGATAAAATAAAATGCTATCATAACTCTGAGCTTTCTGTTCAATATAATAAAACCAAGTACATGTGCACTGTACATGTCACTGTTACACAGCACTAAGAGCAAAAAAATAACATACTATGGAAATAAAATACACGGTATGTACATTGGTCACTAAAGTTTGTTAAAATGATATGCTGTTTGCTTATCTGCGATTAGATTAGAAGTCCTTCAGTGCGATATGAAATTAGGATGAAATCAGAATTTAAGTAAAACCCTGATTGAAAAAAATGCGAGAGCTGGGTATGTACATAGTCTGGCACCAGAAAAATCAAGAGATTTTTTTTTTTTTTTACCATTTGAAAGACAACACAGCTCTTCTCTCTCTCACAGGTTCGGAAAACAACTCTCTCATTAGGAGCTACGAAGTCTACTGTTTCAAGTACATCTACATGAAACAGAAGAAAAAGAGAAATGAGTGAGGCTATAACTAAATGTAATCATAATAGTGTTAGGAACGACACCATTTCCCCCCCAAAACCTGTAGACAACCCCCACCCCCTTGGCAGTACCCCACGACACACAGGTCAAAGGGTGCAGGGGAACAGAAGGGGGAAAAGAAAAAAGAAAGAAAAAGCCCCATGCAAAACCGGTCTGGTCGGAAGGAATAAGAGAATGAAACAAGGGAGGCTCCTGGGTAAACAATGGAGCAGTCAAAAACAGGTGGCCTCCCTCTTTTGAGATGAGCCCTCCACGGCCACCTAAAACTCTGAGCAAGCAATAGATTGATCGTTAGACTGATAAGCTCCACGCCTGTTTAAGAATAGCCTTCTTCCCATCTATAGAAATTCCCTTTTGGCCTCTTGTTCATCCTGCCATGTCTCCCATTTAAATCCTCCAAGGCTCTATTTCCCCCAACACATCATGCAAGGGTTTCTTTTTCAGCCCTAGCATTCCTGAGCACCTCTGGGATCCCTTTTGTGCAAGAAGTGCCTTTGGGATCCCTTACCCCGCCTTTCAAAAACTCTATAACTGCCCTTATCCACATGAGCAAATTGGGTCATTCTTGAACACAGACAAGCAGGTTACTCTGTGCGTGCTTGCCTCAAGGATTTCTCCCAGACCACTACCCCTTTGGTCTGTCCAAGCTTCTAACCCCCTCCCCTCCTTCTCTCTGAACACTGCTGGATCTACAGGGTTACCGGTCCCTTTTCAACAGGACGGGATAGGTAATATTGATTATTTCCCCCTTTTCTCCCTCTCGCAAATCCACTTACACTAGGGTAACCAGACCGCAGTGTTTTGCTTTGTAAGTTATTGTGTGTGTGTGTGTGTGTGTGTGTGTGTGTGTGTGTGTGTGTGTGTGTGTGTGTGTGTGTGTGTNGTGTGTGTGTGTGTGTGTGTGTGTGTGTGTGTGTGTGTGTGTGTATGTCAACTGTGCTTGGTGGGAGGGTATAGAAAATTTCTTGTATCATCCTAATTCGCCCATGGGTGAACTGTTTATGTACGATACTTAGTTCTTTGTCAATAAATCTCCCTCATTTGTATCGGAGTATCCCCTTTCTGTGTTGGGGTGTGGGAGGGAAATTCCAACCAGCTGGCAGTGCATCACGTCTTCTGACTGATTCCAGTGGACACGCATGGATCCTTTGAATAAATTCGTCTAATTCCCCCTAAATTTAAGAGGTCGTTTGGATATTGGGGTACCAGCCCCCAATATTCACTCGTGGAGTGGGTCCGTGTCTTAACAATTGGTGGAGATTGCAGACAGTCACGTGGTAACCCACTCAGGACACGCATGGGAACCCACGGAGGCGTAGTGCGTAACTGCAGCTGGCTGAAATTGTTCAAGATTTAAATTGTGAATTTGTACCTGAAGACTATCGAGTTAGCTCAGGGAACTAGAAATTGTCTTGGAATCATAGAAATGGTCTCAAAATTTGGGAGACTAGATCTTGGGGACTATAGAGTTAGCCCTGAGGTTTGGGAGGGTTGTCTTGGAGCCACAGAGTTGGTTCTGAGATCTGTGCCCACATTTGAGGATTTGAGCTATCTTGGGATTGCGCTGGCAGTCTTGGGATCTTATGAAATAGAGAATAGATTTGGGAAGTTTGTCTTGGGACTATAGTGGTAGTCCAGGGACATTTGAGAATAGCCTTGGAACTGCATTTGGTAGTTTTGGGATATTTTGAGAATAGCTTGAGTTGTCTTGGAATTGCATTTGGTAGTTCTGGGATATTTTGAGAATAGTCTGAGTGATCTTGGAACTGCATTTGGTAGTTTTGGGACCTATTGGAATAATTTTGAGAATCAGCAAAGCAGCACAGAGATCAGAGCAGGGATAACATCTAGCAATGCCAACCTCTATGAGCGCAGCTGTTGATGGTTTGCTCCGCAAGGAGAGCGGGGTGTCAAAACTAGAAAGATAGATAGCAAAGAAAGGAAAATGCCCACGGCAGCCGGGATGTTTTAAAACCAGGGACCCAGTCACTTCTGCATGTGAGGCAAATCGTTTTGTCCTTGCACACTCCCCTTCCCACTACTGTCTGATCTTATCAGCGGCACCTTCTGCTTCCTTCATCATCTCCTGCATATCACAACAGACATACCATAGTGCCCAAGCGGCACAAACTTCTTTTTTACTTCCTTTTGGCTTAAACTTGTGGCAGTATTCTGCATAAGCCTGTGGGGCTGGGGGGAGGTATGGTAGGTAGAGAGGGACAGAACACCCCAATCACCCTTTAGCACATAGGACAAGGCCTTGCCTCGAAACAAATCCTCAGGATCGTAGTTGGCTTCTAGGGTAATAAGCCACAGCCTACATCATCACTGGGTATAGGGGAAAAGCATAAGCCTTCTGGTTGTTGCAGTCCACACAACACACACATGAATGTTAGACCCCTTGTCTCTCCCTCTGTTCCCCTTCCTAAGTCTCTCCCCCAGCTACTGTCTCTCAGATTGTAAGCCCTAGGGGCAGGGACCATGTCTATTTTATTACTTTGTAAAGTGCCAGGTACACTGCTGGAGCTATATAAATGTTTGTTAATAATAATAATAAATAATAAAGAGAAATGTGTAAAAAAGGACAAGGAGGGATGTGAATTTATAGTAGAAAAATGGAGACTGACAAATTCCCTTAGGAAAGCCCAAGAAGGAGAGTGATATAGCAATAGCTCGGGCCAAACAAGCAGAACAGGAGCTCGCAGAAACCAAAGTCCAGTTAGAAGAAGCCAGGTCAGCAGCCTGCTTCTTAGCCAACCAGAATCGAGTTGCTAAGAATGCGGTTAGGCATGAACTTTGTGAGCAGGCCATCCAGAGACTTAGGGGGGAACTCAGTGTGCACCAAGGTCTAGTGGCCGCTGTGCGCATTGAGGACTACCTGGAGTTGGAATCCAATTTTCCCCCCCTCCGGAGCAGCCCAGATACCCCTAGATGCCATCCCGGAGGCACCTCTTAACCCGGTGGGGCAAGACCTAGTACCCCTTGCCCCTATTGTGATCCGCCAGATAGATCGCCAAGGGGGAAGGGGTGGACAGGCTCATGAAAAGATTAGGGAGATGATCCGATGGTCCCCAACCCAGGCAAAAGCTATAGCAGAACAGCTAGGTCCCCTAGGACGCGATACAGTAATAGCATGAATGGCCAGAGTGTGGCAAATGTACCCAACTGCAGATGGGGTGGATTTAACACAGCTGGCTCGGGCAAGTGCCTCCCTCGTGGAGGCTCAAACATTAGAAGCTGGGCTTAGCATGGCTGACCTCCATGGCGCTACTTGCAGCGAATGGATGAGGGCGGTGTTGAGAGTTATGATTCCAGGGCAGTCTCCAGAGGTTGTTCCTATTAGAATCCCAGGCTTTGGGCAAGCAACTCGAGGCTTACGTGACCACGAAGAAACTCCTGGGAGCTATAGTAGTACCAGTTCAGAGGAATGGGCATCAGGTCATGCAATATGATAAAAGGGAATTTATGGAGGCACTTTACACAGGATTGAGTCCCCAAACTAGAATGGCAATGGGACGGATCAACCTTAACCAGACCACGTGGAACGAGTTATCCACGGGCATAAGGTAGCTGACCTTATGCGGGACACGGAAGAACGGCTGGAGGGGCCCAGCAGCCTCCAGAGGCACCCCCTGTACGAAAGTGGCCACTGTGATTGCTAACCCAGAGCCCACAGAAGGCAATGCTTCCCTTAAGGAGCACTGTCAACCCAAGTTATAGAGAAATGCCTGGCATCAAGGTCACACAGGAGAGGAGAGTTCCTCTGGCTAGCCCAGAAACTTTTATCCCTACCCCTGTAGGGTTCCCCAGGAGCCCCCTCCATGGCCAGGTTTCCAGGACAGGGCTTGGGGTGAGATACTGACATTCACCAACTTGTTTCGGGGAATGTATTTCACCCATCACTCCATGTGACTGCCCCACTCTGCCCTAACCAGCAGCAGTGGTCCCTGGCCCCTGCAAGCGTAATCTAGCCTGAAGTAAACCCCCCATTTTGTTTGTTTGTTTTGTTGAAGAGAGGAATACAATAATGATGGTTCCTGAATGATAGAGATCATGCTTCAGTGCTGATGTAATATGTGTGTGTGCTTGACTACGTGGGATGTGTGAGTAGGGGTGCATGTATATTTGTATAAAGTAGTTTGGATCTTGGGATTGTATTTGACAATCTCGGGATTTTTCTTGAAGTTTGTGTCTAGAGACTTCATTGGCAGCCTTGAGGCTTTTTGAATAGTTTGGATCTTGGGATTGCATTTGGCAGCCTCGGGATTTTTCGTGAATCTTGTGTTTTGGAAGCTGTAGTATTTTGTCTTGAACCTGCAACTGGCAGTTTGGGGACTTCTTGAAGGGATCTTGATGTTACTAAGCAGGGTAGCACAGGGATCTGTGCAAAGTTAATTTTTTGGAATGACCTCTTGAGATGATCCCCCGTGTGGGATGTGTGAGTATGGCTAGCAGTGGCCATAGTGCCCTGAGGTGTTCAGCTTTGATAAATTCTGAGTTCTGCAAGAATTCATGAGATGATAGCTATCTCTCTCTGGCTCTAACATTTTGTAAAAGAGAGGTGGTGTTTGCTTCTTACAGCAAGAGGCTTCTTTGTAAATTAGTTAAGCTTATCAGCTTGCAGTAAAGTTCCCTAGCAGGGAGGTCCTTTTCAGGTTAAATGAAAAGGACTTTTCAGGGTGTTGATGACCCTGAAGAGAACTTATCTTCCACTTTGACCGATGTGTTGGTGTATGCATCTATGTGTGCAAGTTTGATACTGAGTAGGTCTGCAGGAAATGGAGGATGTATACTTGCTTTATGTGAATATAGGGGCGTGCACTCTGTGTGTGATGGAATTGTGTGAGCGCATGTGCAGGTGTGATGGATGTTTTGTAGGAGGTGTGCGTGTGTGTGGGGCTCCCTGTGGGACCGCAGAAGGGTTGTCAGTGGGAGGGGGTAGGAAGGGGGAGTAACGCCACCCACACATGCCTCTAACACACCGGGAAGATATGCTCACGTGCTGCGGAGGAAAGAAGCCCGTCAGGATAGTATGTGGGTCCGTCCGTGTGCTCACACACCAGGAATATGGACCCCTATCATCATAAGGCGCAGAGCTGTAATGCAGGGATGGGGACTCACTCTCTTGACTCTCACACAGAGGGGGGGACAAGGAAGGCCTGTGAGGGAGGTGCAGGTTCCACAGGGAAGGGGACCAGGTCAAGGAGGAGAGGCTCACGGGGCTCACACACTCCGAGAGAGGGAAGGTATGGACCCAGGGGAGAGGAGGGGAAGCACACACATGAGCCTGCAGGCTGACTCAACCGCCCACTCACAAGGAGGAATCACGGGGAGACGGGGGCTACACTCAAACGCCAAAACACACTAGGGATTCACTCACACCTGCAGTTAATCACACAAGGAAATGAAGGAGAGGATGGGGCAGGGGGCTGGGAAGGAGAACACACGTCAAACAATCCAAAAATAAGGCAATCACAAATAACAAGCACTTAGCTTCCAAGGGGGCCCAGTCTCTCCAGGCGTTCTAGCTCTGTTCACCGGCGCTGCTTGTTTTCCAGCGCCGGCAACTGAAGCACTAACTCCACGATGTCCTGGGAGGCTCTGAGGCCGCCCGCCATGCTAGTTCCATCATCGGATCCCCCGGAAGGGGGGGGCTGCGTTGGAGTCGGCGCTTCGAGGTTGTTGGAGGTGAGGGGGGCGGGGCTTCTCCATGTCCGGGACAGCCGCCGGGCTGAGGAGCGGCTGCGGCGGCTGACAGGGGGTGTGTGTGTTTGAGGATTCTTGCTTGATGGTTTGGGGATGGGCAGAGCTGCTGAAGTCTGACTTTTGATGTGGCTGCTGTAGCCCTGGAGAGGCCCTGATGGTATGTGTGTGTTGGCAGCTTGACATTGGCTGATATAAGCTTCCAAATTTTGCCCCCTAAAAGAAGGAGGAACGGGGGGAGTAGGAGTAAAATACAGAATTGGTTCTTTGAACTAAGACCCCACCTCCCTCCTTTATACACTCCGGAGTTTTGTTGCCAGTGTCCTTTGTGTAGTAGAGTAGATTTCTAAAAAACCAAATTTATATGGTTGCTTATGTGTATACAGGCAGTAGCCCTGTGATCCAATGCCATAACTGGTTCCAAAGTATAATTTGGGATGCTTGGAGGCTCCCTGGGACCTTTTTGCAATTCTTGATATCCCTGTGCTAACCTGCTGAAGCGTGGGAACGCCGTTTTCTTTTAGTGTGTTTTAAGGTGTTCCTGGACTGCTTGTCATGAGGAGCTCCAGCTAGAGTGCTTCCTGGCTACTGCTGGACACCTTCAGGACTTGTCGTGATTTCCGTTGCAAGGTGCTCATTGAGAAGCTGCAGCCATTTGGGACACGACGGAGGGAGACAAACTCCCCTCACCCTTTCCTCTTTCTCTTTCTCAGTTCCTCAGCAACCGTGGTCATCTGGGACACAATGAGGGGGGAGACACATTCCATCCTGGGACAATGCCCCACTGTGGTCCCATCGCCTCCAAGGAAGGCGGCTCTCTCTTTTCTCCCAGTTTTCCCCAAATATCCAGATGCTGCAGGCATGGCTGGTCGGGTTGGATTGCCATCACAAATGGCACGCCTAACAGGGCGCAAGAAGAGGCAGCAGGCTTGATCATCCCCTTAACTGCTTGGAGCTGCGTCCCCTGGAAAATAGATCCGACCATCAAATTCCTGTGCAAGATGCATGGCCTCTATGCGACACAAGGCAACCCCAAGGTGTTCAAACCCGATTGTGTCTTCTATGCACTCTCTGACAAGACCGGCTGCACCTGGAGGGACTACATGAACTGCACACACAGAGGCTCCGGGGAGAGAACCCAGTTTTGCTACCTGCTCCCCATAACAGGCAGGCCCACGGCAAAGGACTCTGGCCTCCCGGTATGGTGCAAGCCTCTTATTGGAGCCGCAGACCCAGCATTCTCAGAGACAGAGACAGAGACTCAGAAACTTGCGATGCTGTAAAGCTTATCGCTGCTTCCTGGGTGCTGGGAACTCCAGTCAACTTAGCAGTGGTAGCAGGTACTGAAAGCCCCAGGAGATGAACTTGTTGTTACCTTGGTCTCCCCTGATGGCAGAAGGTCTTCTAAAGTAATAGTTCATTGGGAAGCGCATGAGTGGGAAATTAAGGGGAATGAGCTGCACAAATGAGGGCCACCTGACTGGGTCTTCCAAAGGAAAGGAACTCACTGTGATATGTACAAGCCAGTAATTCCGTTTAAATTCTATGGCCACAGAGCTTTTGAAGAAAGCAGAGTTTTGGAAGGGGGTTATAAATTAGAATTTGGGGCTGGGAACCAAAGTACTGTAGAGATTCACCTGTTAATTGAGCATGCGGAGTCTCTACAGAAAACACCCCGGTCATGGGCTCACATGTGCTCAAACTAGACCAGCCTGTGAAAATACTTTTGAACCCTCAGGTTTCCCTGAAGGAAGTCCAGGTGGATCTAGCTGGCCTGAAAATATCACAAGCAGTTCCCAGGTGTGACCCTTTCCTTAAAATTAGCCAAACAGGGTGATTCAAGTGGGTCTCTATGTGGCAGCACTTGATCACCAAAACCAGGGCAAGGCGTGGGTTAACTGACTGGTTGGGAACAATAGGGGCAGGCGCCTCATTCATAGACACAGCAAATATTGAGATACTTATGAACAAGGTGTCCTTTGCCACCCAGGACATGGGAAACTGGATGTTCCCATTACAGGATCATTTGCCAAGCTAGCGGAGGGGCAGACCGCCATTAGCAGAATTTTGCCCACTGGGGAAATGATCCTGGAGAAGGATGAATTGCTCCTAGTCTCTGGAATACAGTCTCTCCAGAATAATGTTTCATTTGCCTTAGCTTGTGTGCAAGCCCAAAGTTTTGTCCAAAGTGTAACATTGGAAATGATTTGACAAACAAAAGAGGGACATATCCCCACTGAATTAGTGAAGTTGATTTGAGCTAAAGTGACTTTAGGGAGAAATTGAGCTCCAACATTTGTGGAAGTTGGTCAATGTAAGTTATGATGACTCCATACAGGACCAGTTAAAATTGTTTATTGTAACCTCCACAGCTGCAGAAGTGCTGTTGGTATATCCAAGCTGTCCCCTTGGGCTGGCAAATTAGCTAAGATCAGGTTTTGTATTCCTGGAACCCCAATCAGTCAGTTTGTTTTTCCCTGGGAGGTTGGGTTCAAGACTGTAAATGCTAGGGGGTGTGAGCATAGAGAAGGGTTAGGTTTTATTTATTTTGATAAGAATTTAGAGATACATGATTCTTGATTTTTACTGTTCTCAGTAATGAGTGTGTGTGTACATTTCATTTCCTACCTCTCTGACCGCTCCTTTAATGTGTCTCTCTCCAACTCCGCCTCCTCCTCCTTCCCCCTCTCAGTTGGTGTTCCTCAAGGCTCTGTTCTTGGCCCTCTCCTCTTCTCGATCTATACCTCATCCTTAGGCAAACTCATTGCCTCCCATGGCTTCCAATACCACCTCTATGCTGATGACACTCAACTCTATCTCTCTACTCCCTCTCTCTCTCCCTCTGTTCAAGCTCGTCTCATCAACTGTCTCTCTGACATCTCTACCTGGATGTCTCAACGTCAACTCAAACTCAACATGGCTAAAACTGAACTCCTTATCTTCCCCCCTCATCCTTCCTCTCCTTCCTCACTGTCAATAACTATTGATGGAGTCACCATCCTGCCTGTCCCCCAAGCCCGTAGCCTAGGCTTCATCTTTGACTCAGCCCTTTCTTTTAAACCCTACATTGACTCTGTTGCTAAATCCTGTCGCTTCTCCCTCCATAACATTGCTAAGATTCGCCCTTTTCTCTCTGTCTCGTCTGCCAAAACTCTTGTTCATGCTCTGGTCATCTCTCGCCTCGATTACTGTAACCTCCTTCTCACTGGCCTTCCCCGGTCTCACCTTTCTCCCCTCATCTCTGTCCAAAACTCTGCTGCCAGGGTCATCTACCTCGCCAGTCGCTTCGACCATGTGCAGCCCCTCCTCTCTTCGCTTCACTGGCTTCCCCTTCCTGAACGAATCCTGCACAAGCTCCTAGTCTTCACCTATAAAGCTCTTCACAACCTTGCTCCCCCCTACCTCTCTGCACTTATCGCCCTCCATACTCCAGCCCGTGCACTTCGCTCCTCCTCTGTCCCTTCTCTCACCCTTCCACGCCTTCCCTGCTCCCCTAAGCGCCTTCGTCCCTTCTCACTTGCTGCCCCCCATGCCTGGAACTCCCTCCCTGTCCACATCCGCCTTGCCCCCTCCCTTCATACCTTCAAATCTCTCCTTAAAACTCACCTCTTTCGCTCTGCTCTGTCTGACTCTTTATCCTGCTGAGCCACTATTCCTATACCTACGATCGGTTTACCCTTATCCTTGCAACATGGACCTGCCTGCTGTCATTCTCATCGTAACCAAGCCAAGTACGTGCACTTGAGACCTCGCATCTTCATGAATGTTAGACCCCTTGTCTCTCCCTCTGTTCCCCTTCCTAAGTCTCTCCCCCAGCTCCTGTCTCTCAGATTGTAAGCCCTAGGGGCAGGGACCCTGTCTATTTTATTACTTTGTAAAGTGCCAGGTACACTGCTGGCGCTATATAAATGTTTGTTAATAATAATAATAATAATATTAGAAATGAAAGAAAATCAGCGATAGTTTATTTAGGAAAAGGATGTGTGTGCGTTAAAACTAAGTGTGAATATGTGATTATTAATGATAAGAATATTCACCCTATGATTCCCTTTTTAAATATGTTTCGTAGTGTTGTTAAGATAATTGGGTGTGATTTTAAATATGTAACTCCAGTCTGGACTATACAACATAAGAGGCTTTCCCCCTCGCTCTAACAATCCATTTACCCAGTTCTCTTAGGTATGGGGCTATCCCTTCTTAAGGCCCTACTCTTCCTTGAAACAAGAATTACAGAAAATGCAAGCTTCTGGGGAAACCACCTCCCTTGTAACACAACATAATAATCAGGCCATTTCCAAAACCATGGCAGATATTAAGGCGACAGGCCAACATGCCTGGTACGAGACATTGCTTGGCTGGAGCTCTCAGGCAATGGGTGTGTTCAATTTGATGCTCCACCTGATCGTATTGTTATTGTGCACATTCCCTCCCTCAGCCAAAATATGCATGGGGGGTGGTGGGGGGGTGAGGTCTGAAAGTGGCCTAAGTGCTGTCAGACAACAAAGACAAAAACCTGAGACTTTAGTTGTGATCCTAGCCATACTTGTGTTTATCATTTTTAATTTCCTAGCTCACCAGTTTGAGCTATTAATTTGACAGGAGTTAAATAAAGACCTCTCCCCATATAGATCCAGAGCCTGCAGATCCTCATGAGCTGGCATCACAGGTTGTGCAATCCTGCATTTCTGTGCATAGAGCTCACTCCCACATCCCAATGTCACTATGCCGAGGTAAGCATGGTCCTCCTTAAACATCATACCTTCTGCAGATGACACACACACACACCCCGCCCTCCGGGTGTATGCTCCATAGGGTCTTGGGTTTTACTCAATGGCCCCAATTCAATGTCCACGAATAGACCAAAACTACACTTGTACATATGCACACAGTCTGTGCACAGAATGGTGATCTCAGCAAAATCCCCCCACCTCCTGACAGTGCTGCTACCTGCATCCACCGCTGGAGTCCTGCCTCTCCCTGAGCTGGGTAGCAGTACATTCAGGAGGCAGGGAGGGGACTTCACTGGAGACACCATGCATGCAATGGCAGGTTTGGTCTGCACATGCACACCACATACCTGCGCAGACCTGGGATCAGTGACCAAGAAAGTACCAAAGTCTTAATGAGTGGCTGTAAGGTCAATGACCAAGTGAACTATTACTTTCCAGTTTGAATATTCTTATTAGTTAATATACCAAAATACACTCTCAATATGGGTATTAAAAAAGACAGCAGCCCATAACAAGGAGAGCCTGCCATGCAGGCAAATGCAGGTTGTGTGCCCATGTGTCCGCGTCCCATCAATTAGGTTGGAGGCAGCCTCACGCCCATACAGGTCTGCCAGCATTATAGACTCACAAGTGAAAAGCCTAGAGCATTTCAAGGAGTGACCACTCCTGGACCATCTCTTCACTCTCACTGGCGTGCACGTAACATCAGCCTTAAAAACTCACTATGCAGTTTTCAATCATGTGTTCTCCTGGCTCTCCCTGGGTGGCAGTACTTGGCTGGTGCTTGCTTTTTTCCAGATGTTGCATTCTCTGTAACAACTTGTGGAGGATCATCGCCGCCATGGCTCAAACTGACAGGCAACAACCAGCACCTCTACCACCACAGCACAAACACAGTCTTTCTTTACTCTCCAACACTGCATTCCCTGGACTGAGGAAAAGACCAAGACCTTCATCGCTGTATGGACGGAATAGGAGGTCTAATATGCCCTGGTGAAATGCTACAAGAATGGGGCAATGTTCCAAGCGATCTCGGTTCAAATGGCACAGCAGGGCTACACTTGGGACATGAACCAGTGCCAGCAACACTGAGGACTTGAGGCGTGGATACAAAGAGATCCAGGCAACAACTTTGCCTCCAGCCACAGGAGACAAACCGTAACCTGTTACAAGCTCCTAGAACAGTTCCTCTGCGAGGATGGAGCCATTGTTGCATCCCGTCTGCATAGTTGCATCTTGCCAGGGGCTAGAAGTGGGTGGATATGGCTCCCCCACTAAAAGCAGCCACTCCTGGTCCCACCATGGAAGCCATGACCGCTGGTAGAATCCAATCCTGCCACCCAAGTGAGCATGCCAAGCTGCCCCCAAAAGTAGCAGGCAAAAAAAGGAAAGTTTTAATAAATATAGTTCTATATTTAAAGTTCTTTAATTTAATCAAGTTGAATAAAGTTCTTTAATTTTTCATAATCCATGCGTTCTGTGCTTCTTCTGGAAAAGGAGGGAAGTTTTGGGGAGGGAGGCGCTGCAGAGAATGGCCGTATGGCATAGCAATAAGCCACTTTGGAGGCTGGAAGTGTTCGGAAATAAATGAGGTGGCGTGCCTCAATTTACCCCAGATGGGATCAAAGGTTGCCAATAAACATGCCAAAGTATGTGGGTACAACTCTATTTTATTGGCTAGACACTTAACATCTGGACAGGACAGTGTTCTCAGTTACAAACCCCAGTGACCCAGGATATCTTACGTGTCAGAGGCACAGTTCGAGACGCAGGCTGGTTCAGAGGAGAAGGGGAGGGGGCCCAGCAGGCATCTGGGCAGGAGTCTGGATCTTTGAGAGCGTCAGTTAGGATCAAAGACCCACCCGGCAAATACTAGTGGCCGTTAGCCTCAATGACAAATGGTAAGGGGCTGGGCTTTCCCTTTTATAGCTTTATTTATTAGGGATACATGTTGCAGGGTCCCCTCTTTGATCATACCAGGTGCAGGAATAAGATGACTTCATCTCATTAAAACTACTTTCACTTTTGGGGAGTTTATCCATCTCTACTGCTTAATTGCCAGTCTGACCCTTTGAAGTTACCTCCCTATCTCTTGCAAATCTTCATTTTTAGAGATAGTGACCATCTGGGGTAGTTAGTACAGCCCTGGAAATACATTCTTCCTGCTAGAGTGTGAGTTATTTACTTCTTCTTCTTATGGGCCTCTTTCGTCTGTGCCAGACTGAGGCCTATGTTTCAAGTTAGCTGGCTCACTGAGTTTGTTCAGGCCTCATGCAGCCTGTGTCTCTGACCATGGCCAATACTGCCTAGTTAATTCATAATAGCAAAACTGCTTAATCAATTCCCAATAGAAGGAAAGAGAAGGAGGTGGGTGGCAGAGGTGCAGAGAAGGGAAGGGGTGGCCGTGGAGACTGTTGGTATGGCACAGATATAAGCTGTTTTGGGGGTGGAGGTTTGGAACTGAAGTGTGTGGATGGGTGGAGGGGGCCCAGAGGAAGGGGGGAGGGATGCAGAGAAGGGGGCATGAAGAATGGTGGCATGGCATAGCAATAAGCTGTTTGGGACGATAAGGGTTTTAAGGGTGGGGGCAGGAGTTTCCTGGCCATGCACTTGATGGCAGGGGGACCCTACAGTCGTCCAGCAGGAAAAAGCCAGGGTACAAAGTGAACAACTGTGGGAAAGCCACAGGCAAAGGTCAGATGCTGGTCAGTCACAGAGTAGACAGCTGCATGCCTGGGCCTCTGCACTTCCTATTGGCATTCCAAACCCAGCTAGCCTGCGAATGCTAATAGAAAACACAAAGATTCAAGCCTACAGCTGGCTAATTTGTGAATGCCAATGGGAAATGCACAGAGAAAGACTGCCGGGGGTGAAATAACATGGGGGGGTGGGAAGGTAAGGAGGGAAAATATGCTGTTCTGGTGCTAGGGGGAGTCAGATGGGCTAGAGGAAAGACACAGTGACACACAGGAAACATTTTTAAAGGCTTTACATATATTACAAAAAGATCATTTAAAATAGTTTACCAATCCTCAAACTGTCACAGATGGTAGGTGTTGGCACACCAACCTCAATGCTATCCCCAACACAAGGCATCCTGGGTCTCTCCAGCTACATGCTGCTCCACAGGGTTTAGTTAGTCCCAGAACAGGGCACTGGTTCACCAGAGCCAACTGGCGGGGGGGAGGAGGGTGTTGTCTCCAATGCGTCCCTGCCGGTCTCACAGATGTTATGCAGATCACAGGTGGAGGTAGTTAGAAGCGGCGCCATTTCCAATTGGAAATCAATTCCGGCTGCAACTGATCTCTAGCGCTGCCTTAATAGCCTGAAAGCTCTCTCTACAACAGAATGGGTGGTGCTAAGTTCTGAAGTGCAGGCAATGCTGTAAGCCTTCATGAGCCAGGGATTCAGGGAGTAGGCAAGGTCCCCGAGAACAACAGGTCTCATGAGCATCCCTTCAGTGGATGTTACAGTGGAGAGTCCAAAGTCACCAGTGTACATGTGACCAAAGAAGGGATACTGATGGAAGATGTGGGTGTTGTGATTCTTCCTGTACCACCCAGCTAGCACATCCATGAACTGGGCAGGGTGGTACACTACGGCCTGGAGAACAACAGAGAAAAACCCCTTCATGTTCAAGTAATCATCCTTGGTGGGCAAATGGTGATATGGCTCCCATCGATTGCCCCTATAGAGTTCAGGAACCTCTCCCACCAAAAGTCCTCTGTTACACCAACTGCAGCACCTGGTCCAGCAGCACTTGCACAATTGCTGTGCAAACCTCCACCAGACTGGTGTCCACCTTCGAGGTTCCAACATCATATTGTTGGGTCACAGAGCAGCAGGACTCTGGAATGGAGAGCTTCCAGATGGCCATGACAATACACTTCTCCACAGAGATGGGTAACGCATCAACGTGCTCAGTTTCTCCAACCATGGCCTGAGAATGTCAGCTATCCACAGGATGAGTCACCCAAACCAGCTTCTTGGTGGGTACAGCCCTGCGCATGGTGTCAACAATTGAAGCCATCTCCCTCAACAGGTAACTTTCTGAATGCATCAGTTGCCCTTGCATGGCTTCAGTCCACCCCAGTGTGGTCCGTTGTTGGCAGAGATAAGCAAGTGTATAGTACTGAAGGTGTTGCCTTTGCAGTGTGGTGCACCCCTATCCCAGCCGGAGATCGAGCTAAAGCCTCTTTGTGTCTTGACACCATGATGCAACAACAGCAGAAGACTAGGATCTGTTTGTTCACTTGCAGGTTCTGCTTAGCAGTGGTAAGGAGTGTGATAATAAGCACAAGTAAGTTCTCGGCATGCATCTCCATGGCTGTGGTTCCTTTTTCTGTGAACTGAGAGGCTGCCTAGCTAGGATTGGCTGCATGCCACATGCGCAGGGGTGGCTGGTGGGTTTTGAATTTGGAGGGGCAGTAAGGTTGGCGAGCCGGTGGGCGGAGCCAGGGCAATATTGGGCGGAGCCAGGGCAACGGTGGGCCAGTGGCATAGCATAACCCAGCAGCAAGGAGTTCCCAGGGTTAAAATCGGACAGTCTACATGCACTATGCAAAATAAAAACAAACAGTCCAGTTCCCGCTGCCGCTCCTGCTGCCATTGCCGCTCCCCGCCCCCTCCCCCCCCGTCTGAGCGGTGGATGGGGGGGAGCGGCAATGGCAGCGGCAGCAGGAACTGGAAGGCGCACGGCGCAGACTGAGACTCTTGGGGGGGGGGAGCAGGGAGGAAGCGCATATGCGCACTTCCTCCCTTCCTCAGTTCCCTGAGTCAAGCTATCTCGCCAGGGCTGTCAGCGCGACCGCCCTTGTGAGATCTTCCATTGTGCCCATTGAGCGCAATGGAAAGGCTAGCCCCTCCCTCCACAGCACGTCCCATGCGTACTGTGGACGGAGGAGTTCAGCCGCCCAAATCGCGTTTTCCATAGGAAAACGCTGTTTGGGTGGCTGAGCAGCAACCTTTTTGTCCCTTCGGGGACCTACTCCCAGCAGAGTGGATGGGTCCCCGAAGGGAGAAGAACACAGTGACAGCTACAGCAGCCTCTGCAGCAGCTCAGAGGCTGCTGTAGCTGTCATAAGCGGCACTTTTTTTGTTTGTTTGTTTTAAAAACAAAACAGTTTAAAGCCGTGGCAGTGGCCCCCGCGGTGCTTTGGGGAGCACTACCCCAAATTCCCTTCAGGGGGAGCCGCCACTACACATGCGAGCAACTATTGACCACTACTGATCATGTGTCCTTAAATGATCCTGCATGCCAAGTAGGAGCTGCTATTGGTTAAAGATTGGCTATTGGTTGAAAATGTTTTTGCAAAGTTTATGGGTGTGTGTGTCTGCACAGGCACTGCCATCCAGGTGGCTATTAAACTGTATAGGCATTTCTGTCGTAACTCATCTAAAAAGGTTACAAATGTTAGCAACACAGAAACATGGAATTTTTTAATTGGGGGGGGGGGGGGTCTGCTGAAAATTAAGAAATGGGCAGGTGAGGGGGATCCGCAAGGCAGTGATGGACACTTTGCTCAGAATATAAGTGAGCAAAGCTACCCATTAGTTAAAAGCTACTCTTTAAAAATCTTTTGAACATAACAATTTTTGCTTACAAGAAGAATGAGGGGTCATAATGCTATAGAAAGCTATTGCTGTGGGTTGTTTGCCTGAGAAAGTCAAATTGCTTCAGCTTTTGTCTATGGGTGCTGTGGCCACCAGGGGTATGGGGCCCAGAAAAGTTGCAGGGTGATGGATACTCTGGCTTTTGCTGAAATTTGAGTGAGGCCTGATGCACAGAGAAAACTGTCAAACCCATCCTGTGAGGCAACCTATGCGCTCATAGGGTGGCACGTACACATTCTATGTATGAATGATGGAGTGCAGACCCCATGCAACCCTATTGCAGTTCCAAGTTCAGGAAAATGGAAGAGTGGGGGCCCCAGACAAAATGTGAGAGTGTGATGTGATCAAGATCGCAACTTTTCTGGACGTTTGTGCACTGCCAGAAGTATGGCAGTCACTAACAAAGACTCAATAAACTCAGCATTATGCGCACAGCAAAAGGTTATACCAGCTGCCAAGTGCTGGCAGGTATAAACCCTGGTATGAACCTCTATGGGATGGGTAACAGGTGCCGGACCACGTCCCTGAGTCAAAATAGCCTGGAAGAAACAGATGGTGGAGCTTCTTCTTCCCATGGTTCACTGCGCCTGTGAGTCCTCATAGGGGCAGGATACCGAGAAGGTGGGGAGGGGGTTGGTGGGCAGAACATAGAAGGGAAGAACATCTGCCTGTGTATTAGGCTTGCGATGCTAAACCTGTGAGTGGGGGTTCCCCATACGTTAAAGAAATACACACAGGGGACTGTATTTATTAGGCTCTACATGCTACACATGTGAGTGGGGGCTGCACAGACCGAACCTGTACTCCAGGGGGCTATGGTCTTGTTTGTTAACACCCTAACAAAATTTGGGCACTTACTGGTGAATTTTCTTTCTACAAAGCTCCCAGCTTGGCACTCCTAAACTGGGTGTGTCCTGCTTTACGTATTCGGAAGGCAGACCTCAAATAGGTAGATTTGAGGGCGGACCAGGTGCGGGACACTCCCTGCTTCACCCAGTTTGAGTTCTTCCGGCATGGTGACCTAGGAAAAATGAGAGACAGGGCCTAGGGGGCCCAGATGAGGGGTCCCGGTACTCTGTCCCCTGCTGGAAGGCCCTGGGTGGGCCGGAATGCCAAGCAGGGAGCTTCGCAGAAAGAAGTTCACTGCAAAGTGCCCCAATTTTCTTTTCTCCCTTCAGCTCTCTGCTTGGCACTCCTGAACTGGGATGTACGAAAGCAGAGCCAGTGGGTGGGAGAAAGGAGAACCGGGGCCCAGTTACAGAGCCACCTCGATGGCCTGGAGGACCCTACGGCCGAAAGCTGCGTCCGCGGAGGCCAAAGTATGGATCTTATAGTGTCTAGAAAATGTGTGCAGGGAGGGCCAGGTTGCTGCTGTGCAGATTTCATCACAGAAGGCTCTGGAGCAGAGAGCCCAAGATATGGCAGCTGATTGGAGGGAGTGGGCCATCACTCCTTGAGGAGGAGGTTTCCCCAAGGCCTTGTAGGATTCAACTATGCAGCAGTGGATGCAATGGGCTATGGTGGCCTTTGACACTGGTGATCCTCTATCAGCGTCTCTGTACAATACAAAGAGGCTAGGGACCTACTGCCAGTCTGTGTTCTCTCTATGTACATTTTTTGATGTAAATTGCCCGATGGACACCCAGGGTGTGCCAGATACATTCTCTTGGATGCTATGGTCTGGGGAAGAAAGTGGGCAAGACCACTTCCTGCACTCTGTGGAAGACGGAGTTGACCTTGGGTGTGAAGGAAGGATCCGTTCTGAGGACCACCCTGTCTCCAGGGAAGGTGCACAGCTCTGTTACTCTTCTGGCTGAGGTTACTGCAACAAGGAAGCCACCTTGATGGTGAGGAAGCAGAGTGACACAGATTTTAGAGGTTTGAAGAGTGGCTAGGTAAGGGCTGTTAGGACGGTACTTAGGTTCAACGAGGGGGATCTGGTGGATTGGAAGTGATGCTATTGCCCGTGCTGTCTTGAGGAGCCGTCAAATGTGTGGGTACCTGGAAAAGCGGGCCTTGTATTCCATACCAAAGATCGTGCCAAGGGCTGAGATATGCCGTGCAAGAGCTGCTGGTCGTAGGCCCTTGTCAAGGCCTTCTTGCATAAACTCGAGGATTTCTGCTGTGTCTGGATGTCATCGGCCCGGACTCTTCATCTGATGCCATCGATAGAAACGCTTCCAGGTAGCTACATAGATCCTATTTGTGGATGCTCTATGGCATGCCATGAGGGTCTCGATCACCCGTCTGGAGTATCCTTTGGCCTCTAAGGTGTTACTTTCAGTAGCCATGCTGTCAGCTGCAAGTATTGGAGCTCTGGATTTGTTAAGAGGCCCTTGTCTGAGCAGGTCCAGATAGTCCGGTAGCCAGATGGGGGTTGAACCTGTAGCTCCACCAAGTCCGAGAACCAAGACCATCTTGGCCAGTAGGGGGTGACCAAGATCATCCTGGCTCATTGCTCTTTGACCTTACTGATGACTCTGCCCAGGATTAGAAATGGAGAGAACGCATAAAGGAGTCCCCATGGCCAGGGGTGCTGGAGGTTATCTAGGACTAGCACCCAACATCTTGCGAAGTATGTGGACCTTGTGGTTTGCTTGAGATGCAAACGGGTCAATGACTGGTGATCCCCAAGCGAAGACCAACATCTTGAAGACTTCCGGGTCCCATTCCCCAGGGTCCAGGTCTGCTTGGCTGAGCCAGTCTGCTTTGGTGTTGTCTACTCCGTGGATGTACACTGCTCTTATGGACCAAAGCCTCAGTTCTGCCCAGGTGAATAGCTGGTGTGCTTCCAGTTGGAGAGACTTCAACCTGGAGTTGCCCTGGTGATTGACATAGGCCATCGCAGTTGTGTTGTCTGTCTGGATCATAACGTGCTTGTCTCAAATTTCTGCCTCAAAGGCTACCAGTGCTAGGCGGATCGCCTGGAGTTCCAGGAAGTTTATGCTGTAGGAGGCCTCACGCAATCATCTTCCCTGTACGTCCTTGGAGTCCATGCGTACCCCCCAGCCTCTGAGGTTCGCATCAGTTATGGTGATTCTGTGTGGCTCAGCAAGAGGGATGCCGGTGCGAAATGGATGACCTGATGTCCACCACTTCGACTGGTTTGAGAGTCTGTACGGAACGCAGAGAATCCTGTGTTTCCAGCTCATTATGTCGCTCTGGAATGGGTGAAGGAAGTTCTGCAGGGGGTGCAGATGTATTCTGCCCCGCTGGACCTGCCTGATGCAGGCTACTAGAGACCTAAGCAGACGTTCCAGGTCCATGAGGGAGGTGGTGCGCTCGTGAGAGATTTTGGTGATTATCGACAGGAGTTGGGCACTGCGATCCTCCGCTATTGTCACCAAGTCTCTCTTGGTGTCAATAAGCACTCCGAGGTGCAACCGCCAGTTGGTTGGGGTCAGCTGACTCTTCGGGCAGTTTATGATGAAACTGTGAGCTTGGATCAGGTCCATAGCTACCAATAGACTGCTCTCTGCCTTGCCTCTGGATGCAGAGCGTACAAGAATGTTGTCTCTGTACGGGTATGCTTGGACACCTCTCTGGTACAGAAGGGCCGCAACGGGGGTGCCTGGACCTTGTTGAAAGTGTAGGGGGCTGTGGCCAAGCTGAAAGGCAATAAGACGTATTGCCAGTATGCTCCTCTGTAGTAGAAGCACAGCAGGTATCTGTGTGGCTGTGCGATGGGTACGTGAAGGTATGCATCCTTCAGGTCGACTGATGACAGCCAGTCTTGTCCCGTTGTGCCTCGGTTGACATGATCTGGTCTGGATATAGGGCGCTCTTTTCCAATATGTGGAATTCGAGTTTACACTTTGCTAATAAGCCAGCCAGCTCAGCAAAGTATAGTAAAGACTAATTCATTTATATAAATGAGGCTATGAGACTTATAAATATTATAAAATTATTATTATTATTATTAACAAACATTTATATAGCACCAGCAGTGTACCTGGCACTTTACACAGTAATAAAATAGACATGGTCCCTGCCCCTAGAGCTTACAATCTGAGAGACAGGAGCTGGGGGAGAGACTTAGGAAGGGGAACAGAGGGAGAGACAAGGGGTCTAACATTCATGAAGATGCGAGGTCTCAAGTGCA